>VZRZ01003903.1:66433-91894 GCA_013398175.1 Climacteris rufus | reverse complement strand
GCGCGCGGGCCGCCCCCCGCCGGGAACTGGGGAGGTCCCTGTAGTGGGGCCGGGGCTGGCGTGGCTTGGGGACCGTGGCAGCCTGCCCTGGCCGCCGAGGCAGCAGAAGGAGCGGGGGCGAGGGCAGCGGTCGGGCCGTGCCTGCCGTGCCCGGGTCCGGCGGGCCGCGGTGACGGTGCGGGTCGGCGCTAAGGGCGCTGCCGGCTCTGCGGACTTTGGAGCCGCCAGGCGCGCCCTGCGGAACCAGCCTCCTCCAGCACCGGGGGAGCCGCTGACTCGGGAGCACTGCCGGTGCCCGCTCTGCTCGGACAGCTCCGGGTACGCAGGCTCGGTGCTCCTGGGCTCCCCGCGGGCAGGACCCACTGCCACGCAGGGACTGCTGGCGGAGGCCAGGAGCCCCCGAGGGAGGAGCGGAGTGTGTATGGCAACGGTGGGTCAGCCCGAAGTCCCGGCCATGGCTGTTTCCAGGGTGCTGTGGGCACAGACTGCGGGATTCGCTGCTCTATAATTAGTCTGTATCTTCATTGCCGGGAATGGCTTTCACTGTAACACAAATAATACATGTTTGCACTCCAGCTATGTAACTTAGGTGGCACGTAACTGCACCGTAGGTGTATGTACCCCATAGCCGGCCAGGTTTGCCCTCCAGAACCAGGGAAGGGAGGGCAGCAAGGTGCTTTAGGAAAGAAATAAGTGTTGGGACATGAGGCAAGAGGGAACCTGCGTGTCAACATGGCTGGGCTGTTCCTCCTGGGACATCTGTAGCCCTTCCCGTTCTGGGGGAATCTGTGGGGAGAGACAGGAACACGAATGCAGCACTGGCTCAGGCAGATGTATGTAACTGGGGACATCACAAAACATCGTAGTGAGCACCATGACAGTTGTGTGTCACCGCGGATGGGATGGCTATAGCAACAATCTAAGCTGGATGGTAAGGCAGCTAGAGACCGAACAAGTGCTTCCCCGCAGTGCGCAGCCCAGCTCCACACTGCGCAGTATGGACACAATAGGGCTTCAGCCATCCCAGATCTCCCGTATCTGGCCTTTGCTGTGGGCACAGCGGTAGCGGCCACACAGCTGGAGGTTTCTCTGCAGCTACACCAGCTTGGCTTTAGGGGCTGGGATGGGGTCAGCAGTGGGGACACGGGCGAGGGTGATACCAAACAGGATATAAAACCTTTCGCCAGAGGATGGAGGGTGGGATGGAACAGGGCTGTGGCGGGCTGAGCAGGAGCCTGCTGGTGGCCAATGCTCCTTGGGCAGCATTTGGCTGCACGTCGGCGGCTCGGCACTGCTCCTGTGTGCTCCCGTGGATCCCTGAGGACGGAGTCGTTGGCTTGGCATGCGTGGCTTTCTGCGCTCCCAGGAGAGCGTCCGACCGGCCTGCTCGCGGAGCCTGTCCGCATCCCTCCCCTCCCCCTGCCGCAGTGTGGTTGGCTGCCGAGCGCCGGGTGCTTGCGCCGCTGCTCGCTCCCAGGGCAGCGCGGCAGACGGAGCCGCGCAGCGCCGCGGCCGCCGCTCCTCCGCCGCCTCCGCGAGCACCGGCGCTGGACAAGCCGCTGCAGGCAGTCAGGTACCGCTCCTCTGCGGCGTGGGGCGGGGGACATTCCCGTCCGGTGACTGAGACGGGCAGGGTGCCCAGCCATCCTAGAACAAAGGACCGCTTTGATGCGCAGTTTCGGGCAGAGCTGATGAAAACTTTTTTTTTCTCCTTGTGAAGCTTTCAGTTAGCCAGGTGGGCGCAGAATTTTTCTGTGGTGGTTCTGAGGGGTGAAGGGGTTTCTCCGACTTGTTTGTTTCGAGGATACACGGCGGGCGTGCCTCCTGCTGCCAGACAAAGCCGGAGAAACGATAACGGAGGTACGTCATACAGCAGTGGCTCTCAAAGAGCCTTGTTTCACCCCAGACCTTCCTTCCATTAATTGACTTCTTCCTAAGCTGTTCCGAAGTGGAGGTGCAGCCTGCCAAAGGTGATGGGCTGGGGATATCGCTGGTAAGCTGCTGTGAAGGAGAGGATGCGTCTGGGAGGAGGTGTCTGAAGAAGAGCTGGGGGATGGTGTTGCGGTAGAATGCTCTGGCCAGGCAGCCGGGAGAAATCTGCACAATGGTGGGAGGCAGCAGTACATTACCAGAAACAGTAGGCTTCCCTGGGTCTTGCATAGCTGGCATCTGGCACTCTGCTGCAGTTCCGTGCTCGGGTCTCCTCTAATGCCCTTGGTCTCCTCTCTGCCATGCCACGTTGGAGATACGGAAAACACCCACCCCTGCCTCTTGGTGTGGGGAAAGAGGGTGGCGTTCAGCACACTTCAGGTCAAAGATCTGGCCAGCTCAAGCACAGGGTAAATAAACATGGCTGTGCTTTGCTGTAATTGGCAGAAGGAGCAGGAAGCATGTGTTCTCTCATCTGCTGTTTTGGAGGAATGTTCAGGTTGAAACAACATTAACCCCGAATACCAAAATGGCTCTTGGGGCACAAAGGATACATGGCAAGATTCTGACCGTGGCAGAATTGCTGGATAAATGCTGAATTGTCTGGGAAAGAGCCACGTAGCTCCTCAAAGAGCTCCAGCTAGACGGGGGAGCCAGAGGTAAAACAGATCCTTTGCTTATTATGCAGGTACAGGTTTTTCCCTATGACTTTACCTGCCTTGCTAGGTTTACAAAACCTCATTGCTTCTGGAAATAGTCTTGCAGCCTGCAGTCACCTGGCCCTTGTGGGTGCCCCAGGTGCCCCATGGAGGGAGTGTGGGCACTCCAGAGCCCTTCAGGGCACCCAGAGTGGCTCCAGAGCTCCTGCTGGTCCCAGCTGCATCCGGGTTATCTCCCATCCTCCGGAGGCACATCCAGCACATAGCCCTCACATTAGACAGATGCCTGCAAAGGCACTGGCTCCTGGGAATTACTCTGCCTGCTTTAATACTGCTTCATGCTGTCAGGGCAAGGTAATGGTTCTCGCTCTGTTTTTTATAGTGTGAGACTCCAAATCAGCTTCTGAAGCTGGGAAGAGATGCTTGTCCTGGCTCCGCTCCAGCTGCTTAGCTCTTGTCTCCCCTAGCCTGGAAACGTGTTTTAATGGTGTTTTGCTGTAGTCCCAGGCGCAGCAGATGCATAGTGGTTTTGGTGAGCTGCTGCAGACGTGAGCAGGAGTTTAAAAACAAGGTCTTATCAGCCGATCTGGAGGTGCCAGCATAAGCTTGCTGGTGGGAGTGGTGAAGACTGCTGTTCTCATTCTGATGGCCTGCTGGAAGGTGCAGGTTATCCCAGCCAGCTGGGGTTGTAAACAATATGACATGCAATCAGAGCAAAATGGCTTTCTGCTAGTGGCACAAATCGGTGTTTGGTTTGGTTGGTTCTGCTGTTGTTGGTGGATTTGTTGGGCTTTTTTAACCCTTGTTGCTTCTAATATGTCTGTTCTTTGGTAGTAATGAATGGAGTGAGACCTTTCTGGTCTTGAAAGAAATGAATGATCTGATACAAAGCCAACCAGACCACGTGCTCTGTCTTTCTCAGAGTACATATCCATATTGGAATTGGATAATGATTTGATAATACAGGAATTGCTTGCTCTGGTCAATCAGAACAAATGCTAGTACCTTCTGTTTTGTCATTTCCACCTGTGGGCTGGAAAGTGGGATAGAGATGGGAAGTTCTCATGTTCTTTCTGTAGTGATTTGAATATGAGTCACTGTGGCCAAGTCCTTGTAAAGCCACCTTATCACCACCTTGCCCTGGGTTATGCTACGTTGTGTGTTTTATTAGAGGTTGTAGGTGGTAGAGAGCTAAAGCTTCTGGGACAGAGAGAAGTGTTAGGAGGTTCCCTTCGTGCTCTTTCCCTTCAGCACCAATCACCTTTTCGGACAGCCCTTCCACTTGAGCTGCAAAACTAGTTCCTTAATCCTAGTCCCCTGGGCCTCTTGCAGCCTGCTGGTTAGCACAGACATTCCCAACACAAGCCTTCCAGTATCTAGAAAAAAAACTGTGGAGCTTCACAGTCAGCTAGAGCTGGCATGTGTCAGCTGCTGCAGGAAGAAGCCATCCTGGCCTTGATCCCTGGACAGGGATCAAGGCACATCAGCAGTACAGTCAACTTAAACTGTATTATACATTACTCTAAGGATTGGGAAAGCTGCTTGGGTGAAGCATTTCTGGGCTTGGAGGTTCACTTCAAAACCATATGAGGAGGTGCCTGGATGCCAAGGAGAGTCCTGGTTTTGGGGCATTGGAGAATGTGAGTGAGACAACTTCTTGCCCCACTGTCTGGTCTATTATTGAAGGTGGATTGTGTTGGGACAGAGGGACTGTCCCTGTGAGACCCTGCTGCAAGGAGGCAGGCACTGCAGTCCCTTTCTCTAGGCCCTGGGTCAGTTTTAGTGCTCTGCTGCCTTATCCCTTTGTCCTGAACAGATGTTCACTAAAGGCAAATGCATTGAATTTACCTAAGGAATTCAGATGAAGAATTTTTTTCTTATCTTTGTTTTCTCCCACAAGAGGACAGTTAAGTCATGGGACAGGAGTCTGAAGAGTTTGTGGGATCTTTGTTTTGCGGATTGTCCTTTAGCTAGACACAGATGCCTGATCAGATACCTGCTTTGAGTGAGGGAGTGGACCGCAGACCTCTAAGCATTCATTTCAGGTAGTACTCAAGCCAGACTTATTAAGGAGAAAGTTACAACACAACATCTCTCTATAGTCCTTAAAGTCATCTGTGTGTTGGTTTAACTCTCTAGACCATCTGCAGTGCAGCAAAGGTCCAGGCTGGGGGCTAACATTGGGAAAGAACTTTGGGCAGAAAATGGGGCTCTAGGTGTCCCCTTTTTTGGCAATAGGGTGTAGAAACTTATGAGCCAGAAACAACTGGTGGCAGAGAATGTCATGCACATCAGCGTTTGAGTGACATGTTTTGACTTTGGTTACAACTCAGAGATAATGTTGGGTATGAACTCCCAGGATGCTGACTCCTGACTGATCTCCTCTTTGTGTAGTGGCTCTAAGGGAGTATGCAGGCATTTCTGGCAATGGTAACAAGCATCACCACAAACCTCAGCATTTCTTGTTTTGCCCTATTAGAGCAGCTCTGGAAATGCTGACTTGGATGTGGAGCTCAGCAGCACCGGTTTGTCCCTTTTCTGTTGCTCTGCTCCAGGTGGCCTGGGGAGGTGATCCTGGGCACAGTGGCTCTTCTAGCAGTGGTGTCAGTGTGCAGGGTGTTCCTGGCAATGTCAGTGTGTCCTGGCTGTGCATTGGAAGCCTCAGAGACTCTGTGCAGCTGACTGTAATCTCCCACTGTCTGCTTTCTGACACTGTGGTATCAAAATAAGGAGAAAACTTGTGCTCATGACACAGCCTCTGTGACTGCTGCAACTTTTCCACTCTTTGGTTTTTAATGCTTTTATTTTATTTTTCAGCATCCAAAGTATTCGGTTTAGGTTTTGTTGCGGTGTCCCTTAGGAGTGAAGACTTGCTGTCTTATTTGCAGTCTGGCTCCTGGCTTCATTGGAGGTCAACCAGTCATTCCAGAGACCCTTTGTTGTTCAACAGTAATGAGCTGGCAGAGGTCCAAAGAAAAACAAACAAAACAAAAACAATAACAATGCCCCCACCCAGCACACACAATCCAAACCTCCCTGCTTTTAACAAGTAATTTTGCTTCCCAAGTGTATAACCTTGCTGTTTCTCCAGGTAGCAAAAACATGTCTCACAGCATGAGACTGGGGTAATTATGGTGAAGCAAGACAAAGCCTAGTGTTTCCATTTCTAAATTGCTGTCTTTCTCCCAAATGTGGTTACTTTTTCTAGCTATGGGTCAGACTTACTCTTTTCCATAGGAAATTTTTTTCCAGAACCCAGCCGTTTTTCTGCAACTACCTTACATCACTTATATCCTTAGATCACCCTCTCCTACAGAAGAATTTGCTGCTGAAAATCTGTTTCACTTCTTTACAGAAAGTGCTGGCAGACCATCTGCAGTTTGAAGGAAGCTGCAGTTATTGTCTTGTGCAAGTTGGGACGGTGCCTTGTGTCTCATGTGGGTCCAGGGACATGCAGGGAGGCACTGAACTGAATTTGTTGAGTTGTTTGTAGACCTGAAATCTCTGTCCTGTTGTAGCTGACTCCTGATTTCCCCAGTGTTTTTCTCCCACACCCCCATATTCTTCTAGCATTAGGCATCATAACCCAAGCTTAAAGATTCACTTGGACCCATTTAATCTGGCGTCCTTATAGCTGCTGTGGGCTGAAGATAGAGGCAGTGAAGGTTCCAGTTCTTTCCTCTTAAAGGTCTTGCGTGTGGGAGCAGCTTTGAAAGGCAGAAGAATGAGCTGCTGAAATTGCTGATGCTTAGTGATTTCCTGGTTATGCACTTGAATACAGGAGGAAGGTTTCTGCCTGTCACGATATACTTGCTGATGGATTCCTAGCTGATTGCTGCAGCTGCCACAAAGCTCAGTGCACTCATGTTCCTTCCCTGTCTTCCAAATGGGAGCAGAAGAGGGGAGATGAGATGGGTGTTGTCGGAAAGCCAGGCTGTTCTAGCAGCTCACTGTAAATAGGGACGATGTGCCAACTAGAGCGGAAACCTGCGGGTGGAGACCTGAGCTGGGACACCTGCAGGGCCATGAGGACTGCAGCAGGAGAAGCTGGGAACAGAGCTCTCCATCTCTCAAGGAGCTCAGTAGAAAAACATTCTTTCTCCCTATTCCCGTCTGAGCCCCACCCTGCAAAAGGCAAACGATGATGTCTCCCCTTCTCTCTGCAGGAACCTCCGAGTGTTTTCTGCCTGGATAAAGGACACGCAGTGCCCTTTACTGAATGTAAAGGAGTAGGAAGAGTGCATATACAGCAGCCTCAGCCTGCCTAGCCTTGGCATTGGCTGCCACAGAGAGTGTTTCCTCCTTGGAGGGCTGAGCACTGAGTGTAGACCTGACAGCACTGGGGAGAACTAGAAATAAGGCTTTTTGGGGAAAATTAGTGCTTTGGAAGGATAAATCAGCTCCCAGCAGTGTTTGTTGCTTTTCTTTGCTGTACAAGAGGTAGCAGCACTGTAAATGACTTCTCTGTGGTTTGTTTTCTTGTTGAGCAGCTCTATGTTGTTCTTAGGTTTTGCACCATCTGTCCAGCCTGGACAATTCTCTGTCCACTGTTGAACATGGAAATGTGCTGGTACCTAGCAGAGCTGTGTCTCTAGGGTATCCTCCTAGGGCAGAAAGGCCAAGATTGTGTACAGATGTTTGCACATCTGTAAAAAGCCTCTGTTGGCATGCCTGGAAGAATCTGAGGATGTAGTTGCAGGGTAGGATGAGTCTGATCTGCAGTGGGTCAGGCTGTTTTGATTGTTTTCCCTTTTCAGTCTGAAATCTTTACAGTTTCACAAAACAAGTTGGTGGTGGGGACTGTGAAATGCTTGAATGTTTTCTGCTGGGAGGGCTGAAGAAAGAACGTTGCTGTTGTAGAGGCACTGGTGGTTTAACACACAGCGATTTCAGAGTTGAGGAGTAGTTCTGTGGACAGTGGAATTAATGAAGCTGATTTTTTATGGATCTGGGTCTTGTCTGCTTGACTGTTACCTAGAAAGGTGTGAGCTCTGGTGGCTTTTTATCCTTATAACGTATTCCTCTTCCCAATGTGTTCATACTGTACTTTTTAAAGACGGCCGCGAGATCTCTGTATGGACGTAAGTGATGCTACCATGAAAACTGTCAGCATTTCACAGCTGGCCCAGTACCCAGAGGGACTTCAGCTGTGTGAGTTTTAGAGCAGTTATATAATTTTTTTTGTATATTGGGTATGAGGCTGTTCCTGGGTATCTTCTCTGGACCATAAGGACACAAGAACTCCCTCTTGCCAGTTCCTTGTTTGCAGGTGAGTCTGGGGCTGTGTTTTCTTGAGTTGAAAACTAGTGATGGGGCCATTTAACCCTTTAGCAGTTATTACCTTGGGTTCTGTAGAAGAGGTAAGTGCCTGCTGAGCCCTCCTGGGAAGCTGTCTGAACCTGTTTCAGAGCACAACAGTGCTTGGCCAGATGAGGCAGCACGAACATCCTTTGGGCTGCCAACCTCTTTTCTCTAGGGCTGGGAATTCTTGGACATTTCTTCCTGAGTTGTGCTCACCTGCAGAAGTCTGCCTTAAACAAGGCTTCCCTTATTGCTTTAGCATTTGATCACACTCCAGCTAAGTTATAAAGGTGGGAAAAAGAATAAACAGGGAAACTGTTGACCAGAATGCTTAGCTGCCAGTTTCTGGAGAATGAGTTTGGAAGATAGGATATGAGTGGCAGCCAAATCTCAACAGACCTATTTTTCCTTTCAAAATAGTAGTCTATGTCCTCTATGTCTTGACTTTAATGAGGATTTTAATACTATTCTTATAATACAGTCTTCTTTAAAGCAAACTGGCGTAAGGCATGGTCCACATGAGACTCTTTTGGTGTAAAATGCCCAATGTGCAGGATTAACTGAATGTGGAGCATGAGAGATACCCAAAAGTGAAGTATACACTGAAGTATGACTCAGAATTGGTGCTGATGCTAGATTGTGAAGTGAATGTGAAGTCAGCATAGTGACTTTGGGGTAGGTGGGGGAGGATGACTCAGTTCTTGTTCAGAGGTGTGAACAGAAACCCAGTCTTCAAGAGACATGAGGTGTTTCTGCCCTGCTGAGGTTCAGTAAGGTCTCCACTGTGTGTTGAGGGTTTGCTCCCTTTCCTGAGCAATAGATGTACATCGTTGGAACAGAAACCAAAGAAGAGTTTGAGAGGAGAGCTCTGGCCTATAAAACAACTTGAGGAAGAGTGAGGCTAAAGAGGAGGAAACAAGTGGGTTTAATAATGAGTTGTGTGTACTTAGAACAGCTGTCCCAGCACTGTTTGTCATCTTCGCTTTAAGTGCTGCAGTGAGAAGGAAGCTGAGCCTCTCAGTTGCTCAGGGCCCACTCCCCAGTAGTTCCCAGGTACTGGACTGTCGGATTGCCCTGGCCAGAGTGCACAGGTGAGGAGAGGAGCCCTGCCAGAAAGGAGAGCTCTGCTCCCTCTGTTCCTGTACCTAGGGCAGTATTTCTGTTCTCTCAGTAAACCAGGCACAAGGCAGCTGCCGAACAAAGAGCTCAAACCATGCAGATGTGGATCCTGCAGGAGGTCAAAGGCAGATCTGCTGGCAGCAATTGCCTCACCACCTTCTGTGTAGCTTCTGGGCAGTTTGTCAGCTTCCTGGCAGAAGGGCCCCGGGTGCTCAGGTTGCAGAGTCCTCTGCCAGCTCTAGGTAGCAAGGAGGTGCTGCTGGGCAGGTGCTGCCTGCGCAGGGCATTGCAGGAGGCTGGTTTTGGAGTGACCCAACAGCAGGGTGGGTGGTGCTGTTGAGTAATGTGAGGAGGCTGCTGCGGTGGCCCAGCTGAAAGAAGAGGCTGGGACTGGGTTAGATGAGTGAGTCAGGGTGCTATCAGCATGATAAAAAGGTCTTGCTTGCCTCTTGTGTCTCTCACCCTCTGGCCTGTTGTATTTTGTTGTGTTGCCCTAGCTCCTGGACTTTGTATGCAGGAATCTTGGAGCCACACCGACTTTATGGGTTGTAGCGCTTGGTATCCCTGTGCAAAGGCAGTAGTTTGGTGCCCTCCCATTGTGTATTTAGAGGGAATGGGACAGGGAAGAAGTACAGAGTCCTTAGACCATCCTAAGGAATCCTTGGGCTGGCAGCAGGGTGAATGAAGATGGAAAAGTTGGTGGTGTTTCAGGGTGACACCTGCACAAGGGTTGTGTTGGTGTGACTGTAGCAGCGGGTGTATGTGAGCTTCCCCAGACAGCCAGTGGTGCGGTGTGTCCTGCTGGTGGCGTGTCCCTTAGTGCCACAATGGCAGTTCTGTGCTGAGGCTGTAATCCTCAGGATGTACTCTTCTGGTCAGGCAATATTTTGGCACAGTAATGCCACTGATGCCTCCCTGTCTATGAGGTGCTCTTCCAGGAGATTTTCCTTTGAGGAAGCAGAAAGCTTTGAGCTGGCATCCCTCCACTTTCTGTTCCCTTTCTTCTGCAGTCAGAAGAGGTGCTGAACTCTTATAGCCTCTCTGCATCAGTGGTCCGTGGGCAGAAGGTGTATGGATTGCAACCTCAGCTGCCAACCACAAATCTCTGCTCTTAAATGGAAACTAAATCAGCCTTCCCCCTGCTGGGAGTGTGGGGGTGTTGGAGGTCAGCACTGGTTGTAGCCTTTTTGTCTCCCTGACCACGTGTGCCACCTGCACTGGTTGCCAGCACTCCCAGCCACAAAAGCAGAGGCACATGCCCTGACAGTTGCCTGCTGCCAGAGGGAGAGGGCAAGATGAAGGAGGAGGGCTTAGAGTAGGCAACCAGTTAGATGCGGTCTCTGACTGCTTGAATGAGGTTGTGATACTGGTGTCTGGTTGTGGCACTCTGAAACAGCCCTGGGGCACTCAGGTTTTGTCCTGGTCTCTGTGCAGGGCTGCAGGAGTAGGACTATGTCCACCATGGTGTACCCAAGGGAGGAGAAACTGGACAAGCTGAGCCAGGAGGAGATAATTTCCAACACCAAGCTGGTAATGCAAGGGCTGGAAGCACTCAAGAATGAACACAACTCCATCCTGCACAGCTTGCTGGAGACCATCAAGTGCCTGAAGAAAGATGAAGAAGCCAATCTCGTGCATGAGAAATCCAACCTGCTGCGCAAGTCAGTGGAGATGATTGAATTGGGGCTTGGAGAAGCTCAGGTGAGAGTGATGGGTGAGCCCCTAGGTGTTATCCGGGATTGACAGAGGAAGGGGGGGCATATGGCCATTTCCCATAACCTGCAGGGACAGGAAGGGGCTAAGTGTAGAAGGCTGGCATGGGTGGACCCTAAGCATGCATGTGAGGGAGAAACAAGATTGTGGCTGTTACTGACTGACTAACTCTTACCAAGGTGATGATGGCGTTGTCCAACCATCTGAATGCTGTGGAGTCAGAGAAGCAGAAGCTGCGTGCTCAGGTGCGGAGGCTGTGCCAGGAGAACCAGTGGCTGCGTGATGAACTTGCCAACACACAGCAGAAGCTGCAGCGTAGTGAACAGACCGTGGCTCAGCTGGAGGAGGAGAAGAAACACCTTGAGTTCATGAACCAGCTGAAGAAGTATGATGAGGATGTCTCGCCTTCGGTATGCCCCAGTCCTTTTGAGCAGATGCTTTTGTGGGTCTGGGAGGTTGGACCAGGAGAACTGCCCAGCAGTGATAACATTGCCCTGGATTTTGCCTCTTCCCAACTACCATGCACAGCGATGCGTGTAACTAAAGGGGGCCTGCATGGGGCAGAGTCTCTGGATTATGTTTTGTGGGGGGAAGATGGTGGCAGAGACCACAGGGGAAATGGGGTGTGTTGGTGGGCTGCAGAAGGGCTGAGAGTTTGGCAAATGACTCAGCCCAGGCTGCTGCTGTCTCTGTTGAGAACCAACAGCATTGTGATTCTCATCCTCTCAGGAGGAGAAGGAGGGTGACTCCACCAAGGACTCTCTGGATGACCTATTCCCGAATGAGGAGGAGGAGCATGGTCCTGGATGTAAGTGTTTGCTTGTGCATGGTTGCTGCCCGTCTCTGTTCAAGCCTGCTGGGCCCACTGTGCCATGTTTATTTCTCTGTGCCCGCAGTGCCCCACCAGCACAGCAGTGCTGTGGCAGCTGCCCAGCAGGGAGGTTATGAGATCCCCGCACGCCTGCGCACCCTCCACAACCTTGTCATCCAGTACGCCTCCCAGGGACGCTATGAGGTGGCTGTGCCACTCTGCAAGCAGGCACTGGAGGACCTGGAGAAGACATCAGGCCATGATCACCCCGATGTGGCTACCATGCTCAACATTCTAGCACTAGTGTACAGGTGAGCATGGTGGGAAGGGCAGGACTGGGCCAGGATAACTTTCTGCATCTTCTGTTTCCGTTTACTGGGGAAGCTGGGGCTCCCTCAGCTTCCATTGGTTTGCTTTTCAGAAAGATTTTGGCCTTTATAGGGTATTTGGTTTGCCAAACTCCTAGATGTAACTAGGAACTGACTAAAACAGGGAGGGATGGAGAAATGAAAGGCGTGTGTGGGCTGGGTCTGTGTGGAGGGAGGACTGTTCATAGTTCTGCCTGTTGTGGGCTCTAGTTTCCTAATCCCAAATAACTGGTTGGCTTTACACTGCAGGGATCAGAATAAATACAAAGAAGCAGCACACCTCTTGAATGATGCTCTTTCCATCCGTGAGAAGACTCTAGGCAAAGACCACCCAGCGGTGAGTGTCTCCCTCCTCTTTCAGTCACTTCCTTCACCTTCGGGTACTGCTGGGGCACTGTTCTAGCAGTGTTTTACTGCTTCAGTATTTCCTATTGCCTGATTCAGTATGGCCTGTAAGGAGTTGGCTTCTCTTGGATCCTGTGATATAGGCAGGGCAGCTTTCTGTCTCTGGACCTCCTTCTCTTTAGAAGCAGAAGTACTGCAGGTGTGGAGGAAATGGGACAGTCACTGTTACTGCTGCTTGTGCCCCTTGTTTGGTCCCACTGGAATTTGCTTTGTTTCATAGAGAATATTCTCTCTCTGTAGGTGGCAGCGACTTTGAACAATTTGGCTGTTCTCTATGGCAAGAGAGGGAAGTACAAAGAAGCAGAGCCACTGTGTAAGCGAGCCCTGGAGATCCGTGAGAAGGTAAGAGTCTCCCACACTCTTTCTCCTTTCAGCTCTCCCTCTGGGCTTTCTCCCATTACCTCAATGCACATGGGAGATGCAGGGTCTATCTCAGCTGCTATCTCTTCAGCTGCTGATTCTGCCACCACCTTTCCTGTCTCTTCAGTGTTTGTGGCCCTAAAGAGGCCTGCCAGGAGGTGGAAGCTGGAATTGCTCCTCTTTGCTTCTTCAGTCCTTGGCTTTTGTCTGACATAGGCATGTGCTGGGAGGGACTGCAGTGTCTCTACTAACTCCAGGAGTCCACTGCAGTCTTTGTGGCTTCTCTTCTCTTGTTCACCCAGGTCCTAGGCAAAGACCATCCTGATGTGGCCAAGCAGCTGAACAACCTAGCCCTGTTGTGCCAGAACCAGGGCAAGTATGATGAGGTGGAGTACTATTACTGCCGGGCCCTGGAGATCTATGAGAGCTGCCTGGGGCCTGATGACCCCAATGTGGCCAAGACCAAGAACAACTTGGTGAGACCCTGAGGGGAGGCCATATGGTGTTGGGGAGGGTTGCTGTGGGAGAGGTGAGCATTGCCTGGTGCTTAGAAGACCCAGAGTATTAGCTGCAAGAGGTGGGCAGAGTTAATCTGTGTTTCCCAGTGGGACTGGAGCTGTGTTATTTTGGTTGCAGGCTTCCTGTTACCTGAAGCAAGGCAAATACAAAGATGCAGAGGTGCTGTATAAGGAGATCCTTACCCGTGCTCATGTGAAGGAGTTTGGCTCAGTGGATGGTTTGTACAGCAGAAGCCCTTGGGGCTGGGGAAGGGTTTCCTGACTCTCAGCCTAGACTTATCTGGCTCTAGTGTTGCCCAGACAGAGGGATGGGATGCCTTGCAGGGCCCCTGCTTTGGGCAGCCCTTGAGATGCTGCCATTCTAGAGTGTTATGCTGTTCCCCCTCTTCTCTCAGAAGTCTCAACCCAGTCTTTACAGGCTTGGGAATAGTAAATGGCACAATCATTCCCAGGCATAGGCTGAAGTTTCTCCTGTGCACCTGGCACATATACTTCCGCTGGGAGGACTTGTTCTTTCTTCTCCTGTCCTGCCCTTGTACTGTGGGTTGCCTTTCTTGGGACGCAGGGCCAGGGACCAGGGGGATCTGGAAACCTTGTCACTTCCCTCTGATGAGGTTCTAGCTCTGGGGACAGAGTAGTGGGCTGTGCAGGAGGCAATCAACAGGGTGGGGTGGTGAGTGGACCTGTTTTGCATTCTTCCCCACACAGATGAACACAAGCCAATCTGGATGCATGCAGAGGAGAGAGAGGAGATGAGCAAGGTGAGTCTGATCCCAGGGGGCTTTGATCTTCTCTTATCACAGCTCATCTCTTATCTCCTCCTTCCTGAAGGAGCTGCGGTCTGAAGAGCTGCCATGGCCAGGAGGTGTCTGGAGAAGGGGGACACAGCACTGCTGCTCCCTGGGGCAGCAGGGAGGGAAGGCCCATCAGAGAGCAGGATGCTTTTCCTTGGGCTGTTCAGCCCCTCGGCCGTGGCTGTGTGCTATCTCTGCTTCATATTGATCCCCCTTGGGCATGCAGATGATGGAAGATGGCAGATGGCAGAGGGTTGTGCTGCAAGGCCTTGGCACTCTGTTCCAAAGAGCATAACTGGCTTCTGAAGCAGCTCTAAGGCTGTCTAGGGAAAAATGGAGGTCAAGAAGCAACTGCTGCTGTCACCTTGCTTAGGAAATGGAGCCAAATCTGAACAAGATCTCTGCACAGGGCGGCTCCAAGCTGGCCTCTCAAAGAAGATAGAAATGGATTGTGCTTGCCTTGGACTAGGCTGAAAGGCAAAGCTACTGTTGCACCTGTTGCCCAGGCCCTGCTCTGTGGTCAGTCAATACACGCAGCAGAGTCCCATCTCTGCTTTTGCCAAGCTTAAGGCCTCATCTATTTTTTGGAAGGTGGGTGAAGCAGCAGAATGAAGGGTTCTGTTCTAGCTGTCTACCTACAGTGGGACTTCCCTTCTTCTTTGCCCACAGAGCAGGCCCCAACCCCATACGGGTTCAGGCAGCAATCTGGTGGGCTTGACTTAGTAACTGAGGAGTCCCATCCTGTCAGCCCTGAAAGCAGAGCACTGCTCAGGTGCTTCCCAGCAGTATCCTGTGTCTTCCCACTGACCTGCTCTGCATGGCTTCCAGTGCAGGGCACTGCTCACCTTTACGCTCTTCTGTTTGCTGTACTGTGAAGGCTCTGCTGCAAAGAATCTGCACTTGCTGCAGCTCCGTCCTGGAGAAATCCACGTTGGAGTAGAGGCCAGGCTCTCCTTGCCTCCTCTGGGATTGAGACTCTTCTGATGGTATCTTTGGAGAATTTAGGGGTCAAATAAATGTAGTGCTACTCCATGTACTGTGGAGCTATGCTTCAGGTAATGCAAGCTTTTCCAGGGGGCAAGAGAGCAGGCTCAGAGACCCACAGCTGAAGTAAGAGATTCATTTTACATGTGAGTCTGAGGCAAAGGCTGAGCTTCTCTCCCTACTTCCGGGGCTGCTGTCCCCAGGGCAGCTGTGCCTGTGCCCCACGGCAAAGCATGGCTGGCATTCCTGTCCAGGCAGCAGTAGTTACAGACCTGCTTGTACTGCTGGCCCAGGAGCTGGGACTGATGTGCTCTGCCTTGTGCTGTGTTTCTGTATCTTCTATTAAAATGCATTAAATTCCTCTGGCAGAGCTTTACTACTTTGTTCCCTTTCCCCTCTTTCCTGGCAGCAGAGGGAGGTCAGCTCATGCCAGCAGCAGGGCTTGGGCACAGCTGGCAGGCCTGGCCTTCAAGGCTTTATCTGCCCTCAGGGATTTGACACCATTCCTGTTAGGTTCAGACAATCTTTAGGGCTGCCTCTACACAAGCTTCAGAGGTGTATTGAGTCCTGAACTCTCCTATCCCTGGTGCCTGCCCAGGCTGTGTAGGCTCTGGTATGAAGAAAACCACATGTGCTTATGGCACAGGGAGACTCTGGCATGTGGGATAAAGAGCTGAGAAGTGCTGTGGGATTGAGTCAGAAAAATTGTTCCCATGGAGCCAGTTTCTTCTGGGCTAGAGGGTAACTCCTGCTGTGGAGCAGTGGCTCCATGCACCTGCTTGTTGCCATGGTCCCTACTGACCCAGGGCTAGCAGCTACTGCCCTGCGTTGTGGGTTGTCCACATCTTCATCCTTGAGCATCAAGCTCTGCCCCTCTCCTGTTGCTCTGGCCAGAAGCCTGTTTGCACATGGCTGGAACAGGGCAGGCCAGCCAGCTTTGGGGTGCAAACACTGGGCTTGGGGAGGAGACAGCTAACTGGGCTGAGCTGCTGTGGGGCAGGCCTGACCGTTTAGGCCAAAGGCTGGGATGTGGCTAGCTGATTCCTTTGCTAGTTCTGGTTGAGGGATTTAGTGGCCATGGTGACTGGCATGCCTGTGGAGTTTTGTTGGGAATTTTTTTGTCTCCCTTTTGCACGTTGGTTGGGGTTTCATGCCTTCCATTATGCCGTGAGAATGGGCTGTGTTGTCACTGCGGCCTTTGGTACCATGGAAGGGGGTAAGGAGATGGGATTATGCTCCTTCCTGGAACTAGGATATCGCTTTTGCTTGTGGCCCAAATCTGTTGCAGCAAACATGCTTTTAACTTTCCTACCAGGAACCTGGGCTTGGTCCCTGCATTTGCATACTGTGTTTCCAAAGACTGGGCTGGTGCAGGGATGTAGCCTGGGGTGTGACCTTGGCATCCGGTGGGAGAGCCTGAGAAGGGTGGTAGGTATGGGACTAACAGCTCTCATCTCTCTTCACCCTATAGAGCAAGCACAGAGACAGTGCTCCCTATGCTGAGTATGGTGGCTGGTACAAGGCCTGTAAGGTTAGCAGGTAAGAGGTGGTTTGTGGGCAGCTGTGGACTCTGGAGGGGTGACCCCAGGACTCCTGCTCACTTTCCTTCTGTTACCACAGCCCAACTGTGAACACCACTCTGCGGAACCTGGGTGCGCTGTACCGGCGCCAGGGCAAGCTGGAGGCAGCCGAGACGTTGGAGGAGTGCGCAGTCCGCTCCCGGCGCCAGGTAAGCCCAGAGGGACCTGCCCTGGTGTGGGGGGCATTGCAGGGCTTGGGGTGGCAGCTTATGGCACTGCCTTTGGTTTAGGGTGTGGTGAGAGGCTCTCCTGGGCCTTGCAATCTCTGATGTTCTTGGTTTACATTCCTATGACACCAGAGCACCTTGCATGTGTGCCGAGGTGCACATGTGTGTCGGTGTGCGGGGTTGTGCACATGTGCACGGATGGAACAGGTGTCTGTGTGTCTGGGGAAGGCACGGCTCACTGAGTGCAGGAGTACTGCAGCTGGATTAAGACAGGGTACTGGGCTTTGTCAGCTGTTGAGGAGAACTGCACTTATTGGGATGTTTTCTTCACACTCATTTTTGTGTCCAGAGGCAGACCTGGAATTTCTTAGAGTACCTCTCATCCTAAATTCCTCTGAATCCTCAAATAATAAAGCAGGAGCTGTAAGCAACTAGCACAAAGACTGAAGGACAGCTGAATCCTTCACAATTCAAGATGTGAAGGAAAAAAGCTGTCAGCTTTGGGGTATCAAGCCCTTGTTCCCCATGGTTGGTTATGGCTTTGTGAAGACTCACTGAGCTGGGAATCCAAACAGATTGCTAAGTGCAGGATGGTATTTGGCTCCATCCTGCTTGTGCTGAAGAGTTTTGGCTGTGGTGGGGCAATGGCCAAGATAAGGAACAGGACCAAGCACAACAATGGCACAGCAGATCTCTAGAGGGAAGGAACACAGAAGGACAAAACATGGTTCTTCCTTATCCTTTTCTACTTGCAGGGCATTGACCCCATCAACCAGACGAAGGTGGTGGAGATCCTGAAGGAGGGGGATGGCACAGAGAGACGTCGGAGCCTGGGAGGCAGCGTCAAGTACGAGAATGCCACAGACGGTAGCGAGGAAGTGAGTATGGGCGTGGAATGGAGCGGGGTAAGTACAAGACACCATCAAGAATGGCCTCAGCTGGCTGCCAGAGGGAAGGGACAGCCTGGCTGAGGGCTGTCCCCGTGTGGCCTGTCGTGGCATCCTTGTCTGCCTCCATTCATTCCCTGCACATTTCCTTCCCTTTTCTTGGCATGAGCCAGCCAGCCCGCAAAGGTGCGTGTCTGGGACTGGCTTCTGGTGTACAGAACAGATAATCCCAGATGAGGGCTCCTGCTTCCAGGGAGCTGCCAGGCCCTGGCAGTGCACAGCAGGAGCTGGTCCTGGTCTGCCCTTAATCTTAGGCTTGTAACCTTATTAACATCTCTCCCTGCTGCTCCCCTCTGGAGGCCCTGGCTGAGAGCATCTGCCCCATCTCAGGCTCACCCAGTCTCTCACAGGCTCTCACGCTGTGAGAGCCATTTGGCTGTCTGTCCTGCACTGTGCCACAGATGATTCTGAGCCTGGGGAGGGTTGTGTGTATGTGATATGTCTGGTGTGTCTGTGACTGACTGACTGCAGGGCACAGGAATAGTCTGCAGCCAGCATCTTTGCTGTCCCCCTCTCCTGGTCTTGTGCTCTCAGCAGGCTCTGGCCAGGCAGAGGTGATAAAAGTCAGGTCTTTGCTGGGCTGACCGGTGGAGGCAAGAGACTGCTATTAGCTGAGGCACAGACATCTAGGCTTGCTCTGAGGCTTAGGGTCACTTTGGTCATTAACACAGAGTTTGGAGAAAGGCAGTGATCCAGGTCTGGAACAGGTGCCTTTTGTCTCCTGCAAGCAGGAGGATGGAGAAGAGGCAACAAGTGAGCATGGTGCTGGTGGGTGCTTGGCTCAAGGGCTGCCAGAGCTGTTAATGCTTACATTCCTTCTGCAAACTCTGATTGAGAGCACAGAGTAGCTGGGGTTGTTGCAGCCTGGCACAGGCAAGACACAGAGCACACAGAGTCCTTCGCTGCCCCCTCACATCAACTGTCACTAACCCTTCCCCTCCTGGCTCTGCTCTGTCCCCACCTGCATGAGCTCCCTCCCTTCCTCTTTTTTCTTCCCTGTTGCCATGACAGCCCCTGAACAGCCAAAGCCTGAAGCCTGCTGGCTCTCTTGATTGTGGATTGTACACAGGAGGTGGCTGAAGGGAATCTGGAGAACAGACTTCCAAGTGGACTCAGCAGCTTTGCTGGATGTGAGGCTGTCCTTTGACCCAGGCCTTGGCATCAGGACTAAAGAGGTCCTTAGCCCTGGCAAGGCACCAATGCTGGGCCCCTGCACTTCACATTAGTAAGGGGGCTAGACAAGCACAGAGGGAGGGCTGCAGGTTTGGATTAGAATCACCTGGTCCCTGTGCTGGCTGGTGTCTCTCTGCAGCTCCTCCTGATTGTGCTTGGTGTTGGGTGATCTCTTTGCACTGGTGATGGTCTGGGAGACCTTCCTGACAGTCCCTGAGCTGATCATCCTAAGGCAAGTAGGCAGTGCTACCTTCTCCCACAGCCTGTCCCAGGCAAGGGGAATAAGTCCCCTTCCCCAGGGGTCTTAGCAGAGTTTCCCTGACGCAGACAGCTGTAGGTAGAGGATTTGAGGGCTAGCCCAGCACCCTGGGGGACACAGCTGCTGCCACATGATTCCTTTTCCAGCCTGCTCCACACATAGTCAGTCTTCTCTTCTGAGCCAGCAGCCCTGTGCTGCAATTCCCTGCAGAAGAAGGCTGAGGCAGCTCCTGCTGCTCCTGTCTGTCACGGCCTGTTGTTCTCTGTGTTGGTCCAGAGACCTCAGATGTGCTGCCCTAAAGCAGCCTCTACTGCCTGCCCTTAGCTGTCATCTGCTGCAGGCAGGGCTGTGGGAGCCCCTGGGGTGCCAGGAATCTCTGTGCTCTGCACCTGTAGGCAGCTCTGAAAGCACCCTGGGCCTGGCCCAACTGCTTGCTGCCCAGGTAATTGGGATGTGAGAGCAGGGGAATGGCACCAGCTCTGTGGTGCAGAGGCCTTGGCAGGTACCCGGGGTGCAGGAGCAGGGAGCCCTCGGAGCAGGAGACTTAAGACTGTTTCTCCCTGAGCCAGCTGTTCCTGTCAGCCCGCTAAGCCCACTGGCAAAGAAGCGAGGCCACAGTTTCAACCTCACGAGACTCTCTCCCTGCCCAGATGTGGCCTCTGGTCTCTGCATGCAGCCTGGGCCTTGCCCCACCTGCTCCCTAGGTGACCTACAACCTCACAGCCTTGTAAATTGTGTCTTTCTCCTCTCTGTGCACTAGGCTTAAATGCCTCCCGAGACTCCCTCTTTCCCCTCCACCGCAGTCACCTGGATGTTTGTGTTTTATCTTCCGACTTTTCCTCCACACCATCCCTCCTTCCTCGGCGAGAACTCCACGCCAGTCCCCCAACCCTCCTGGCGCGCAAGGGCACCGCGACGCCTGCAGAGGAGTGCCTGCTCACGCGGCCCAGCTCCAGTCCCGTGGCCAGCAAGAGCAGGAAGAATCTGCGAGGAGCTGCCCACTCCCCCAGGCCAGGGTGATGGGCCACCGTCCCCCTGTGTGCCCCCACCCCTGGCCTACCCTTGCACACCCCTGGGGCCCAGGCCTGCAGGGGATTCTCTTCACTCCAGCCTTGCCAACTCCATTGTCACTAGACCTCCTCAACCCTCCCAGCTTGTTCCCTCCATCCCTGCAGAGGCATGAGGATGGAGGGCTGTTGTGGGACAGTGAGGCCTGGCCTAGGCAGGGCTGTCATGTGCCCATTTGCTTTCTTCCCTGTAGGCTTAGCTGGCATTAGTGCCTTGTAGCAATCCTGTACTGGTCCCCCATAAGGTGGGCTCTCCCTGCAGCACAGGGCAGTCCCCATCTTGCTACCCTCCTCCCTGCTGAGCTCTGTAACCCAACAGAGTGTGGGTCTCTCTGCAGGGGCACGGGAGAGTAGGGCAGCCCACAGAGTTACTGTACATCCAAGATGAGGTGAGGGGGTGACAGCCAAGGACCATGTACGGAACAGGGACCAGCCAGCACAGGCATGTTTGGCTGCATCCTCCTGACTGGATGCTGTAGCCAGGTTCCTCAGCTGATGGTGTTAAGGGGTGAATCTGCTCCCCATCGCTACAGGGTTCTTAGCTGTGGCTGGTGGGAGAAGTGGGGGTGAAATTGTTCACTGTTCCTTGAAGGCAGAGGAGGGGTAGGATGAAAGGAGAACTTTTTTGCAAGAGGCCAAACCCCAGACCATTAGAAGTGGCTGAGATGGGGAATGGACTGGATTGGAGCAGAGTGGCTGGGAGAAAAAGAAGGTGCAAAGAAGGATGTGAGGCAGCAGAGAGCTGGGCCTGGAGGTGCTCAGAGCATTGGGGAACAGGTGGGATAGCTGGAGGGAGGTTGCCACAGGGGAACGGGCTGGATTGCTCACAGGTCCCTGGAGCTAACTGCAGTCTGGCTGTCCCTAGCCAAGAGGGTGGGAAATCTGTAACCCTGTTACTGATAGGATCACAGTGCTGGCCTTGAGGGGGCATGGGGGTGGCTCAGTGCCTCTGATGGCTTCAGGCCTTCACAGAGTCTGGTGCTGTTAGTCATTACTGGGGTATGGAATGTGTCCCAGGGCCAGATCTCCACTGTCTTTAGTCTCACACCCTCATCCCACCTCCTATAGGAAGTGAGCCTCCCTGGCTGTCCTAGATGGGAAGAAAGCCAGGGAGGCTGCAGCCAGCAGGATAGAGCCCAGGGGCCAACGCAGGGCTCCTCCTTATTTATTTAGCTAGATCCTGTCTTTCATGCTAGTCATCTGACAGGTTGTGATACTAAATGTGCTTGTGTCTGTCTGGGCCTGGCTTTCCTGTGGTGGTGCAGAGGCCTTGGGGTACATGCATGCTGCTCCCCTGGAGCTTGTGCTTACTGAAAGGGAGCTTGTCCTCAGGACCATGGAGTGTGGAGCCCAGGGCTGAGTGCTCCAGGGCTGTACCTTCCCTGCCTCTCTTTCCCAGTGCTGCTCCATGCTTCTGGAGAGTGGTGAGTTCCCAGTGCAGGGTGGGTTTGGACCTCAGGGCCACCTGCCCCTGTGCTTTGCCATGTCCTGGACCTGGTGCTGTAACAACCATACCTCTTATTAAAGGTAGACTGACCCAAATCGCTGCCCTGTGCTTCTTTCCATGCTCTGTAGGCCAGCGTCGGTCAGCCCTGGGGTGGTGGGTGCAAATGCTGCTGGAGCAGGTGTGGGGGTGCTTGGTGTCTGTCTGTGTGTGTACAGGGGCATGTGCTGCCCCCAGGGCACCCCTGCCAGGCTGAGCTTTGGAGGTGAAGGACCCAGTTCCACTGTGCTTCTCCCTCTCCTCCAAACTGGAGTTGCTGCTTAACAGCTCTGAAACCATGTGTGGCAGGGCTGCCCTGGGGTGTCTGAGCTTGGACCTTCCCCAACAGGCATTTCTATTTAGCCAAAGAAATACTCCATTGTGTCCCTTAGTGCTGAGCTCCATGCTGCCAAATCCTGCCCAAGTCCTCTGCCTTCATGAATTAGGCAGGGTGGGAGCATGCAGTGGAGAGGAGCTTGGTGGTGGAGCTGCCTTTTTTTTTTTTTTTGGATGCTCTCATCCTGGTGGGTGCAATGGGGTGGGGGCTCTGCGGCAAACCAAACCCATAAATGTTCTGGGTTAAAAATAACCCGTCAGAAGAGGGAGTGAGGGGAGAAGAGAGGCTATTTTTAACCCAGCATGAAGCAGCATTTGTTTCTGGTGTCGCTCTGCAGTCACTCTGCATCACTGCAGCTGGGAAAATGTGGCTCCATCCTCCAGCCCTGATACAAAAGCTTACTTCCTGGCCTGATCCTGCCCTTGTACCATGGTCCTGCTCCCCTGTCCCAGCTGTGTTCCCTCTTCCACCCTGGCTTGTGTGCCCTGGGAAAAGGAACAATACCTGGCATAGCAGTACCGTGCAGGGAGAGTGGTGGCCCAGTGCAAGTCTGGTGGGGAACCAAAAGACACCCCCCCATCTTTGCTAATGCTACACACTGATATTCAGCTCATCCGAAACCTGCCTCATGCAGGAATTGAATTACTTTGCTACTTTTGGTGCTCTCTGCACTTACAGTGAGCAAGTCCCTTTGCAGCAGGAACACATGACTCTCATCACAATAAGAAAGTGAAGAGGTTCAGTGCACTTGTTTTATCAAAGAAGGGATGAGATGAATACCAGGAGAAAGGTTTGCTGGTAGGAAAAGTTCTTTTGGAGAGCAGTTTAGGGCCGGATCAGCTTTGGATGATCAGAGCACAGAAGTGCTGGAAAAGCCTTCCCCAGGGCCACCATCTGTAGTGGTCAGCACAAGGCCTAAGGCTCACCCTGCTCACCTTGCAGAGCTGCATGTCCTGGGGGAATTGGTGCTGCTAGCCTGAGCCACAAGTTATTTTGGTCACTTGGAGTGGTTCAAAGGGGCTCCCTCACATTTTCCGAAGGAGTAAAGGACTCTTGTCATCACCTTACCTTGGCTTCCTCTGCCCCAGTGTTCCAGGGGCCATTGGAATCGGGAGCAGGAAAGACTGCTGTTATCAGACCATCAGAGCAAAAGTAATTCCACATCAGCAGTGGTGTCACGACCTTAGGTAATGAGCAGGCCAGGCCACAGGGGAAGAACTTGGTACCATGCTGACACAGTGGCATGATGCGGTGTCATGCTGGCAACCTCTGCTTTGCACGCATGTGGAGCTAAGTGCAGGAGGTGGGCTAGAGCCTGGCAAGGGCTGAGTGCGCCCCTCTGAGTACTGGGGACTTTCAGAGGCAGGTGAGGGAGGAAACAGGCTGGGGAACAAGATTTCAGGCTGGTTTTGGTCTTCAGAAAAAGCAGGCAGACATAAAAAACCTCCTGCAACGTGGCCCCCCCCGGGGGCAGCTAGTGGCGCTGGGTACAGCTGAAGTTGGGGGACCTAGGAGTGCCTGCTTAGCAACACAGTGTTGATGCAGCCAAATGACTGCATCCCCAATGGAGCTGTCTGGATTGCTCCAAAGGCTCAAAGCTCATGGTCTTGGGGGTGTTAGAGGTGGGACAAGGCTGTGCGTGCAATGTGGAATGGTCTTGTGTGATGTGAGTGAGCCTGCTACTCACTGTGTGAGGGTGTGCATCGGGATGAGTGCTGGATAGAGAGGAGGAATAGTGTTGATATGGTGAAGAAAGGCAAGGGGAGGGGGAGGATAGTCTCCAGCCAGCAGCAAGTGAGGAGAGAGTCCTTCAAAGGAAACTCCTAGCAGCATGTCCTGGCCTGACAAAAGTATCCCTTAATCTTGGGACTCCCATCAGGGCTTGTTGCCTCCTGGGCCACTGGGACCTCCTCGGTAGTTGCTGCCTGAGCTGTTGCAGGTGATGGACCTGTGTCATGTTCAAGCAGGGCTGTGGGGATGCCAGTGCCATTCGTGCTGGTGCCCTGGGGCAAGTCAGGAGCCTGCCTGGGTACTGACCTTGCACTGGGCAGCAGGAAGTATCAGTTTGGATGAGCCAGACAATAGTGGCAGGGGTCCCTGACTCCATGGTCATCATGTCCTGTGGAGAACTAGGATGAGGGGAAGCCCCGTAGTGAGCAGTAAGACTGCTTTGGGTCAGGCCTAAATCCTCAGTGCAAGCGGGCAGGAGGATGTTTGGAGCCAATTCAAACCACTCAGCAGCAGCATGCCAGAGCCTGATCAGTGCCACTCAGCCATCACCCTGGCTTGTGTCTCTGTGTCCAGGATGGCAGTGGCACTCTCCAGCGCAGCAGCTCCCTGGGGAAAATCCGGGATGTGATACGAAGGAGCAGTGAGATGTTGGTCAAGAAACTGCAGGGCAATGGTCCCCTGGAGCCCAGGAACACCAAGTAGGTGCAAGGGTCAGGCTGGGTATGGGTCAGGTGGGGGGCCCTGCCACCTCATGGGTCTGGCTCTGACTAGTCACAGCACAATCCCACCTGTTCTCCTCTGCTCTCTTGTAGCATGAAACGAGCTGCGTCCTTAAATTACCTGCACAAGTCTAGCGATGCTTCGTTTGAGGTAAGCACAGTGTGGGTGGTGGGGCTGGTATGGGGATGGGTGGGAGGCTGGGGGCTGTGTGACCAGCCGCACAGGGGGTGTGAGGGGCATCATAGTGGGCCACAGGTTCAGTGCTGAGAACCTGTGAGCAGTGTAGCTCCTCCTTCGACATCAGAGCTCCAAATCTGAAGGTGTTGCTTCCAAGTACCTACCTCCTGTCCTGCAGAGCTCAGCCACAGAAGGGGAGCAGAGACAGCCGCTATTGTGTGTGACAGCAGCACCAGGGCAGTCCTGGCTTGGGAGGCAGAGGGTGCAGGAGTTGGGATCATGGCTTTGGGGCATCGGGGTGGACTGCGGGTACATCATGGGCACTGTATTTTTTCCAGGGCACCCAAGGCCTCCGTGCAGAGAGCAGAGGCCTCAGCGCCAGCAGCATGGACCTGTCCTCCCACAGCTCCCTGCTCTCCTCCAACTGAGCTGGCTGCTCTGCTGCTGGGCACCCTGGCTTCACGCTGCCCGGGGCAGCGCCCGGCACTTCCCCACACCACCTACTCTGTTCTCCCCATCACCGGTTCTCGTGCCACTGTCTGCCTGCCCAGCCCGGCCTCCCCCGGGGGTCCCTAGCTAGTTTGGGCACCGCAGCCCGCCCGCATGCTCCTCTGCTGCTCACCAGGGCCCGCAGCTCTGGTGGCCGCATGCTCGGTACCGGTCACACACGCTCGCCAGGTATAGAATCGCCAGCCCGGGGAGGGGGGGGCTGTCCCCCGGCCGGGACAGCGGCGAGAGGGCCCCATGCCCCCGGGACGCCTGTCCCCCGCCGGATGATCGCTGTACTTTATTTTATTAAATAAAACCGACCCTAGAAGCGACCGCAGCTCGGCCTGAGGGGGATGGGGGGAGGGGGGAG
>VZRZ01003903.1:18851-59157 GCA_013398175.1 Climacteris rufus | reverse complement strand
GAAGCGGGAGCGTCGTGCCTAAAATCACAGGGATGCAAATACGCCAGACATTTGCCGCCTGGGAGACGGTGAACAGGCGCCCCCGGAGCAGCCGCGCTCCAGAGGGGGCTTCCGGAGACCCCTTTAGCGAGGCTTGGTCCCGACCTGCGCCCCTTCGGGCCCCCTGGGCAGAGTTGACACCGGGAAGGCTGCGTGCAGCAGCGGGTGGTTTTCCTATGAATTCTGGTCAGAACGAGGGGAAAAACCAGTGGACGTGCGGTGAGCTTCCACCCGTGGAGATCGTCGTCCCTGCCTCTGAGGGGGGTTGTCTCTTGCTGAGCACGTCGGGATGAGCCCTCTCCCTCGCCCGCCGTGCCGCCCTCCTTGCCCATTCCGAGCTCTGCAGCCCGTTGATTTTCCTTCCTGCTGCTTTTCACAGTGTCCAGCTGTAAGGCACAAACTCTCCTTCCCTCGCTCTGCTCCGTGGTATTTCTCCCCGCTAGCCTCCTAGCACCATTTTCCTTGTCTGAGGAGCCCAAGGTCGTGGCTGTGCATCAGAGCCACAGGGGCTGTGAGTTGTCTTCCAGCCTGGCTTTGAAGGGTCTCACGGCTGTCCCATGCCACATCACCTCGTTTTTTCACTTAGGAATCCTGCAGACAGGGAGGCTCCTGCATTTTGCCGGTAGCTATTTGCAGTCCCTTCTGTCTCACCGTGCACAGTTGTAAGTTTGCTTTGCAGTTTCTGCTGTGAAATCAAGAGCAATCTTAGTTCCGCACCAGGGTAGAATACTGCCTCTGAGGGAAAGATATCTATAGCGCCGCTGCCGGTCCGTATCTGGAGCCGTGGCTGAGCCCTGCTGCTAGGCGGCAAGTATTGTCCAATTTACAGCTGATAAGCACGGAAAGCAGCACTTACTTAGCTGATTAGCACCGTGATTGCCATCCGCCTTGGCAGCCTTCTGGGCAGGCTGTTTCTGGAGGGGGAATGCATGCTTTGCCTGGGCTCTGGTTTGAAGCCACAGGGCCCTGTGGACCTGCCACAGCATTCACCTACGTGCCAGCAGGCCACCACTGGGATGTGCAGATCTGCCTGTGAGGGCTGTCTGCCGCCTTTCTTACCACTCCACAGTTGCTGGAGTTTCTGTGCTGTTCCAGACGTGCACTCCTTGTTCCTCCTGCAGAGCAGGACCACATCCTACAGCACTGAGAGGAACATGCAGCTGTTCGGCTCACAGACACTGTAAAAGGTCTCAGGCGCCATCAATGTAGTCAAAATTTGCAGGGTGATGTGTGGTCAGTGGGCCAGTGGTAAGTTTTGTGGGCTGCAGGGCATTGTCTCCCTTTGCCTGTGGATGCTGTTCGAAAAGAGCACTGGAGGCAGACCTGGGAGGTGTGGAGTATCCTTTGCCATGGTGTGTGTTCCAGAAGTGCTCGGTGCCTGGACTGCTGGTCCCTCTTCCTCCACTTCCATTGTTCATCGAAGCTGTGATCTTTCTGGCAGTGGCAGTGCAGCATGCCAGATGTGCGCTGACTTCTGCTGGAACATGTGGTTGAAATGCTAGCAGAGGAAATATTTGCTGAGTCAACTTTCCTTTAAAGAAAAAAAAAAAACAACCCAACCCCAAAAGGTCTATTTTGTTCTGGAAATCCCTTCATGTCCTGTATTGAGCTGTGTGTTTCTGTACGGCAGTGCTTTTCCTGTGCTTGCTAGCGAGTCTGGTCGTAAAAAAATTTCTGAAAACAGGAATGATCTGATTCCACTTGGGAGTTGTCTGTGTTCAGACAGTGCTCTGGGCAGGCTGGAACCTCGATGTGGCAGGAGCTTCAAAGGCATGGCAACTCCATAGTCCTGGCCATAGGCACTACTTTGTCTGCACAGTGGGGCCCTGAATCCCTGGGAACTTGCAGTGATCAGTGGGTTGTCACGTTCAGAGATCCTTTAAAGATGTCCTCTGAGCTCTTAATTGACGTGGAATGAGGCCGCCTTCTAAAGGCAGATGGGCAGATGTTTAAACTGCAACAAGCACCTGTATTGAGGTGCATGCTGGGTTGATGAATGTTCTTGCTGATGTGGGAGTGTGCTTCCTCCCAGTCTGCTGAATCCCTGCGTGGATGGCAGCTCACATCTGCTAATTGCTCAGATGGGTAGGTCTCACCTTGTTTGGCCATGCTGCTTTCAAGCAGATAGGGATGTGTGTCACAGGAAGGCAGGCTGCACTTTCTCTAAATGCCAGGAAGCCCAAGGGGAATGGAGGGAAGAAGGTAGGAAAGGGGTAGGAAGAGAAAAGCTTGGTTTTGGGGCAATAGAACCAGAACACAAGGGCCGGTTTGGCTGTAAGTGATAAGGCACTTCAAAAAGATCTGAAAGCTGTGAGGCCTGGTTACAGGTATTTACGAGAGGGTCTGTACACTAATATTTTTCTTGCCTTACTTTCAATTCATCTGCTATTTAAGTTGCAAAGATCAAAGCTGTATTTCAGCAAGCACACGTGGACTAAAGTAAATAGCCAGACCTAGTACACCTCTTTCCAGTGAATAAACACTCTTTCCTCTCTGAACATTTTCCAACATACCTCTCAGGCCTGGAATGCAAAATATTTCACATTAGCAGTGGGTGTTTCCACTGCTTTCGATATTTGGGAGCTTGGAACAAATGCTTATTTAGAAGTGGACAGACTTGTGTACTAACGTGCTCTTTGTGAAGGCAGTTGCTGCTGTGGTGTTTGGAGGGAAATTCCCCTGAGATTGGAGGACATGCAATTGTTTGTCCAGACCCCAAGGAACAGCTCTCATTCTCCTAAGTTGGTCTCATGGGCTGGCACAGGCAGCTCTTTGGAGGCTCAGAGGGCATCGAGACTAACAAGATGCTTGGCAGATGCACAAGAACATTCTTCTTGATGAGGTTGAAGTTGCACAAGCTTTGGGTTTGGTGGGGTTTGCAAGGGCTGCAAACCAGCACAGTGGATTTTGCTGTGTAAGTGAAAGAGGCAGCCCCACCTTTGGCATGGCAATACCTGCTGGAAAAGGCTGATCATGTCCGAGGTGGGAGAAGGGCAACTGTAGTCTCTTTTACCTTTAAAAGAAATCAACTGTGTCTTCAAGAAGAGGAGGAAGAAAGGTGGAGAAATGACAATTTGACGCTTGGTAACGTGTTGTTTCTGGGGCTCGGTGTGTGTTTCAGCATGGCAGAGGTGCCAAGATGGGTGGCCTGGTTCCATGTCTTGCTCCTTGCCTCGAGGATGTTGGGAGGTGGCATCCAGGAGCTACTTGTAAATGCTTTTAGTCTGTTGGAAGAGCAGATGTATTGCAGGGGAGTTAAAGGGCTGCACTGTAAGCATGGCATACCTTATGTGCTACCTTGCCTGAAAGAAGCAGTTGCACCGCTGAGCATGGAAGGATTTGTTCTCAGAGGGAAACCTGACAAGGAAGGAGTGGGGGGGGGATGTTGCAGGTTTTCAGGCTTTCCATGTGGTTGCTGCTGGAATGGGGGCCATTCCCTAGGCTTTGTCGTGGTTTGGAGGCTCTTGAAAGCAGTCCAGAAACATTGGACGTCTCTTGCAGTTTGTAGGGAGGTTGTTCAGAGGGAGCTGCGAGTAAGGTGAGGGCCCTGGGGTCTTTTAGAAACTTGTTTCCTTGCTTCCTGATACTGACGCTGTTGAACCACACCATATGGAAGCAAGCACATAGATTTTTGATTCTGGAGGATGTGGCCTGTTCAGTCCTGCACTTCCACCTCTGTTGTCCTATCAGACCATGTCAGGATCTGCTGTGCTGGTTGTGTTGATGAGCTGTCAGCTCTCTCCTTTTCCTTGCCTGTCACAGTGGCTGCTTTCCTGTGCTGCCGTTGGGTGTTATGTGAAGATGCAGTGTCAGGTCACGTCTGAAATCACACAGGGCCAGCAAATCCACCTTTGCATTGCAATGGGAACTGTTGCTTTTGCCGTTTGGTTTAGAGTGGACAGCTGGTGTGCCTAAAATGGGCCAGACTGAAGGAAGGATCATCTTTGTGGAGAAGACCATCTCCTGTTCTTCCTATGCCTTCTGAATATGTCACTGTGCAAGCAGTAGGAAGGAGAAGAGGCTTGCAAGGCGCATGCTTGTATGGATGTAGGTTGGTTTGGGAGCTAGACCGCAGTCTTGCTTTGCAGGAGGCACAGAGGTGTCTGTAGTCTCAGAGTGAAGCACTGGAAGAATAGTTGTCTGGGCTCTCTTCTGGAAGTGGGTGAAGGAGATGGGTGAAAGCTGGTTGTAGTGGGCTCTTGAGGTTGGAAGCATATTCAGTGTTTTAAGCAGCTGCAGCTTTCCAGGTAGAGGCTATAGAGGTCCAGAAAAGAGGTTGAGTAGGTTTCTCCAGCATTTCCTATTGCCTCTGCCTTCTTTGGCACCTTGGAACATAGTGAGGATGAATCCATGCCACCCAGTCAAGGCAAGGACTCCATTTCTGGTCATTCCTTTGTTCCAGGGAAATACTTGGCAGTAAGCACTGTTCTGTGATTACCTGTGTCTTCTTTTAATCTGTGCAGCCCTTGCTGAGTCGCTGTGGAAGATCATCAGGCCAAAACACAAGTGGTCTTTGTTTCAAAGCATCAATTTGTGTTGGCAGCCAGGTCTGCAGTGCATGTGCTTTTCATTGACTGTTGCTCTGGCTCTGTTTCTCACTCTTGCCAGCTCTTTTTTAAACTTCACACAGAAATGTTTTTCCTGATCTTAAAAGGCTGACCTGTACAGTACTTCTAGTCTTAATTTAAGCATTGCCTTCTTCAGGGAAGTGGTCTCTGTCTGGTCACAGAACAGACTGCTTACCTCTGTTCTGAGAGATAACTATTACATGCTGTCTGGTCAGCAAAGAGACAGGCAAGGAGGGGACGTCAGGGTGGTTTGCAAGTTTCTGAAAGTCTGGTATGTGTGCCTGGGATGAGGAGTTTTGGTGTGCCTGCTCCGCTCTGACTTTTCCCAAGCTTGTTTGTCTTAGAAGTTTGGGAAAGTTGATGGGTAGGTGCTTTTTTGATACTCTTTGTGGACTGTTACTGCCTGGAGCTGCTCCTTTTATTTGATCAGCTTTCAAAAATCTATTCCCCAATCTATTCCCCAATTTTGACCCGCTGAAATTGTTCTGCAAGGGCTTCTCTTGAAAATGCATTCCAATCCTTAAAAATTATAGGTGACATTTTGGCAAGGCCCATGGTGTAATCAAAACATTTCTGCTGGTAGTGAACAGATGAATGCTGAGGTATTCAGGTGCCCCAGAGAGCAGAATGAAAACCAGCCAGGTCCAACTAGAGAATTCAGGACAGAACAGTGAGGAGCACTCGTGAACTCCTGTCGCAGAGCAGGTGCACACAGATTGTGTGTCAGGAGAGGAGGCATGGCTGCCTTTAACTGATGATTCCTCCTGTGGCATGGTGCTTACCAGTAGGACACCAATGGCCTATCTTCTCGTTGTCAAATAAAACTTTGATTAGAATGGAGCAGGCACAGATTTTGGCATCTGTGAACTGGAGTGTGCACAGGGCCCCTGAGTGTGTGTGAATTGAATCCACCACTGTCAGATGGTCTGCACCTCTCTGAGGCTGGGATGTCTTGGATTGATGCTCGTATTGTGCAGGATGATTAATGAAGAAAACTGATATGGGCAGATTCCTGTCTGGAAGGTGGTGAGACACATTTGATTTCAAGGCATGAACCTTCTCTCTCTGGAGAACAAGATGTTGCATGCTGGGAGAAAGCGATGACGTAGGGTTGCTGTCTGTGCTGGGAACTCGTGCAGAAAGGGGCTGGGGTTTAAGTGAGTGAGGATTACCAGTCTACCTGTGTTTTAGCCCCTGGCTGACTTATGTTCAGTTCCTAGGTGACTTGTGTCCTGTAAGACGGCATCTGTGAGCACCATACACTTGGACCTTGGTGCTAATGACAGATGTTTGTTTCCAGGGTAGCTCTAAGATGACAAGGCTTAAAACTTTTCCTCGCCTGCGATGCTGCTGTGAAATGAGGTTTGTCCCAGTAGCAGGGTTTTACACGTGGATGTGGCTCAGGCCACCCTGAAGAGCAGCCGTAACTGCACCCTACTGCTGTCAATTTGGGCAAACCAGTAGGTTTGCTCTGTCCTCCGTCACCCCAGCAGAAAGCCAGACAGGGCTTTCCCCACAGCCATGGCATGTGGAGCCCAAGTCCCATTCTGGCGGCAGAGCAGAGGCTTATGTGCCCCTGGGCAGCTCAAGGGGGGGTGGCCTTTCTGTGAGTGATGCTGGCACAGGATAGGCGCAGTATTGCTTAAGACCGACTATAAACACTCTCCTCGTTGCAGTTGCTCATTGGTTTCTTCAAGAGCACAAAGGAAGCCTTTGATTCAAACCATACAGTGACTGTCCAAATGGTTAAAGGCAGGACAGGCTGTGGCTTGCAAGTGCCTTTATTGCTCTCCACTGCAGCACGCTTTGGTGTGTGTCCTGGCTCTGCTGGGGCAGCCCATCACTCCAGTGGCTTGGAGCTGCTTCATTCTGCTGGCTCTCTTGAGCTTGCTGCCAGTGCCTGGGTCACTGGGAAGCTTTCATGGGAGAAAAGATTATGGATTTTGTTTTTCCCAGCAGAGACAAGACCAGAGAAGGTACAAAGCCAGAGAGGCTTGTAGGGTGCCGCAAAGGGCAATGCATCCAGTTCTCCTGAACCATTCATGGGAGCACAGATGGGTTTGTGCTGCTGAGGACAAGTGGTGCAGTTGCCTCTGCAGCGGGGCCAACACCAAAAGTCTCCTTCAGCAGTTGCAAGAATTGTGCAAATTGTCTTGGACCAAAAAAATGCAGAGCTTCTCATGAGTTACTTGGTGTTCTTTGTTCCTGTCTGTCCACACTGCCTGCTGTAAACACTGTGAGCCTGGCACACATCTGAGCACCTGGCAGGTGCTATGGGAGTGGCCGGTTCCTGGGCTGAGACTTCTTCTGTAGTAGTGAGATCTTGTTTTGTGATCATTCCTTCCTCCAGTTAGGTTTGAACGGTTCTTTATCCACCGTATTCCAAGCAAAAGCTAAGCTATGAAGGCAACACATCTGATTTTTTGTCTTTGTCTGCTGAGTTAAGTCCTGATGGCTCTCCCTGCATGTTGTGTGTGTGTGCTTGCAGCCTTCAGATGTGTAAGTGCAGGAGCTACTTGCTGGGCCCTCACGAGCACTGACCCTCCTGCCAAGGTCCTGCCTCTCTTGCTGCCTTGTTCTGGCCCAAGTGCAACTGTTCCTTTTCCAGTTGTGCCTCCTATCTCCATTTCTTCCTGATTGCTCTTCTGTATCCAGACCTGCCATGGCATGCCACACGCCCCCTTCTCAGACTTTGCTGTTGCTTGGTTTCTCTCCAGTTCTTGCCTCTGGGCACTGCTCTTTTGCCAGGTGTGGCTGTGGCTTCCTCCTGCCGTCTTGAGATTGCCTTTGTCTCCATGAGCCAGGCCTCCAGTTCACATGAGGTGGTGAAAAATCAGAGCAGAGCTGGGGCATGGCTGCTGAAATGTTCAGGTGCTTCTTGCAAGACTTTCTGGATAAGGATTCTTCCAATCAGCTGAAGATAAGTCTCAAAGCCATGTGGCCTGAAGCAGAAGCTGTTGATCTGAATGGTTAACATTTTGGCAAGGAAATAGCAAGAGTTTCATGCTGGGCATCCTTCAGCACCATGCTTTGTTTCTGTGGCCTTGCTGGGATTTGGCCCTGCCTCTCAGTGGCTGGTGATGCATTCCTGCAGACAAAGGCCTGTCAGGGGTTTGATGGAGCAATCCATTATAGCTGGGTTGCTGAGTGGCCACACTGAGCAGCCAGGCACCTGCAGGTGTTTCAGCACAGCTTCTTGCTCTCCAGGACCTGGTTGTTGAGTGTCTTGTTGCCACTGTTTGTGTGCTTGCTCGGCATTTGGTACTTAGGATGTCTAGGTACTCTTCATACTGGTGGCTTTGTGACTGTCCAGTAACAACTGTTGGTTCTCCAGATGTATTGGATATCAGCTTTTCTGCTGCAGCAGAGAAAAGCATTTACTTTTCAAGGAGATCTGGTTACTGTGAATTTCTCAGTGAGTCTGTTATAGCCAAGCTTTCCTTTTGTTTGACACTGGGGCTTTGCACTAGATTTATCTGTAGCAAACATTCTGACTAGTTATCGATTTGTAAAATATTCCAGAAAGTGCTCTGCTGCATATTCTTCCCGCTCAATGACTTTTTTCCATTTTTAGCTGAGATAATGTAGCAGTGTCTCATAGAGAAGCTACCTCTTAATTAATATTGCATGAGTAGAAGAAATATTAGCTTCTCCATCTGCTTTCCTATTTTTGTGGCTTTTAATATAGATTCATAAATGGCTTTAATGAAAATAAACAAGGAACTGTTCTTTTCTGTGCCTTCTTTGCTTTCAGAGGTGATACTGCAGGTCTAGCCTCCCTGGTGATGTTTTTTCCAGGAGGTAGGTCCTGGATAACAGCACTTCCCTGCATAACCATAGATGATGATTGTGAAATGGGGCTGATTTCCAGCTTTCTAGCAAAGAGAGGAGGATCTAGGAGAAGTCTGCAGACCTGTAGGATGTAGGTGCAGACAGATATGAGGAGTTGTGGATGATGTTTTGTAGCCAGGAAGAAGGCAGTGCCACACAGATAGAAAATGGACGTGCTGTGCCCAGCAGGCAGTGTTTATGAATGACTGTTCCCAAAACATTTGTGAGGGTTGGCACAGACATCACATGAACCCAGCGGGAAGCTCTGGGCAACCAGTCCATCCTCTTCAAGCTTCAGAGGCAGCCAGAGGTTAAAACCCAATGGTGCAGAGCCTGTATAAGTAGAAGAGGCACCAGTGTAGCTGATGGGGTGAGGCCTGTACCAGTTGTCTCCTCAGTGCCTTTTCACAGCAATTTTGAGTTTGCAGCACTGTGGTGGCTACTAGGAAAAGTGAGTGCCTCTCCTTAGAGCTTCTTCCCTTCCTGTGGGAGGAGAGCAAGCAGGTTAAACCTTCCGTAAACTTAGCGTTGAAGCAGGATGCTCTAGAGACTCACCTCGAACCAGACCTGCAAGGCAGCTGTGCTCTGTGGGAAGCCCAGCAGGAGGCTTGCCCCTGATCTAGTGTTGTTGTCTTGTGGCATTCCCCAGTCTCTGTGCCTTCTCCTTGTTCCTGGGAAGGCAGAGTGACTGGGTGCATGCTTGTGGGTGGGCTTGTGGGCAGCAGCAGGAAGGGGTACACACCTGAATCCCTGCAGCAGTTGCCAGAGCATGAGTGTTGTTTTCAAGACCATGGCACCAGATGAACCATTACTCTCATGAGCTGTAAACTGTATGGAGAGCTTGGCCAGCTGGATCTTCCTGGCTTTGTGGCAAATCCATCTGAGTCTCTACATGCATATAACTAAGGGAAACTTAGCTGTAAATGTATTGCCATGACCTGGAGAGAGATTTAAAATATTTATCCTAAAGCAGAGCTTGGGATATAAATAAGCTCCCTGTCTGTTTCCCTGCATGCAAGGCTCAGAAGTGCAGCTGTCCCTTTGTCCCCAGCTCTCAGAGTCCTCTTTGGGACCAGCAAGTTGTTTACAGGTGAGCTTGAAGTCCATACAGATAGTGTAAACATATAGCTGTCAGCAAAATGGCCAGGGTATTTGCAGTAGTGTTGATGTGAATTTTTGACCTCAACTTCTGTCCCCGTGTTGCCCCTGCAGCTGCTGTCCCTGCTCTGTTGCTCTCGGGTTGTTTGTGGAGTTTGCTGGTGAGCCATGTCTTGGGGGTCTGCTGCGTGAGGTTGTAACCCTCTCACTTGCCCCCTGAGCAAGTAAGTCTTCCAAGACATCTGGACCGAGCGTATCCAAAGGGAAGCACCGGTTTGGGTGGTACTGGGGAGGTTTTCTTCCTTCCAGTGGAAGGATTTGGTGGCAGTATACAGAGAAACATCTCACTCAAGCACTTTCAGTGGCAAATATGCTTCGTTCTCCAACAAGCAGCCCTGGGAGGGCAAAGAGGGCTTGCTGGCAGGAGTGCCCCGTGCCCAGTGCAGCCTTGGCGACCTCGCTGCATGGAGAGGAGCTGGCTCTGAGCAGCAACTCTGTCTTCTCCAGCGGTGTGTTGCTGAAGCAGCTGGCTTTGCTTGCAGACCTCATGTGCCTGCTGCTCCTCTTTGCACTGCTTCCCTTGCCCTGGCCTCTTCCCGCTCCCGCCCCCATGCCCTTTTGTCTTTATAGCCTGAGCTTCCATTCTTTGGAGTGGCTGGCTGGGGCTCCTGTTTGCCGAAGGGAACTGCCAGACAATTTTATGGAGCTGCTTCTGTTTTTTCCCGTCATCTGGAATGGTGTTTCAACTGGAACAGGAAAAAGGTGAAGCCATGGCCAGGAGCTCCATCCACACGCAACAGTGCTCTTATGGGGAAATCCCTCTTGGCTGGGCTTGGGATGGCAGGAATAATGTTGGCCTTTGGCCCTCAGCCGGAGTGAAAGGATGTGAAGGTGGCTTGGCAAGTACCGATGGGATAGCTGGAGGTGCTGGCCCCAGCTGCCATGGGATGAGCTCTGAGCCACACAGACCTGTGGGTGCAGCAGTGCAGCCTCACTGCCCCAGGGCCTTGCCCCCAGCTCTGTCACAGCTCTTCCCAGCCAGCAGGACCTGCCTGCCTGTTCAACACCGCCTGGGCTCTCCTATAGCACCCCAGGAGTTTGACTTCGTAAAGACCTTTGCATTCTCACGTGGCCCATGCTTAAATTCTGAGGGAAGCACCGTCCTTCAAGGCCACTGCACAGGAAGCATGTGGCTCATCCTGGTTCCACTTGGCATCTGTCTATGATGTTTCCTGTAGTGGGAGAAAAGTGCAATACCTCTGCTCTGCTGGCCAGAGAGCTTAGCCGTCAGATCACTGTCTCCTGCCAGCAGCCATCAGGTGTTTATGAGGCAGCTAGGGAATTGCTCAAGGGCTCAGAGCAGGCCTGGAAGAGTTGGTTGGCAAGACCGGTGGGTGCACTAAGCCTGTCAGTGGTGCTGAGTCGCCCTTGGAATATTTGTGTTTCTCACTGGGCTTGGCAATGTCTGCTCAGGAGCCTTTGGCTGATGCCCCATTAGGGATGGTTTCATTGAGCCATCAAGGTTCCCATCTCTTGCGCTGGGCTTGAGGCCTTCTGTCTCACTTGTTCCTCTGCCTCTGTTTATCTGGTACAAAGGTGTTGTCCTGGCCTTCGTGGGAGTCCCATGGGTGCCGCTGTCTGTGATGCTCAGCAAGCAGGTATGGGCTGACTTACTCAGCCAAAGCAAGCTTCCTTTTCCACAAGCCAGGGGCCAAGTGGTGCTTCCAGCATGCGGCTGTGCCCAGAGTGTTTGGACAGGAGAAGCAGAGATCTGGCTGCTAACTCTGCTCTGTTCCTCTACCAGCTGCATGACTGCAGCACTGCACTCGTGGCTTGGGCTCATTCTCTGGGCTGGGTGCTCAGAAAGGGTATCTGGGCTTTTCTTAGGGGCCTGGGACCACACAGTGACCCTAAAGAACAGCATCTTTTCCCTGTGTGCAGTGTCCCTCGGAGATGCCCGTGCCCCCTCTGGCAGCAGGTGCCAGGAGCACAGGCACAGCCCTGTTTGCAGAGCATGGATCGGAGCAGTGTTAACATGCTCCCAGGGCAGACGGGCAACTCCTGCAGCTCCAAGGCCAGTTGATCTGGTTCAGCAGCCTCAGCAGTTTCAGGGAGCCAAGGAGCTTGGCTGCCATGGGGAGTTCCCTCTCTTGCTCCAGCTTTTTCCTGTTTGAGCAAGGTGCTGAGATGTTGGGAGAAACTGGGGGCAAAGCACAGCTCACAGCTCAGTCCAGACACATTCTCCATAAAGACCACTAGCAAATCCCATGGCCTTGGGGACAAACTGTGCAGCATGGTGTCTGCCCCACCAGGTCAAGTAAGCCTGCAGTGGGATATTGGTTGACAGCAGCCCTGCTTGGCTTGGGAATGAGTAGGAACCTCCCAAAATACTCCCATCAGTGTGTGGCTGCAGAGTAGCACCCCTGTTTGATGTTCTTGTTCATTGCCAGAGCAGCAGCTAGTTCTTACCTCACTGCCCACCCCCCTGTCCCTGACTGCAGAGTGTATCATCACATCCTGCTGCTTTGGTTTGGCTGCTGCCTGGCTTTGGGATCACAGGAAGGCAGCGTCTCTACTCACTGCTGGTATAAATGTGAAGGCAGGGAGCACCTATGGCAGAGTTAAGAAATTGAGTTGGGGATGGTTTTGGAAGAAGCAAGCCTGTGGGATGTGTGGTTGGGGAAGGGACTGGAATTCACAGGATCTGGGCTGGGGAAGTGGGGTGGGCAGCATGAGGAGCAGAGGCAGGGAAGCCCGAAACTGGTTTATAAAGGGCCAGTGGGTGAGGTCGGTGCCAGGGTGGCCTGGCTATCCTGACGTGTGCTGGCAGCTGTCAAGAGTCTGCAGCTGGTAACCTGGGCTCACTGTCCTTGTGCTGAGCCTTTTTCTCTGTTCCAATGGCCTTTTCTCCTGCAGCAGATGTGTGAGCAGTACCTGCCTGCCTTGGCACGGGGCTGTGTGCAACAAAGGCTGCCCTGCTGTGTGGCAGTGAGCTCTTCCCAGGGCCCAGCTGTGCCCCAGCACATCACTGCCAGCACTGCCTTAGCGTCTGCTCCAGCAATTGATTCACAGTGTTCAAACCTCGGTGCCTTTGTTCTGGTTTTTTGTCATAATTGCTCAGAAACTGGGCTTGGCCATTCCCATGTATGGGATCCTGGGCCTGGAAGGGCAGGGATACCCCACAGCTTGCAGCCTCTCTGAACAGTTTTTAGGAGGCTAATGGGAATTGTGCTAAGTGGTTGCACCTTTTTCCCTTTCTTTCTTTTTATTTTTTTTCCCCATTCTAATGGTTGTTTTGAAGGGCAGAATTGGTTCCTCAGTATTTGCTTGTTGTGCTCCATGCAGAAAGCAGTGGAGAGAGGTGCTGTGGGCCACCTGGAGTGAGCCCAGTGGTGGTGTGCAGGCATCATGTCTCTTGCAAATCTGGAGTGAGCTGCCACAAAAGGCAGAGGTTCGGTGGTCACCTGAACAGACCCACACTCTCACAATAGAGCTGGTGGATCCAGTTGTGTGATACAACCTCAGAGGCAAATAGATAATGTTTTCCCAAGTTTCCAATTATCTTGGTCCACCCCAGTATGACCTGGAGTTCATAGGTGCTGGTCCAGTTCCTCCTGGCTCATGAAGCCAAAGCCACTCTAGCAGAGCATTTCTTGGAAATGCTGCTTTGTGCCCATGATTGCCCATGGGTGCAGAGTGAGTTTTTGTTTTTACTTTAACTGGAATGGGAAAGGTTTATATGCTGGGTGCCCAAAGACTTTCCAGATGCTGGGCTTGCCGTGCTCAGAGCTCCTTGCCTGAATCAAACCATTTCCATCTGGCCTGATGGTTTATTGCAACTCTACCCATCTGAGAGGCTTTCTCGACTGGAACCTCTTGCACGGAGGAACATGCTGGCTGGAAATAATTTGGAGATGCAAATATCTCTGGCTGTTTGGCTTGGCTGTTGTTTCTGCAGTATCTGCTAAGCAGTGGAAGAGGCTGTGTGGAGCAGGCGTGCTCCCAGCAACTGCTTTATGTGGCTGTAGGGGCCAGCCCAGGAGGCAGGGGGTTGCTCATGTTACTGAGCATTCATGACTTTCCTTGCTTTCTTCTATGTCTTCAGCTGGCACAAGTGAGCCTGCTGGCTCTGTGTTTGTGACCAGGAGCAGAGGAAAAGCTGACCCATGTGTTGCTCCCAGTTCTGGCATGCCAAGAATCTGCTTTTATATGAGCATGTTCATAATGAACTGTGCCAGGAAACACATGGCTTGCTAGAGACATGAATGGGAGGTCTGTATGGGGCCCTGTGCTCACTGAGAGCCTCGCAGGGACAAAGAGCAGATGCCTGCTCTGTGGCAGTCTGTGTCCTATGGGCTCCAGGGGATGGGGAGCAGAAGATGGGATCGAGGTATGAAGTGCTTGGCTGAGCCAGTGGTGGCAGAGAGGACAGGAGGCCAGGTGAGTGGTTTTACTTCCTGTTGCTCTTTGTATCTCCCCTGGTCTGGAGAGGGCTGGCGTGCTGCTCTGCAGACGTGGCTCTTTGCAGTGGAGGCTGGGTTGGAAGGAGCCCAGGCACTGCAGGCAAGCAAGGTGCTGCTAACAGCTTAGGATGACAGTTGTAGATGGGGATGAGAGAGAACAGGAGGGATGTGTGAACCCCATTGGGCCCTAGGTATTGTGGGCAGAGGGGCTGTGCAAGCTGTGCCTGGCTGCAGCAGGAAGAAAAGGCTGTCAGGGCCGAGTTGCAGTCTTGAGCACTAGCAGCACTTCAGTATCTTAAGTGTTGCTCCCTTGTAGGAAGTGCTGCCAAGCCTGCATGGGCTGAGCTGCTGGTGAGCAGTGCACACCCAGCACGTGAAGAGTTAAACCTGCCTGCAGGGAGTGGAGCCTTTTTCTGACAGAGGGCTCAGCGAGTCGTCTGGACCAGCAAGCTTGGGATGCTCTAGCTCAGTGATTTCATTGCCCAGCCTTTGGAAGCAAGCCAGGGCTTGAACACAGTTTGCTGCTCTTTGATCCGAGAGTGACTCAAAGCAAAGCCTAAGCACTGCAGCCATTCCCGAGGACTTGGCAACTGAAGGAATTGCTGCCTGCGGACAATGATGTTTAAGTTGCTCCAAACAGGAGCAACTTACCAACAAGACCTGTTTGATAATGCTTTCTGGTAGCATATTATTGAAACCTGTGAGAGGCCAGGACCCCAAGCCCTAAGATTGTCCCTGCTGTCCCTTTTGTGGCCTTGGGATGGAGCACAGGTTATGGACTTCTCTGAAAATGTACCTGTGGTTGCCTTTGACACCAGACTTGTGCTGTGGCCCAATGTCTTTCTCAGAGAACACAGTGACAAATCAGTCCTGTGTTTGGGACACAAGACCTGAGTCTGAGCTTCTCAGTCTCTTCTGCTCTTTTGCTTCAGGGGCTGTCTTTCCTCTGGCCCTTAGCTCTGCCCCCGGGCTTGCAGGGAGCCAAGTCATCCTCCAAGCTGTGGTTCTGGTTTCTTGGTTTTGCTTGGGGTTAGCAGCAGCTAAATGTGCTGCTGAGGGATGCAGTGGCAGCTTCAGAGCAATGCTCTGCCTGTGTCTGCCTTGCCTTGTTACAGGTTTACGGAGCTGGGAGCAAGTGCAGCACTGTGATATGAGTGAGTGCATTAGCTCATCCAGATCTTCCTTTTCCTTAGTGATTTCTCATCAAAGATGAATAGCCTGTAATGCTGCTGGATGAATTGGAGAGGCTTTGTTTCTTCAGTGGTCTGAGCAATGGCAAGGGCAGAAGCGTATGTGGGGTGGTAATGTGTCAGGAATGGATTCCTAGGGGCTAAAAGCTGTTGCTGCCACCTTACTTTGCTGAGGTTTGTTAATTAGCTGGCACATCCAGAGTTGGTAGCTTAGCTAAAAAGTGGTGGAAGGGTCTCTTAATCCTGGTCTTTCAGTCTGAGTCTGAAGTGCTGCAGCCTGGGGATAGATTTAGGCTACTCCTGCTGTTCATCTGGACTTAGTGATGGGGACTAGGGCATCTCTGGCCAGGTCACCCTTTTCTCTCCCAGCTGTAATCCTGACCTCCTTTCTGCAGGATGGGTGTTGCAAAGGGCCCTGCAAAGGGCCCTGCAGGTTTGGGGAACCAGAGGGAGCAGGCTTCCCACCTGTGTGCTGCAGCTGTGCCTTCCCAGGGAACATGGCACCTTTGCTAACTACTAAGGAAAACAGACAGCGAACAAACATTTAGCAGTGTGTTACCAAGCTCTCTTGTCTGGTTAGGTGCTGACCTGGTGGTGTAAATACATTCAGCTCTCCCCTCAGGTCTGGGGCTTGCACACTTGTTGTGGAGCCCCAGGAAGAGCTGGCTCCACAGTGGAGCTGTGACAGCTGTGAGCTCCTTGTTCTGCCATGGTAGTGTGTGTGGTCCGTTCTGCTTTAAGAGGCCATGTCCTCTGGCAGAACAGCACCTTGGGGAAGCTGGCTGTGCCACTTTTTGCAGCTGACTCCTTCCATTGCATCCTGGAACTTCTGGGTCTTAGTTTTATTTGTGGCCTGTAAGCCAAGTGTGCCCCTCCATAGCTGGGGCAGGGCTGAGGCTGCCTGCTGGCAGGGAGGAAGAGGAGGAGAATGGTTGCCATTTGGGGAAGAAGGATGGATGCAGTTTGTGTGCTCTTGGCTTTGCTGTCCTGGGCACTGGAGATGAATTGCAGATCCTCTAAACTGCTGTTCCAGGTGCAGAGCATTAAAGGAATTGGCTTGCACATCTGCCTGAGCTGACCCAGGGTAAATTTTGCTGAAGTGCTCCTGGAAGCAAGTCTGCAGAATAATGCTCTTGGAGTCTGGCTGGAGAGTGGCACTCTGCTACAAGCTGCAGAAGCACCACAATGCTGGGCTTGCTTTCCAAACCAGGAAATTTTATACTTTTACAAAGCCCTCTCCCAAATCCCATTCCCATGCTTTTCGTTCCTTGTTTGGTTGCAAGCAGCTTTGGGATTACTCATATCCTGTGGTGTCTCAGAGGTTGGTAAACTCTTGGGTACGAAGTGAAATGGATCCTTTCCTTTTCCCTTTCTTTTCTTTGTCCAGAGTTCTTTTAGTCTGGAGGAGCTGGTGCCCAGCAGCTGCACACAGGGCATGCCTGGATGTGGGCAGGTTGGGGTTGATGGGAGCATGGTTCTCCCACAGGGCTGGGGATGTGGAGTGTTGCATTGCACTTCCTGCTGCCTTGCCTGTTGCTTCCCCAGCATGGCTGTAGGTGAGGGGGGTGACTGTGGACTCAGCAGGAATCTGAGGCTGTGCAGCAGCTGAAGGCTTTGTGGTTGAGGCTGCATTCCCAAGCGATGTCGTTAGGCAAGGAGACTGTGATTTTCGGGTTGTTTCAAGATGTAGGCAGCTTGGCCTGTCAAACAGGACCAGGAGATGTGCTGCCTGGTCTCCTCAGCTTGCACAGTTGCTCTGCAGTACCCAGGTGGTGTTGGGCCACTGGAGTGTCCCCAGGTGAGCCTGTGGGACTGGCACTGAGTCGTTAAAGCAACAAATGGAAAACCCAGCTGGCTTGTAATGTTGCCCCATGTCATTGCAGCCTGGAAGATGACCATGAAGGTTTGGGCTTGCTGCCACAGCAGGGACTCACCAGGCAGCATCCCTGGTGCTCTCGGGCCTTTTGGTATGGTGCAGAAGGTGGGGTGGGTGCCTTCACTGCCAGGCCTGTTCAGGCTATGCCAGGACCGTAGACCGCCTTGTTGGCTACAGCCCTAAATACAGCCTTAGAGGGCTGATCTTTCAAGGGTGAGTCCTGCCACCCAACACATTTTCTGGCTGTCTACAAAAGCCCTGCAACCCATGAAGGTCTACAGTCCAGGTTGGAGCCTGTTGCCCAGATATCTCCATGGCAGAGTGTGGGGACAGTGTCCAGCCTCAGAGGGCAAGCACTGAGACATAGGGCTGGGCGGTTCACTGCCACCTCCTTCCCCCAGAGCCCTACAGTGTCTCCCTGTTCAGGGTATACCAAATCTGGTGCTTCTCAGGTGGGAAAAGGGATGTGAGATCCCCCAGAATTTCATCCCTAGTTTCCCTGTGCTAGCCCCCAGCTCTGCCATGGCTCCCCCAGATCCTTATTACTCTTTTGGTGCGTTTTCTTATAGCTCTGGCTGATGACAAGGGCAACACTGATGTATTTCACTCTTGTAGCTCTGGAGAATGGTCCCAAAGACATTCCCAGTCAGTGCTAAGTCTGCTGCCAAATCACTGCATTAATGTTGTGGCAGCCTTCAAGGGGGCTGGCTACTGTGGGACTGGATCTCCTTTACCAGAGGTGTGGAGAGCCCTTTGCTTCCTTGCATTCCTGTAGGATTGAGAACTTACTCTGCAGAGCTTCACACAGCAGTGACTAGCTTCACACAGCAGTGACTGACTTCACAGGATTGCTCACAAGTCCATCCTGGATATGGCTTGGCTCATTTGATTTGTCACCCTGAAATGCTCCGCATGTGCTCAGGCTGAGGCAATGGCTGAGTCCTGGAGACATCCCAAGACAAAACAGTGAATTGAGATACACTTGTTAGAAACTAGGACTGGAAGTGCAGATGTTAGTGTCACTGTTATTCCTGGGAAGCAGCTGTTTGCCTCCTTAAATCAATGACCTGAGTTTGGAGCAGGGGGTGCTGCTGCCTGAAGGGTGCCATATTCCTGTGCTCAGATCTTTGCCCTGAGGATGATCTGAGAGCCAGGATGGATCTGATCCTGCTCTTCTTTCCATCCTCCTGTGTCCTACTAGCACCTGTCCCCTCCCTGCAGATGATCTGCTTTGTGGTGTGTGGGAATGATACCCTGAGGACCTGTAGCTACTAGTTCAACTTCCCTACACAATTCACTTAACCTTTATCTGTTACCTCAACTGGAGGGTTTTGCATTTTGATTAAGTATCCTTTGGGTAACACACCACTGGGTGTTTTCAGGTGTGCTGCGTTTCAAACATGTTTATGTAATCTGGCTGAAGCTTTCTGTTAGCCACAGTGGAGATGGTTTTAGGCCAGAAAGATGTGTGGAGGATTTCTTTTTCTCCCAGCCAGGGTTGTATTGTGTCACATGCCTATGCAGAGGCCGGGTGTTTGCCAGCACACACATCTGGGACTGCTCCGTGCTGGCATTGGCTTTGCAGGACCATGGCTGGCCCAGCTGCGTTGTGAGGGCAGAGCTCTGCACTGGCTCGGTCTTGCTAAGCTGATGTGGTGTTGCTGGACAGTTTTTGGGGTGACTCTCACTAAGGGCAGAGAGGGAGTAATTTTGCTTCTTTCAGCAGCTCCCAGCAATGCGTCCCAGCCCAGATGAGCTCATGAAACCACAGCAGAAACGTGCTGCTGGGAAGGTGTCCAGTCTGAGCTGGGGTTGCCTTTGCTCTCTCATCTGGGGCAGCCTCCAGTGGCTGAGCCACACATGGCCATGTCTCTGCCACAAGGGAGAGCTGGGAGGAAATCCAGATGGTGAGTGGAACAAACAGAGTAATTTTCTTCTTTATTCAGCATAGCTGGAAATTGTTGCCTTTATACAGGTTTTACCCAAACTCTGGCATAATGGCATCTCACACAGTAGCCTTCTCTTCAGACAGTTTCCTTGAACCTCTGTCCCAAAGGCCCAGGAGGTGAAGGGGTGGTGCATGAACCCCGCTGACTGCAACCTTCCCTGGCCCAAGTCTGTACAGCTCTGACAGCCAAGTGCAGCACTTCCCATCTCAGAACGCTGGACCCTCGTGCTCTGGATTAAAGTACTGTGAAAAGCTGTGTCCAGCTCTGGGCTTCTGGTGTCTTCTGCTCCAAAATGGTCTGGACTACCTCTAGCTGCTACCAGTGTTTCCTTGCAGCCCAAACCCAATACATGGCTGGCACAATGGTTTTCAGCATGTGTAGCCAGTTCATCAATGGCACCTTGGATGCTGTTGTCAAAACAAAGTACAAGTTTATGGCTCTTGCTGCACTCTATTTATCCCAGTTTGCCTTGACACCTGTGCTCATCAGATGTTCATCACTGGGATCTTGCTTGAGCTGAAACGGTTGTGTCTATTTCCCCAGCATGGAAAACAATGACATAAATAGTTTCTCCTGTTTCACCAGGGAACTGGATCCCAGAGTTTCCTGACACCTGGTAAAATTCCTGCTTCCCATGTGGAACTTGTGCCAAACTTCATCATGACCTGTATCCACAGAGCCATGTTCTCCTGCCTGGACATGGGGGATGCTGAAGCAGCAGGATTCATGTGATGAGGCAGCTAAGGCTCGGATATCAGCACTATGCTGTCACTGATGGGGTGAAAGCAGCTCTGCTGCTCTTCAGTGTTACATTGGTAATGCTGATGATTTAATGCTAGAAGCACACGTAATATAATATCTTAATTCCCTTAATACCCCCTTCAGAGAGAGGTGCCTCATCACAAGCTCGTCACAAATGAGCACTTGGCTGGAGCTCCAGCACTCTCTATGCACCCTGCCACCCCGCATGTGCTTTGTAGCATCCAGGTATGGTTTGATGAACATGTGCCTGGTGTCCTGAGTCATGTCTATGGCAAAAAACAGACCTGGCTCCTGTAGGTTCAAACCTGAGTGGATTTGACTGTTCTGCTGCCCTTTCCTCCTGCCTGTCTGACCCAGCAGCCTGTTCTTGGTGTGAGCTCAGCTGTGGAGCTTTTAGGCCATTGAGCACGTGGGTGTATTTGTGAGGTTGAGTGGTTGGTGCCCTGCTGGGTGCTCTCAATGAGACATCAGATGTGCAGGGAACTAGATATGTGACACGTGTTCGTGCACATTGTATCATCTTGAGGCATGTGTTCATCTTGTGTTCATGAGACAGCTGTCGCAGACTCAGGGGTAGTTCCTGCTTTTAGGGGAGGTGCGTGGTGGCTGGCTATGGAAACTTCACTGGACAAGCTGACCCTTGGGGCACAGCATGTTGATGAGACTTGGCTCAGTATGAGACCCAGGAAATGGGATTTAGGTCACTGTCTGCAGCTCTGTCATCCAGGCCACTCCAGGGGTCAGTCTGTGGCTACTCCTCAGGTTCTGTGAGTGCAGTTGACAAGTGATGTCAACCAAAGAGCTGTGGGACTTCATCTGGTTGAGGGCAGTCTTATGGGGATGTTGATTGCATGCCAAAGTCAGTGGCTAGATTGAATGCTGAAGGTAGAAAGCCAGGCTGCAGCAAGGTCCATATCCTAGATCCTGTGGAATGTTGTTGTCCACTGCTGTTCCTGTGATCTCCCAACTCCTTGCTGCCTCCTTCCCAATGGCTTTTTTGGGGTGACTGAAAATTAGAATTGTACCCACAGTCACACCTCGCAAACGCTGCAGGCAGGAAAGACCTCTGGGCTTCAGTTTGGTCTGCCCCACTGTCTTTGGGAAGAGGCTTCTGTGGTTTTCACGATGGGAGGACTTTGTTGCTCTCCCTGTCTGGACTATGGGGAATGGGTTTTAGCAGATACAGGCTGAGGTGCCCCTGCTCCTGGCTGATGTGTTTGGAGCTGGGGGATTGGAGCCTCATCCTGTGTGCGTGCCCGTGTCTGTGCCTTGCTGTTGCTGTGAGTGGGGGAGCTCAGACCAACCCTGCAGGCAATATGTGGCTCACACCGGCGTGCCCGTGAGCAGCTTTGCTTGGCACCTGCACTCTGTAGCACGCTCCAAAGGCCTGGGGAAGGGCTCTTGTGGCTTTCTGGAATTCGGTGATCTTCAAAATGTCTCTTTTGGAATAGGACTCCTTACCCCTAGCTCAGGTTGACTGAGATGTCTTGTCAAATTGTATCCCTTTACCAGGCTCTTATACAAAGGCCAGGTAGGAGGATGTAGCTGAGTGTCCAAAGAGGAACTGCCTTTCAGCTGGACTTGGATCCTGTTCGTGTAACTTGTCCAGGCAACCACTTTCTGAAGCTGTTTCTCTTGCAGTGCTGGGAACACACTGTTTTGACCACATTCTTGTTCATCTTCATTCTAAGATGCTCAAAATCTGCCTGGCTTGGCCCCTTTCCCTGCCAGAGCATGGTGCTGGGAACAGAGTCCAAGAGCAACCATCATGTGCTGAATTGCCTTTTGTCTGCTCTCCCTGCTGCTTCTGCAGCTGGTACCCAGAGCAGAGCTCCTGCACGACTGGCTGTGCGCGGGGAGCAGCCGGGTTCGGGAATGTGTGGCCATGGTCCCGCAGCAGCCATGCCAGGCACTGCCAAGGGAAGCACTGGCTGCTCTGTCCCCAAGTCCCTGAGCTCTTGTGTGGGCGTTAGTGTGACAAGGAGGGCTCTTTGGGGTTTCTATGGCTGTAAAGAGATGCTTCCAACTCTTCAGGCCGCTATCAGACGCCAGGGACAACTATTGCAATTTGTTGTTTACACTTCTACTTGCAAGCAGGCTGAGTCACCAGCACAAGAGGATGCAATAATGACACCACAAACTTGTGCTGAAGTGCACAAGTTTGTGGTGTCCCTATTGCATCCTCTTGTGCTGTGTTCCAGCAGCTGCTGTGTTTATTTCCATAACCAATCCTTGTTCCACACCAGTGTTTTTCTGGGGATGTGGAGGTAAGATGGAGACACAGTCCCGAGGAGAGAGACTTTGACGAAAACTTAAAAACCGTGTATGGGTATTTCTGAGTGGGGCAATCTTGATGCAAGGCTAGAACTTAGGATGCATCCCAAAAAACAAGACAAGAAGCACTCAAAGAAACATCTGAACTGCCCAGGAAGCTGCTTGCTCTCCAGTGTTTTGGTGACTGACTTCCTTCCTGGCTTGTACACTGCAAGACACTTCTCTGTTCAGGCTGGAAGCATGACAGTAGTGGATTATGGGAGCTCCTTCTTAATGCCCCTGGCCCCAGGGAGCAGAGGGCTCTCCTTCACTGTGGCAAGCTCAGGCACCCCTGTTCTAGTGATTGCTGGAGACAGGCTTAAAGCAGCTGTGCTGGCATCTCAGCATAGGTCTGGTCAACTCTGGATTAGTTTTGACCAATGTACTTTGGGATATATTTCTCCTAACATGGCTTTGACTGTCTGGAGACCCTTGAGACGGCATGTGCTTACCTGACGCATTCTCCTCCTTCCCATGCCCTCACTTTTCTGTCTTGCAGCTGTGGGGACTCAGGCAAGCATCCTTTTCACGAAAGAGCCGTACTCCCAGGACGCCCTGCACGGCCGCAGCGCCATCCTCCGCTGCGAGGTGAAGGAGCCGGCAGACATGGAGTTCGAGTGGCTGCAGAACGGAATTCCTGTCCAGGACACGGAGCAGCGCTTCAGGGAAGGCAGCAACCTCCAGTTTGCTGCTGTCGATCGGCACCGAGATGCCGGGGTCTTCCAGTGCCTGGCAAGGAACGTGCTCAGCGGGGAGGAGGCCCGCACAGCCAATGCCTCCTTCAACATCAAGTGTGAGTGCGGGGGAAGGCAGCCAGGCACACGCTGCAGCTGGGTGCTGCCTGCTCTGCACAGGGAAAAGTGCTCTCTTGGGAGGGCCCGAGCCTGGAAACAGTTTCGCCAGGCCACCTGCTAGTGCTTGTGTGGGTCAGACAGGGATCGGAGAGCCTGGGCTGCTCAAGTAGGATTCCTCTCCAGCTGGCCATGTCCATCACGCCCTCTAGACCTCTTGTGTCTTCTGGTGCCCCCAAGGCTGTCAGAAATGGTTTCTCCTGCCGCCTTTCCTATTTGTGCATATGAAACCAGGACGTTAGTGCAGCAAGTGTGTCCTGGGCACTGCATGTCCTTTCAGAACTCCTCTTATGTCTCAGAGAACAGCTGCACAAGGCAAAGTGGGACCTTTGCAGTGTGAGCATCTCTTTACTCCATGCTGACTTGAGGGCATATGTGTGTCTAAGCATGCTTGTGCATTTGCTGCCTGCTCTGGTTATTGGTGAGTCACCAATAACCACCACCTAGGCTCTATAGGTTTGGAGAGACAGCTGTGTTGGTATTTTTTGATCCCGCAGGGATTGAGACAGGCAGTGTGGTGCTGAAGCAGCCGGCCAGCGTAGCTGAGATCCAGCCCTCCTCCACAGTGGTGCTGCGGTGTCACGTCGATGGCCACCCACGGTAAGGGTTGCCTCCTGAAGAGTGGACCCTGCCAGGGGCCCCTGCACCTTGGCCGTGTGGTCTTTCTCTCTCTCTGTCCCTTTCCCTCTCCCCCGCCACCTTTTTCTTTCTCGTCCTCCCCCACCTCCCCTCCTCTCTCCCACAAGAATTCAGTAAAGTCAGGGAAGTCGAAAGGCAGGATTGAGCCTGTGGCTGAGCACCGCGGGAGAAGGCAAACGGCTTCCCCAGAGCCGCGTAGCGAGGAGCACAGTAAGGATGGGCTGTCACAGTGCAGTCGCTGAGCTGCTTGGTGTGCTGCAGTCACTCTCCGTCGCTTCCCAGTCGTGTCCCGTCCACTTGGCTGCATGTCTCATGGCTTCATGTCTGTGTCGGGCCAGCAGCGGGGACGGAGAGCCAGGGAAAGGGGCCATCTCTGGGCTGTCTCCTCCGCACACCTGCTCCCGGGACAGCCCTGGCAGTGCTGTGCCACTGCTCACCTGCTTGCCCCTGTCTTGCAGCCCCACATGGCAGTGGTTTCGGGATGGTGGCCCCCTCCCGGATGGCCGCAGCACCTACTCTGTCAGTAACAAGGAGCGGACACTGACCCTGCAGAGTGCCAGCCCTGATGACAACGGGCTCTACTACTGTTGCGCCCGCAGCGCCGTCGGCTTCGTCTGCAGCCACAACAACTTCACGCTGAACGTCATCGGTGAGTTGTATCCCAGCTGTTCCACTGCCCTGCTCACAGCCTCCCCCCTGCTGCAGGACAGGCTGCAGGGGAAGTGTCAGGCTTGTGACTGTGCAAAGCCTCTGGCCACAGACCTTGCAAGTCCTGGCCAGGTTTGAACCCAGCCCTGTCTATGGGTGTTAATTTACTCCTGTGTCTTTGTGGAGGAGGTTTATGCTGTCTTGTTTTGTAAAGGAGCACCAGGTTTGGACCCTGGAGGCCGTAGGTGCTACTGGTTTTGCTAATGTCGTTGTGTGGGTATATGTCCTGTTGGCCTTTGGAGGCAAGACCCAAGGAAGGCAAGAATTGTTGACCTTAGAGAGATATTCAGAATTGGACAAGGAAATTTGCAGTCCAGTGACAGCTTGGATCTGTTTGCTAGTATCCACGGTGCTCAGGACCTTGCTGGAAGCAGAAGGGATTTTCCCCAGAGCAGCTCCCACATGCAGTCCTGGGCTCAGAGTCTGTAACTCCAGCTGTCCTGGTGTGTCTGCCTCCTTTGGGCTCACAGAGTGCACTCAGCTCTTCTTTGAGCTTTCCCCGGAGCACTGGTGTGGGGACACCACGGGTGCCTCTGTTTCTCTCACCCTCCTGTGGTCTCTGCCATTGCAGACAAGAGCTTTCCTCAGGCAGTGATCGTCCCACAGGACCTCATCGTGACCAAGAATGAAGAGGCCATGTTTGATTGCCAGTTTGCAGCTGTTCCCCCTCCCACGCAGGAATGGCTCTTTGAAGACAACCCCATCACCAACAGATCCAAGTAATAGGGATCCCAGTGATGTGGGCAGGGCTGGGAGGAGAGGGGCACTGTGTTCCAGAAGCAAAAGAGAGAGGTCAAACCCTGTCTGTGCATGAGGGCAAGCATGCAGCATCAGAGTGGCCCTGGGGATTGGTTTCTCAGCTTGTCTGGCTTGGGTTTAGCAGGGACTTGGTCCTTGAGCATGGCCTTTACCTGAATTGGACTCAGTGAGCAGTTTGTCTTCACACAAGTCTATGGGGCTGTCAGTTCTAGGTGCCCATGCTTGGTGGTCCCACTGCTCAGGATGTCTCTTGGCCCCAAATGTGGTGATTCTATGGAGCCAGGGAAGCTCAAGCTCCAGACACCCCCTTGGGGCAATTCACAGTCAGGGATGTGTCCCAGTACCAGATACCAACACGTGGTGATCCCCAGACTTGGGAACACCTCCCAGCCCCCAACATCTGCACAGCAGTCACTGGGCCCGTGGCTCTCTTGCACTTCCACATACAAATGCATGGTGATCCCCAGAGCCAGGAGTGTTTCTGAGCCCCAGGCCTTCTAAGCTTGTGGCAGTCTGCAGAGCGGGGATGGTGATCCCAGAGCCGGGATGTGTCTCTGCCAGGCTCTGGAAGGCAAGCAGTGCCATCCAAGTGCTGGGTGCCCTTGGCCTGGCAGCCCACGGGCGCCACCTCGTGTCCCCTGCCCCCTCTCCTGGCTCCGTGTGCTCTCAGAACTGGCTTACATTCAGTGATGCACTTTTTGGTGGGAGCCACCTCTTCACCAAGAAAAAGACTTCTGTGAGCTCATTTCCTCCATGAAGAATGTGTCCCACCATCTCCTTGTTTATGTGTGCTGGGCAGCTTTGGATTGGCGCCCTGTTGGTTTCACGGGCTTGTGCAGGACATTTCAGCGCTGTAGCTTTGGCCCATGTCCTGCAGAGATGCCCACTGAGCCCTTCCTCTCCCCACATGCCCAGGACCACCGTGTTTGCCAACGGCTCCCTGCTGATCACCCAGGTGAGGGCTCGCAGCACCGGTGTCTATAAGTGCGTTGGCCATGGGCAGAGGGGGAAAGCTCTTGTGCTGAAGGCAACTCTGCGGCTGGCAGGTGAGGTCCTGGGGCTGGTGATGGGGTGGGCAGTGGGTCTCAGGGTTCCAGTGTCACTCTGGAGCTGTGTGACAATCTAGCAGTGGGTCAGTACATTAAATGGTTCAGCCTTGCTGCCTGGATGAGCGGAGCCAACACAGCTTGTGTGCTCTCTCCTTTAAATGGTGCCTCTCATGTGAATGATGGTGATGGTGGATTGGCTACATGTTCCTGCCCTGTCTGAGCCCTGCTGTCTCTTGCTCCTCTCAGAGATCGAAGACATGGCACCCTTCTCCCCAAAAGTGTTGACAGCAAACCAGGGGCATCGTGTGTCCTGCACTGCTCCACAAGGCATACCCACGCCCCATGTCTGGTGGGAGAGGAACCAGGAACGAGTCCCCACTGCTGGCAGGGTGTACCAAGAGGCAGAGCAGCTTATTTTCACCAGTATCACCGAGATGGATGCAGGGATCTACACGTGCCATGCTGCCAACAAGGCTGGAGAGAAGAAACAGGAGTTGATCATCACTGTGGCTAGTAGGCAACTTTCTGAAAAGGGTGGGGGCTGGATAGGGCGTTAGGGTGAGCTGGGTAGCATGGCACATCACCTCACTGATGCAGAGGGGCACCTCTCGTGGCTGAGCTGCAGGGCCCTATGGCTGGCTGCACACTACCTGTGTGTTCTGCACTGGTGCTGGCCAGAGGGATGGTGAGTGGTCCTGTGTAACCCCTTTCCTTCATGGCCAGCGGTACCCAAATGGGTGGAGATGCCCAAGGACAGCCAGCTGGAGGAGAGCAAGCCAGGATACCTGCACTGCCTCAGCAAGGCCTCCCTGAAACCCACCGTCACCTGGTACCGCAATGGCATCTCCATTTCCGAGGTGAGGCGACAAGGCAAGCCCTGCCCCTCACAGGCACTTCTGCTGGGTGCCTGCTCTGCTGCTGCTGCTTTTCACCTTGTTCCTAGGCCCAGCATCACTATCACCCCCCACCTTGGCCATATTGCTGCCACTCTCTCCATCCTACTGATGTATGGGTGCACAGTTGGCTGTCCCTTGCCACTTGGCTGGCACTCAGCCCTGTGCTTTTGGGGCAGTGGTAAGAGAAAGGTCCTCACAGCTTGTCTCAGTTCTCCATGTGGGTCTCAGCAGGGGTGTGTTTATCTGAAGCATGGTGTGGCATGTGGAGTGTCAGAAGTGCCACAAGCAAGGGCTAATCCCAGAGCAGGTGACGGTGTCATTTCTGCCCTATTCCTCCCCTCCCTCTGGGCAGGACTCGCGGTTTGAGATCTCGGAGAACGGGACGCTGCGCATCAACAACGTGGAGGTGTACGATGGGACCATGTACAAGTGTGTGAGCAGCACCCCGGCAGGGAGCATCGAGGGATATGCGCGGGTGCACGTGCTGGGTATGCTGACAGCGCCTCAGGCCCTTCCCTTGTGGACCCAGGTGTGACATCTCCAGCTCCAGGGTCTCCTGTGGCTGGGGGTGGGGGGGCGCCCTCAACATCACCTCTGTCTGTTGCAGAGAAGCTGAAGTTCACTCCACCACCTCAGCCACTCCAGTGCATGGAGTTTGATAAGGAGGTTACAGTGTCCTGCTCAGCTACTGGCCGGGAAAAACCTACCATTCAGTGGACCAAAACAGGTAAGGGGGATTTCGTTGTGATATGTCTGTGTCTGACCTGGGGCCCCAGGAAGTTTGTGTTGTCCCACCTCCGATGTGGGCAAAGCAGTAGTACTGTGGCTGCCTAGGAAGCCACTGTGTGGCCCAGTGCTTCCTGCGTGACTGCTGCATGTGTGCTCTCCTGTCCTGCAGATGGGAGCAGCCTGCCATCCCACGTCAGTCACAATGCTGGCATCCTGTCCTTCCACAAGGTGAGCAGGAGCGACTCGGGGAACTACACGTGCATCGCCTCCAACAGGCCGCAGGGCGAGATCCGTGCCACTGTGCAGCTCGTGGTAGCAGGTGAGGGCTCTGTGCCAGGCAGGGGCGTTTCCTGCTCTGCTGGCCTTGCAGGGGGTTTGTCTTGGTGGCACCCAGCTGGTGTGCCCCTGCAGAGAAAGCAATGTCTGCCCTGACCCTGAGCTGTGTCCCATGCCACTCAAGTGTCTGGTTTCCCAGAGCTTTGCACACAGCCTGAGAGGGCATGTGTCACTGTGCCAGTGCTGGCCCTGCTCCTTTGTGGGAGCTCAGCACCATTCCCAGGAGCTGACAGCATTTGTGTCGGCCTCTCTGTCTTCAGTTTACGTCACCTTCAAGCTAGAGCCAGAGCCCACAACAGTGTACCAGGGCCACACAGCCATGTTCCAGTGCCAGGCAGAAGGGGACCCCGTACCACACATCCAGTGGAAAGGGAAGGACAAGATTTTGGATCCTGGCAAGCTCCTGCCCAGGTACACAGCCTCCATTCCAAACTGAAATGTGGTGCAGCATGATGTTCCCCATATCTGCCCAGCAGGAGAATGCCAATGGTGCAATCCTGGGATCCCAGCTTGGTGGGCATGTAATTGACTCCACGTGCCAGGACCTGGGCTCTCCTGTGCCCCACGGTTACCCTTCCTGCCACAGCCTGTCAGGCTATGATTGAGCTGCAGTCATTTTTCCTGGAGCGTTGCACAGCCTGGGATGGAAGCTGATGGCAGTGGCAATATGGGGCTGAGGCATCCCGGGGAAGTGGGGCTGCCTCTGCCCTCTGGTGTTTGCAAAGAGCTCTGTGTGTGATTGGCAGGATTCAAATCATGCCCAATGGCTCCCTGGTGATCTACGACGTCACCACTGAGGACTCTGGGAAGTACACCTGTATCGCTGGCAACAGCTGCAACATCAAGCACCGAGAGGCCTTCCTCTATGTTGTAGGTGAGGAAGGTGTTGGGACATGACTTCCTGGAATCCCTGGAAATTCTAGGGTCTGCTGCTGGCCCTGGCTGTGCCTGCCAGGCCATCACAGCAGCATCCCCACGGGAATGCAGCACAGGGTGCTGTGGGATGTGTCCAGCGCACTGTGGCTGGGCAAGGAGGTGGCCACAGCAGTGGGTGGGGTGTGGGGCTTTTCACATCCCTCCAGCACATTCCTGAGCAGGATTTGGAAAATCCCTTCACACCCCCGTGTGCTGGATGCTCTCTGCCCCACAGACAAGCCAGCAGCGGAAGAGGATGAGGGACCTGGCAGCCACACACCCTACAAGATGATCCAGACCATTGGGCTGTCCGTGGGGGCGGCTGTTGCCTACATCATCATCGTGCTGGGACTGATGTTCTACTGCAAGAAGCGGAGAAAAGCCAAGAGGCTGAAGAAGCACCCAGAGGGCGAGGAGCCTGAAATGGAGTGTCTGAATGGTGAGGCTGGTACACCTAAGGGTGGGGCCTTCACTGCTCTCCCCTATCCCTGTGCTGGAGGGATATGGGGACGGGGAATGGGACGACTCCCAGGGAATGGGACGACTCCCAACCCACGGTCTGTTGCTCTTGTTTTTGACTGCTGGCAGAGACCTGCTGCCAGGTGAGAAATAGGCAAGTTAGCGTGAAACCTGAATGCCAGCCCCACACTGTGGCCATCTCTTCTGAGTTACGTATCACTCCTGCAACCCAGTACCTGCACATGGCATCGCATGTACCAGGGGAGGGAAGGATCCCTGTAGCAATGTAATGAAATAGTAGTACTCTGCTGGCCTCTTCAAAGCACACTTCTGCAGCTCCAGGTGCTGGAGGGAAGATATCTCACTGAACTCACTCTGTTTTCTCTGATGAGGACTTACAAGTGGTGGGTGCAGTGGAGTTTGCTGTCCCTAGTTCCCTGGATCTCTCCTTGTATACTCCCCATAAAGGCAGGTGTTCCCCCTCCCAGTTCTGCAGCACGCAGCCATGTCCTGATTCTGTTGCTGTGAGGGCCTGGCAAAACACAACTGCTGGGTTTGTCTCCTGGTTGTCCCCTTGCAATGGCACTTTGAACAGAGCCAAATCTCCAGAAGAGAAGTCTGACTGTGGGGAACCTCCTAAGAGCAGGGATGTGGGAACATCTCTGCAGCTTTGTGCTCTGCTGTTGTGATCACTGTGAGCTCTTTTCTGTGAACAAGTCACAGGCAACTCACCTGTGCCAGCAGCTCTGCCAAGCATCCTCTTCCTGGGAAAGGATTTATTTTCATCTTTTTTGAAGTGGTCTTGGATTTTTATCTTGGCCTATCTTTATTATATTTTTATTCTGCTAGAGTTTGCCTCTTTCTTGTTCCCTTCCTTTGGAACCAGTTTAGCTGTCAGATGCTACAAGCAGACCCAGCTGCCTACACTCCTTTTTGGTACTTCGTAGGCTCTCCGGAGAAGTGCCTTGTGTTTGCTGTCAGCTCTAGTGGAGTTGTTCCATTCAGCATGGTCTTCAAAGATCTGTCTCTTTTCCTCTTTTTAATGTGGTCCCTTGTTAGCTGGGTGACCCAGAGTATCTCAGCACCTACGAGTACTCCCTGGCTGACCGCCAGCTGACTTTCCCAGTGCCCTCAGAATCCAGACAGATTTAACGTCCCCATGGACTTGCAATGGATCCTTCCTATGGGTCAAGGCACTCCTAACCATTCAGTTCTGTTCCAAGGTCGCGTCCTTGGTGTGCCACATCCTCTGTAACAAGTGCTTGTTCTCAGTATCCCTGTCTGACTGTGCTGGGTTTTTTTTGGTGAATACAGACACAGTGTTTGGGGAGGCTCATGGCTGTGAGGACAGATTTCTGTGCTAATGCCTCTAGGGCAGCATGGCTGTGTCTTCAGGACATGCTCAGGTATTGCAGGCAGGTGAGCAAAGCAGGCAGCTTCTTTACACTTGGCTCCCCTCTGCATTGCTGGATACATAAATGAAGCTTCCTGTCCCTTTGTTATCAACTGCCTTGTCCAAGCTCTTTGAGTCATGGGAATGTCTGTTCTCAAAAGTGTCTCTTGTTGCTGCCTGCTGGTACTATCTCTCATGGCAGCACACTCACTGCAGCCTTCAGGATTTTTTTGTCACAGTTGCAGTGGTTGTCTTGCATTATCCTCTTGGCTTCTAAGCTTGTAGTCTTGAAACACGATTAGTCATGAGTGCAGACAGCACAGGGTCAAACAGTCCTGGTGATAATGAGTGTAAAAACAGGGAGTGTGTAAGTAGCATCCAACTTTGATTTATAGGGTAGATGGTGTTTTTTTGCTTTTGTCTTCGCAAATCTTACTCCACCATGTGAGAGCAGACAGCTGTCAGTAGCCATGGCTCTTAAGTCAACAAATCTCAGTGTTCGCAGCTCCAGTCCAACCTGTGACAAAGCCACTGTCCCTGTCATGGTGGCCAAACCTGCTCAGGATGTGCTGGTACCTCTCTTGCACACTCGTGTTGTAAGCAAGTGTGTACACACACTGTGATACAATAACCTGTGATGGACATCACAGGCAATGGGATTCCTGTTGGAGTTACCTTGTGCTGGGTGAAGTCTTAATTTTATGATTTCCTTTTGTGTGGCTGTTTGCCTAATGCTTGTTCCAGGGCTAGCTGAAATGGAGCATGCACAGTGGTACAGGGTGATGCTGCAAGTGTGTGAGTGACCTTAGCTCAGCATTGTGCCCTGCTTTAAATTCCAACTCCTGTCTTCATCTCAGGGAAAGTACCACATCCTAGTAGCCAGGACTGATCCTAGCAGTAAATGCATTCAAAATCAAGGTTTGCTATCTATGCAGTCATTCCCCTACAAGCCGCCTGTTAAATGCAGGCTTCTCTACTTTCTCAAGGCAATAATGTTTTGTCCTGTTCTCTGGCTTCTTTTTGTGCTAGAGAAATTTCTAGTGAGGTTCCTGTGCAGAAAGTTTGCTGGGGTTGATTACAAGGAGAGTGTTTCCTAGTTCTGCTTTAACCCAGCCAGTAAAAATCCAGGCTGATCTGGTCTTACAGGTTCAAGATTTCCAAGCACATGAGCACTGCTGGCTTGCTGGGAAATGAGTAAGGAGCAGGGACATCAGACTGCAGCAGCTGATGCCATTCAGCCTTGAGAGGCTTTTAGGCATCTAGAGACTGTGGTTTAGTGAGCACTGTCCACTCTGCTCCATCTCTGCATCACCTGTCCCATCTGCTGCTGCTGTGCTGTGCAGTTTTGTCAGTGGTAGTTTGGATCTAGCCCCTGCTGTGGGATGACTGAGTGGCATGGGATGGACAAGGCCAGATGGGACTGGCTGGCTCTGGGACTAAAGCCATTGCTCAGCATCTGATTTCAGGGGTGGCTGCAGGGCTGCCAGAGATGGGGCAAAGTCTGAGGGCAGGCCACTCTGTTGCCCGGGGCTGGACATCAAGCTGGAGCGCTTGGAGTGTCATAGCCTTGGAGTGTCAGGCCCAGCACAACTTTGTGTGGCTTGGCAGAATGCTGAAGCTATTTGTGCTTCCCTCACAGGTGGTGCTTTGCTGCAGAATGGGCAAATGACAGCAGAGATTCAGGAGGAAGTGGCCTTGACCAACCTGGGCAGCAGCTCTGGGGCTAGCAAGCGACACAGTGCTACCGACAAGATGCACTTTCCACGTTCCAACCTGCAGACAATCACAACCCTGGGTATGCTGGGCCACCCTGGCCTTGACCCCACTCCAGCAGGAAACCTGTGGCTGAGACCCCAGCATGTCCTAGGCAGAAAAGAGGATGTGCTGGGGTACAGAGGGTCCTGCAGCCCCTGGACTGTCACACACATGTGCTGTCCTAATGCACGGCACTTTCCCATGTGCTTCTCTGCACTTGCAGGCAGGGGGGAGTTTGGTGAAGTGTTCCTGGCCAAGGCCAAAGGTGCAGAAGATGGTGAGGGTGAAGCGCTGGTCCTGGTGAAGAGCCTGCAGACAAGGGATGAGCAGCTGCAGCTGGACTTCCGGCGGGAGGCAGAGATGTTTGGGAAGCTGAACCACGCCAACGTGGTGCGGCTGCTGGGGCTGTGCCGTGAGGCAGAGCCGCATTACATGGTCCTGGAGTACGTAGACCTGGTAAGGGCCCTACCAGCAGTGCCTGCAGTAAAGCAGGGGGATGACAGCAGTGGGCATGGAGCCTGCAAGTGTGACGACAGGCTGGCAGCACAGGGTAGTCAAGGTGTAGGGAGACCAGGCTGAGCTCACTGCTGTTCCCAACCTCTGGAGGAGTCTCAAGGGAAATGGGAGTCTCCTGCAAGACCTGGAAGTGACTTTGTCCTCTATATCCTCCTGATTTCTGGTTTATGTCCTGGACTCAGCTGTATAAGCTAAGTTGTGGGACTCCGTGCTGCAGAATGGCTGTGAATGCTAAGGACTACGAGAAGTCTGGAGTTATGTAGGAGAGAAAAAGCATGAAAAACCTCCTGGAGACTTTAGGCCTGCTTGCCCTGATCTTAGCCAGTTGAGGCCCAGAAACAAGATACTGGCTTGCCCTACAAGGCAGGGACCAGGAGGACAGGCAGGAACCGTGGACCAGGCACTACAGGGACCAGTGAGACTTGGCAGCGTGTAGAGGTGCTGACTCTGAGTTCTCTCTGTCTCGCAGGGGGACCTGAAACAGTTTCTGAGGATCTCCAAGAGCAAAGATGAGTCTCTGAAGTCACAGCCACTCACCACCAAACATAAGGTGACTGTGTAGCTTTGGAAGTGCTTTTGGGCTGGGGACCCTCAGGAGGGCAGCCAGTGCTGACATCTCCCTGAGGTCAGGTGTCTCTCTGCACACAGGTGGCCCTGGGCATGGAGCACCTTTCCAACGGCAGGTTCGTGCACCGGGACTTGGCAGCCAGGAACTGCCTGGTTAGTGCCCAGCGGCAGGTCAAGGTCTCATCCCTGAGCCTCAGCAAGGATGTGTACAACAGGTGAGGTGGGAGCCTGAAAGGGGTGTGGGAGGTGATGGAATGGCACCAGTCTCATCGCCTGCCTGTCCTGCCCACAGCGAGTACTACCATTTCCGCCAGGCCTGGATCCCCCTTCGCTGGATGCCACCTGAGGCTGTGCTGGAAGATGAGTTCTCCACTAAGTCAGATGTGTGGTCCTTTGGGGTGCTCATGTGGGAGGTCTTCACGCATGGGGAGATGCCCTACACTCCACTGGCAGATGATGAGGTCCTAGCAGGTATGTGGAGTACCTTGTGCTGTCCCTGGAATCGTAGCCTACTTTATTTTCACATGGTAAAGAGGGCCAGATGGGTTGTGTGATGGCCGCACTCTTGACACGGTGTTGGTCTGGGTGGGGAGGCTGTCCTAGCCTGCATGGAGAGCTGCTGCCCTCCCACAGAGAGGCTCCTGGCCCTTCCCAATGGCCCTTTGGACTTTTCTTTCATGCCAGGTCTGCAGTCAGGAAAGACGAAGCTCCCACACCCCGAGGGCTGCCCTTCCCGCCTGGCCAAGCTGATGCAGCGCTGCTGGGCCCCCAGCCCTAAGGACCGGCCCTCCTTCAGTGAGCTCGCCACCACCCTTGGGGACAGCCCAGCTGACAGCAAAGCCTGAGCACCCCAGCCCCTGCTGGTGAAGGACGTGGCGGGGTGGACAGGGGTCTGTATGTGCCCAGGGAGCCCCTGGCACTCCTGCAGTCCCTTGCTGAGCCCGACCCTGATGCACCAGCGAGCAGCTCAGCATCAACAGCTGCTGGACTCAAAGCACAAGCCAGTGAAGCCCAGCCCCACCCCCCTTCCCAGTGGGTTCCAAAACACAGCCCTTGCTGCCTCCTGCCCCCTGCCTGCTCAGCCTGGTGCCCTTAGGCTGCTGGCATGGATAGAGCACAGCTCCCCCTCCCAGGGCGAGAGCTTGGGTGTCCCTGCTCGCCACATCCATCTCCGCTGGCCTGGCCCAGCTCTCTCTCCGTCTGTGCTAGGCATGCCTGCCTTCCCCCTGCCCCACAGGGACAGGCCAGCCAACAGGAGCACAAAGTGCCTGGCATATGAAGGAGCTCACTACCTTTCCCAATTACCCTGTGCCTTTTTTTGTACTTACGACTCTGGGCAGAGCCCCCTGTCTCCCTCTTCCAGAGCGCTGACTCCTCCCTACCATAGTATTTCTGTTACTGGAATGCAGCCTAGAGTGGGTTAGTTTGTTTGCTTGAGTGGAGGGTACTGCAGCCAAGAAGGGTTGGGTTTTGTTGGGTTTTTATGTGCTGCTCTCAATAAAGAAGGCGCTTTTTTTTTTGGTTTTTTTGTCTTTTTAAAATACTACTGTCAGATAGTGGTTTTTCTCCACATGGCTCCTGGGAAAGGCTGGGGCCTGGTTCATCAGGCATCTCTCTGCTGTCTTTAACCCCTTTGCCCCCTTCTCAGGTGAATCTGAGATGCTTTTCCCAGCTTTGTGTGCACTGAGGGAGCACTTTGGCTCAGCAGTTACTGTCTCTCTGGGCAGTCATGAATTACTCTCCAAGAGGGACTTGTCTCAAGAGAAAATGTTCCTGTCAGATTGCAAGCAAGCAACCACTTACGGACACATTGATAGGCTCCCTTCAGTTCAGGTGGAAGTTGGGTTTGTACACCCACCTCTGTGGCCTGGGGCAGCTTTGCAGCCCGCCCTGTGTTGTGTTTTCATACAGATTGCTGCTGCTGCTTCTTGTGGGATGGAGGAGCCAGCAGGGCCAGGCCTGGATGGGGATACTGGGGGATATCCTGCTGGCACAGGTGGTTTGCAGCCCTCACCTCTGTGCTAATGGCCTAGAACAATGTCAGGGTCCTGGCAGTCTCTTCTTGGGGAGGGAAAGGTGGGCACATGATGTACAAGAAGCCCCAATCCCCACAGCATGAATGTGAGCCAAGCCAGCATGGGCTTGTCCCTTGGAGCCAGGGTTTGGCCAAGCTGCAGAGCAGCGGTTTTCACTTGGCTGCACAACCCTGCAGTGGGGGGTTGTAGAGACAGATCTGAGCTTTTCCAGGAGGCCTCCTGGGGCTGAACTGGAGGCAGTGGGCACAAACTACATGAGGGACATTCATGTTGGGTATTGGGGGAAACGCTTCCCCTTACGGGTAATAAAGGTCTGAGTCCCAGAGAAGCTGTGGCATCTCCATTATCATCATGAGAGATACTCAATCCTGGACCAGATACATCCTGAACTACCCAGTGTGGTTGGCTCTGCTTTAATCAGGAATGGACTAGAAACGTCCAGGATCCCCTTCCCACCTTTGCTACCCAAAGAGGCTATATGGAGACGCTGGAGGGAAAAAGTGCTCATTTCTTGGAATGTGGTAGCTGGCTCTGAGCTCAGATTTGGTCCAGGGCTTGGAAACCAGGTGCAAGACGTTTGCTGATAGCTGCTCTACCAGTTATCCAAAGTGTTTGTCTCTTTTCCAACACTTGTGTCTTGCAGCTGGGAGCTATGGACTCTCCCCAAGCCAAAGCTTCTTGGCAAGCTAAGCTGTGGCAGTGGCTGGAGTGTCCCCTCTGTAGAGGGGGACAACCAGGTCTAGTTCACTAAAGCTGGTGCTCCCTACTGTAGTGGGCTTGGCAGTAAGTGACTGCTGCCCTGAGCCCTTGCTGCCTCCATGACCAGATGGCCTGGCCACAGCCTGGGACTGGTGGCACTTTGCATGCTGGGGAGACCTGTTAGGGGCAGAGGTATCAGGATGTGCCTTGCCTTCACCCCCTTGCAGTTCCATGTCCCCCTTGTCACTCCCCCAGTCCCTGTCAGTGTGTATGCACCCCTTTTGAAGCATGTCAGTGTTGCAGCACTGCTGTGTGGGAGAGGGAGTAGCATGGCTGCAGTGGGCTGGCTCTGTGAGCAGGGCCAGGATTGGGTGTTCTGCTTTATCCCAACACATCCTGGAGACTCGGGTGCCTGTTTGCCATGCAGTCAAGACCTGGTGACTACAGGGAAGCACCCAAATGAAAAGTCGCCAAAGCTAGGACAAACTCCAGACCCAGAGAATACAGAATGACAGGAGTTGGGACTGTGTATTTTTGGGAGTGATGTCATGAAAAAGTTCTGTATCCTTGGGGATGGGACAGATATTGGCCAAAGTAATTGGAAATAGCAAGCTGAGCAAATACAGTCCTAGCTAAATGTTGTGGAAGAGAGCACAGAATCAGAGCCCCTGCAGGAGAATGAGAGAACTTGGGCAGCTGACAAAGGTGGGATCCAGTTCCCTCAACCCAAATTGAAGGAACGCCTTACAGAAGACAAGTGTGTGGTATCCAGGGCCAGAAAGAAAAGCACGGCTCCATCAGAGCAAAGGTCCACCTAGTGGGCCACCAGCTGTGGCCAAAATTGAACACTTACAGACCAGCGTAAAAGAACAGCAAGCAAGCGTGTTAGTCCCAACTAAAGCATAAAGACCCCCAAATCGGGCACTTCCAACAGTCCCTGATGTGCTTTCTCACTGTAAAGTTACCCAGATTCCCCTGGTACCTCTGCCTCCTTTGGGCAGCCCCAGTCGCTGAGTGCACAGATCTCCTGTGCAGCTTAAGGAAGGGCTTTTTCGTTTCATCTGCTGCCCTGTGGCTCTTTTGCAGCTGTGTCAGGCACTAACAGTTGGAAAGTGTGGAAACTAATGGGCCTTAATTGTCCTAAGCAGCCTCACCTGGGACTTCCCTACACTCTTGAGCTGCATTTAAGCTCAAGCCTCTACTTTCAGCTTGGTTTTAAGCAAGCTGGTAGGTATTCCTGTTTTGGCCTTGCCTCTAGCCCTGTCTTCTAGGCTTGTATTTTAGCTTTATTACCCAGTCTTGATTTAGGCTCTATCTCACAACCAAGTGGATGCTGGATTTAGTCTGTGGCTTGCTCTGTGGATGGACGCTGATACCAACACCTGTCTCTGCTCTGCTCTGCTCAGGTACTGTGGGTTCAGACCTGTTCACGAGGACATGGGGTCACCCCACATGGAGCAGCCTGCTCCTGCACCCATCTGCTGACCAAAACAAAGCACACTAAGAAAGGCTATAACCTAGTTTTACATGTACAGCGTACCTCTGTTATAGTTGTTAGTGCTCATAGAAGAGATCTAGCTGTTAAAAAAAGAGCAGCTAACTGTATTCAGCAGCAGTCAGAAAAAGAAGCTGGAGTATCAATAGTAGGAAGATCAGGAACAGGATGGAAACCATCACAACCCCAGTGCCCAGTTGAAATACAGATGAAGGGCTGGAAAAGGATGAGGGGCTTGTTGCAATGGCTTAGAGGAGGGTTGAAAAGGGGACATGGAGGGCTGGGGTGATGCTGAGGGCAGCTGGCAGCAGGGTCCATGCTACAGTGGAGCTGTCAGGCAGCTTGTCTGGAAGGAACCTTGGGGGTAATCAGGTAAGAGACTTTTAAGGCATAGAGTCAACAACTGTGCCTAAAGCTGTGTAAGAACAGGGCTAGAAATGGGAATTTTATGATGGGGGGTTGTAAATGAGAATAGCCCTGAGGCTGAAATAGGACAGTGAGTGGCTGAAAACCTGCTTTGAGCTGCTTTCAGTTGTCAGTGGCTGCTGGATTGGTTAAGGGAGGGCCTGCTGGGAACTTGTGTCCTGTGGGTGATGGTGGCCTGGGGACAGGGCTTGGCTCTCCAGCGTGGGACTGACTGCCTTGGTCAGATATTGGCATCCTGGGAAGCTGGGGCAGGCTGAAGCAATGGTCCTGTTCAGAGCACAAGCAGGACAAGTGTCTTGGAAAGGATCCCCAGGATGAGGCTAGAGAAGGAAAGGACTGAGCAGAAGGGATGAGCCAGCTCAGAATGAGCCAGGTCTCACCTCTTGCCTGTGTAGACACCCTTGCAGCTTGGGGAGCGAAAGGCCTCCATGTGGCCTTGCATTCTGAAGGCCCAGGGAGGAGAAGGAGGAAGGGAGTGTGTAGCTGTCCCATGAGCAAGAGAGAACCAAGTCCTGGTACCTGCAGTGATGGCACACTGGTGCTTCGCAAGCAGGCAGGCCAGCCTGCCTCTAGCTATCAGCTCCACGTGTTCGTGATTCCCAGTCTAACTGGTGCCTCCAGCCATGCAGACGGTCTTGCTGACCCTTTTGTAGCCTGGCAGGACAAGGCAAGGCCTCGGTCTCACCTGTGCCAGGTGTAGTTTGTGCTCAGTTTGAAGGGAGGGTGGCCAGGGCATGTGATGGGAGGCATGTGAGTTCCAGCAGCCCTGCTGGGAGCTATAAATGGCATGTGTGCTCACTGGAGGAGCATGGCTGGTGGGAGGAGGGGGAGGCGGTGGTGGCAGTGAGGGGGGTGTTTGGTTTGCAGTTACTCCCTTGCTCTGTAGGAGGTTGTCCCTGGGCTGTGGGGGACGGCTGTGGGGGACAGCTGTGAGGGCTGGTGGCAAGCGTGCATGTCCTCTGAGTGGTGAGGCAGATATGGAAAGGACTTGTGCAAGCTGCAGAACCCTCCCTGGGGTGCCCAGGAGACAAAATGGGTCTGTAGCAGGACTGCTGCTGTCAGAGGTGAGGTCTTGCCCTGGGTTGCAGTTCCTGTTTGCAGAACAGGGTGCGGGAGAGCCCTTTTCGCAACTGAAGATTCTCTGTCTGTCCTCACAGCTTTGAGCTCCAGCGCTGTGCTGTCCCTCCTGCACCTTTGCTGACCCACATGTGCCTTGCCCACAGTTGTCCTGACTGTGTGGGCTGTCCCTGTGCTGTGGAGGTTCTGGGTCACACCTGGATGGAGGATGTGACCTGTGCCAAGTGCTCGGAGCTCTCTGATGTGCAGACCCACAGTGGGCATGAGCTGCGGTCTGTGCTGGGGCCTAGCCAGCCATCTTCCCACCTGTCCAGCTGCTCCGTCCCACCCGCGGGTGGCGTGGCACAGAACCATCTCCCCACCCCCTGGGGGTATCTGTGGCCCATCCCGTTAACTAGGGACTGTTTCTCCTGGGCAGTGATCAGCCTGTGCCTCAGCAGGGTGCGTTTTGGAAACGCGCCCTGAGCACCCGCGTGGCCCCGAGACCCCCGCGGTGTCCCTGCAGCCACCAGAGACAAATGGGTGGCGCTCTGTCCCTTGCGGGCTGTGACAACAGCCGGGGTGCGGAGTTGCCTGGAGCAACAGCTGGTGGCACCGCCGGGAGTCGGGCGGGGCGGGGCGGCTCCTGGCTGGATCCCGGCGAGGGCGAAGCAGGCAATCTTTGAGCCACGTGGTGCGTGCCCTACGAGGACCCGCGTGCCTGGAGCTGGCGGAGGGAAGGGGGGCCGAGGGCAGGGCTGGCAGCAGGGGTGTCCCACCCTCGTTCCCAGCTCCGCTCCCTCCGCGGGCCGAGCCCCCCGCGTCCCTGGCCGGCCGCGCTGTCCCTTTGAGAGCCACCCTGCGTGTTTCACCCGGGGCGTGACGCGACCGTATGCAAATCAAACGCCAACCGCCGGCCAATGGGCGCCGCCA
>VZRZ01003903.1:5914-18015 GCA_013398175.1 Climacteris rufus | reverse complement strand
GGGGCGGCCCGACACCAGCCCCTTCCGGGGGGCTGCGGGCAGGGAGCTGGGCAGCCGGGAGCGGGAGTCCTCGGGGCTGGGGGATGTCGCTGTGCTTGGCGCTCCCCAGACCTGTGGGAAGGCCCGTCCCGGTGCAGCATCCAGCCGCGGGCCGGAGCTGACCGGCGGCCTCGGGGCCTCTCGCTGTGAGCTGCCGCCGAAACACCGAGTGTTTGGTGGCACAGCTGGACTGTCCTGCCCCAGCAAGGGCTGGCAGGACAGGCTGCTTCGGCCGCGGAAGGAACCAACGCCACATCTCGGCCGGTCCAGAGTGCAATCTCTGGTTCCTGGTGTGCAGACAGATTAGAAACTTGGGGATTTTGGATGCTGCTGGTTAAGCTGCATCCCTGGTGGTGTTCACAGCATCTTCTGAACAACTGGACAATGCTGCATCCTAGCTGAGTTGGACATCATGCACCCTGGGAAGGGTGGGAATGGGTGTGGGATACTGCTGAGCACATCCTGGATCTACAGGATGTAGAATGAGGCCATCCCATCTCTGGAAGGTTGTGTGGGACCACTCAGTGTGCAGTGATGGCATATGAAGAGTGTACTTCCTAGTGCAGGGGTATTCACCTGGGGGATGATGGCCTCGCTTGCAGGGGTGCTTGGGTGCAGCTGTGCTCAGAACTTCGGGGCCTCAGAGGGAAATGTGGGTCGGAGCTTGGCTGGTGTGTCGGTGTGGGGAATGAGGGAGCAGAGACCTGTGTTAAATAGTATCTTTTCACAGAGTTGAGGTGGGAGAGGCGTCCAGACATGTCTGGAGAAGCGAGTGGGATTTCCAGAGTGGAGATAATCCCATGTCCCCATGCTCTCAGACTACTGTACTGAGGGCACCACTCTACCCGTGGCCTCTTGGCAGGCACATCCCCTAAGGGTGTGCTAAAGGAGATAGGAACACAGCATGGGGCAGTTTGGACTGTAGGGAGCCAATCTTGAGTTGGTTTTAGAGGTCACAGCTCCTCTGTGGTGACAGGGAGCTGGAGCTGGTGTGAAGAGAAGGAAAGCCATTCTGGCAGCATGGGGACATGCAGGGACTCTTGTCCTGCACTGTCTGTTGTCCCTGTCACCTGTGACTCCCTGTTCTTCCCTTGTGCTGCTGGCAGGCCTACGAGCTCTCCACGCTGACTGGCACTCAGGTCCTGTTGTTGGTGGCCAGCGAGACGGGCCATGTGTACACGTTTGCCACACGGAAGCTGCAGCCCATGATCACCAGTGAGACAGGGAAGGCATTGATCCAGACATGCCTCAATTCCCCGGACTCGCCCCCACGCTCGGACCCCACCACTGACCAGCGCATGAGTGCCACTGGTTTTGAGGAGACGGACCTCACCTACCAGGTGTCTGAGTCGGACAGCAGTGGGGAGACCAAGGTAATGTTCCGGGGCCCCCAGGGAGGCTTGGGCTGTGCTGGGAGCCCTGAGCACTCCCAGCCCTCTTTAAGTAGTGGCTTGGAGGGCTGGGGGTGAGACCCCTTTTGCTGTGACTGCAGCAAGCTCATGCCCTGTCATTTCGGGGGTGGCTGGCTCCTTCGCTGATGGTAGTGGTGATTCCAAGAGGGAGGGAAGTGGGTGGCAGGTATCCTGGTCCTGGCCTTTGCAGCGTGGCTCCCCACTGGCCCAGCCCACCCCCCTGGCCAGCTTTCAGTGCTGTTATCTCTCCCCAGGCGTCTCCATGCTCTCGCACTCATTGATAAAAATTTGATTCTGCCTCCATGGCCTTATAAGGCCTGGTTTCCCTCGCCAGAGTCCCTGGCAGGGCCCCTCACATTCCTTATAAGCTGCAGCTGTCTCTTGCTTTGGTGCTGTTTTGGAAGGGGGCAGGGAGGACATGGGGAATGGAAACATTTGGCTGGACAGGCCTTTTCTGCTCCCTACTTGTTGTCCATGCAGACACTGGCTCTTGCCTGCCCACGCTACCTGTGGCCTTTTGGCCAGGATGGCCTGCCTGTGGGTGCAGAGTCAGGCAGAGTCAGCTTTTCTGCTGGAAGGGCCCTGTCTTGTCCCTGCACTCCGTGGCGCTGTTCCTCAGAGCTGTTGCAACAAAGTGGCACCCCATATCCTTGCTGCTTCCTTTGCAGTCTGTTGCTCAGATCCACAGGTGCTTGGAGATGGGAGACAGGGAAGTTTGTGGATGACATGCTGAATCTGGGGCTCTGCCACAGCTTCCCAGGCCTGTGTGCAGTCCCACTGGGTGCTGTGAATCAGAGCAGCCCTGCTGTACCTGTGGTTGTGGCATGGGGACCAGGCTTGCTGCAGAAGTGTCCTTCCAGGTGAACTGTGGCCTTGTTGAGGAGCTCTCCAGCTGCCTGTGCTCAAGCCACAACATCCTTGCCGTGCAGTAGCCACTACGCATTAAGCACACAGTACCTTGAGATCTCTGTGCTGTAATTGCAAAGGTAGTGAGTGCAGCCCTGAGATGTGTCCAGCACGTCTGGGGCTGCAGGGGTATTCAGCTGCCTGCTTTTATGCTATGATAGCACAACAGCTCTGGTCACGGTCCTGCTGGGCACCTGGCAGCCTCTGTTCCTCGATGTCCACTTCCCCGCATGTGTGCAGTGTTGCACTGAACAAACCCTTACTGCTGTATTGCTGCTGAGCCCTGAGAAACATCAGCAGTCCCAGAGATCCCTGCAGGTGGTGGGCCCAAGTGTTGCTGGCTGGAGACTCTGTGCTGAAACCCAGAAGAGTGTGGGAATGGTTCCCGCTGATGGGATCCCAGCACCAGTCCTGGCTGTCCCAGGCTGGCTGTCTTCCCTGGGCGCCTCTGACTGCTAGTGTGAACTGTGCCAGCCCTTTTCAGTAGGCAAAGAAGCCTTCTAACACCAGAGATCTCTCCCTTATGCAGCCTGTGTTTGTAAGGACTTGTGCCTCTTGGGCTTCTCCTGAATGAAAAGGCAAGTCCTGTGGGCATTTTGTAATGAGACAAATTACCTGTCCCTGGCCTGGGACTTGTCTGGATCACCTCCCTTGGATTCTTCCTGAAAGTACTGCTAATTGGCCCCAAAGGATCTGTGCCCTTGGGGTGCAGTTACTCTGTAGAGACCTTCTTGACACAACTTCTCTTTTCTCACTGTCTGATGAAACCCTGAAAGCTCCATCCCAGTGGTAACCCTTAGTGTGGGGCACTTTGTGGCCACAGCTGGCATTGGATGTGAGGCTGGAGGAGCCCTATGGTCCTGTCTTCTGCATGACATTCTGACTAAACCTACCCCTGGCCTACTGAGAGTTCCTGTCATGGTAAGGCCTGGGGCTGGGGACAGAAGCTGTCATGCCTTCTGCAGGCCTGGAAGCCTGGTTGGTGCTCTGGCAGAGATCAGCTCAATTCAGATCGACCAGGAAGTCTTCTGAGGATGAAAGGACCCTGTGCATGGGCCATACTGGGTGGCTGGGACATGCTGAGGGGTGGGTGGTACACAAGGCTGGGTTACAGGTGCCTCACTGGAGGAGGTGGCAGCAGATTCAGTGCCTGGACTGTCAGCTCCAGCCACATGGGATTCTCTGAGAGACTCCCTGGCCTTTCCATGTGAACTCTGCTTCCCAGATCTCTGTATGGACAAAATCTGCTTGTGTTCAGCTCCTGCAGTGGAGTGGGAAATCAGTGTAGCCAGGCTGTTACCTGCAGTCAGCAGCCTGCTGGTTATTCCTCTTTGCTACACCAGCAGCAGCTCTGAAATCCTCCTGCTGTGCCAGATCCAAACTCCCTGCCACGGTGCTGAGCTGGGACCACAGTTGGGATTGGGGCATGCTGCACTTCTAAGACAGTAGCTGTATCCTCATGATAATGCCTCTCTCATCTTCTGCAGGCCCCAAAGAACACTGCCTGTGTGCAGTCTCCTGGGTGTGTTCATGTGGGGAAGGGTATTTTTGGAGGGAGCACAGGGGCTCTAGAGTGGGGTGAGAGCATAGAAGTAGCCCTGATCTGGTCATCTCTTTCTGGAGTGGGAAAATGTGGGATTTCCTATCACATCTGGAATGCAGACCAGGTGTTGGAGATCAGACTGGGATTTCCCATGTACCTCCAAGGTCTGTTGTCCTGTAACACCTGTATAATAATTCTGTCTCTAGGGGATCTGGGCCATGCTGAACAGCATTGCCTCAAGCAGTCCCCAAAAGCTGTGGAGTGGGATCGTTTTTTGTCCCCAGGACCCTTCTATGGTCCAGGATGGGCATCAGCTGGCCTGGTCTGTGCCCTGTGACCCACTCATTCTGTAAAGCAGTGGTGTGGGTCTGGGCAGACACCTTCTGCTGTGTGCTGCTTCTGCAGACTGAGGTTTGCATTGAGCTGGGGTGGGGAATGGATGTACAGCTGGATCAGGAAGGGAAGAGCTTTCAGGGCTGCTGTCTGCCTCAAGGTTTGTCCATGGCCCTTTGGGTAATGTCTGCTGAAGGTCACCCATGACTTGCCTCATGTGTGTAGCCTGGGCTTTGCAGAATGCTGGGAAGAGCCAAGGTGCCCAGGGTTGCTGAGGCAGCCCAGACAGTCATGGAGAGATGGCAATGGGTGTCCAATCCCAAAGTCTCTCCCAGCTCTTTCTGTATTGGCAGCTGTTGCTGCAGCCCCAGGGAAATGCAATAAAGATGGGAGGAATCCGAGTCTCGCCCGTGTCAGAATAGGGAGGGCAGAGATGGGGTGTTCCTGGTTCAAGTCTGTTGCCACAGCATCTCTCCCAAGCACCTTTGCTTTGTACTGAGGTTTGCTCTTGTGCTTTTAGGGAGCCCTGGGAATCTCCCTGAGTGCAGTGCTGTGAACTTTGTGGGATGCCTCCTCCAGACCTGGGAGTATGGAGTGTGACTGGGTGTTAAGTGCCCTGGTTGCTTGGGGGCTGTATCTCAGGGGTACACTGCTTTAGGGCAATAGCTGAGGATGAGGAACCTGGACTTTTCCAACTGGGAACAGCACCTGTCCTGCCCAGCTCTGCTCTGTCTCCCTGGTGGGCTGGGGAGAGCTCTGCCCTGTCACCCATCTTGGGAGGGCACCCACAGCGTCCCGTGTCCCATGTGGGATCGCAGGAGTTTGTGATTGAGCTCATGGAAAGTGCCTCTGCTGGGCTTTGCTCTGTTATCACGTGCCTCTTCTAATTTGGACTTCAGGGACTGCAGTGCCAAGGCAGAGGGGTGTTGCTCTCCTCCCTCCCTGGGCCCTGGGGCATGACTGAGTGCCTGGGATTGGATCCCCCTGTCCAAAATGGGCTGCCTTCCCTTTTTTAGCTGTTCGTCGAGCTGTGAATTCCTTGCTCCTGGCAGCTTGACAAGCTGGGAACAAGGCTTAGCACGTGGGAGAGCTGGGCCCACCAGCTGCAGTGGGAGGGGTGGGGGCCTTAACTCTTCCCAGGCATGCTGGCAGCTGTATCAGGGCATGGGGACAGCAGGTTGCTTGTGGTCTGTGACATGGGCTCCTGGAAAGCAGGGCGTTCTAAGTGTGCTCTTGCCCAGATGAGCAGGGTAGAAGAGGAGTCATGGGGACCCTGGGTATTCCAGAGGGGATTTGGGGGATGGAGGCATGTTAGGTGAAGTGTGACTGCCAGAGGCAGCAGGAATCATGCTGGGCTTGGTCTGTTCCTGCAGATCCACAGCACATCCAGCCACGTGCTTTGTGACTGTGGAAACAACTGTGTTAGTGCAGCCTGGCACACGCGTTTCTCCCTTGTTCCCAGACCTGAGGTGGCAGTCTCTCAGGCTGCTGTTGGCCCAGCACAAAGCCCTTTTCCTGATGCTCAGCTCCTCTGGCGATGCTGTCCCCAGACAGGTGCGGAGCTGTAGCTCTGGCTGTAGCAAACACGTGGGGTCCTTTGGAAGTGTTTGCCCCGTGCCCATCTCCTGCCAGTGGATTGCCAGATAGGTGCTTCCTACGGTCAGGTTCTCCTGGCCTCTGCTCCAGATGTCTGGAGGCATTCCCCAGGGCCTGCCAAAGCTGCTGTGGTGGCTGGCTTTGGGCCTCCCTGGTGCCCAGCTTTGCCCTTACTTTGCCCTTACTCACGTCTCACCTGTCACTTCCAGTGTACAGCTGCCTTTATAGACCCAGTTCTTGGCTTGTTCTTGGTTGTATGTTTCCTGCCTTAAGGGAAGTGGTGTATGTTCCTGACAGGAGACTGTATGCCTTTATGTTAGTCCCTGCAAGGGCTGCTTTTGCCTGTTGTGTTCTCCTCTTAGACATTTTGGGGACTCCCGGGGAGGGGAAGGGTTGCTTTGTCCTCTGGTGTGTTGCAGGAAAGGCTCTCAGGGAACCTGTGTGGCCCGGGCTCGTATCCAAAATTTACACTGAACTCTCCTCATGTTTGTACAAGCAGCTCTTCTCTGCTCCCCTGGCTCTGCTCCATGTGCTGGCAGCAGACTTTGGGGGGGCATGGTTTGGAAAGGGGGTGCAACCTACGGAGCCTGGTTTGGTTTCAGGGGCAGATGTCTCATGGGCTGGTCCGAGCTGTCACGATCTCTCCTTTTTTAGGACGCCCTGAAACCTGCGTTCACTGTCACCAACCTGCCGGGAACAACGTCCATCCAGACAGCCCCAACCACTTCAACATCCATGCAGGTCAGCAGCGGGCCATCATTCCCCATCACTAATTACCTGGCACCAGTGTCTGCCAGCATCAGCCCCAATGCCGTCACCAGTGCCAACGGGACAGTGCTGAAGACTACTGGAGCCAGTGCAGTGACGTCTGGGGGCCTCATGCCAATACCCACTGGCTTCACCCTCATGTCAGGTCAGTGCTCTTAGGGACTGGGGACTGCATCCATCCATCTCTGCACCCGGAGTGCGTTGCTATTTTCTCCAGGGGAGAGGAGACCTAGTGGCAGAAGGGAAGCAGAGTGGTTGCTGCTGTAAGGTGAATCCAGCTATGATTCTGTGCTCAAACCCAGCCAGGCCAGTGACTGGAGAAGGGTCATGTAGGGACTGTTTCTTTAGAGTGCTGCTAACTGGCCCTGCTGCTGGGAGGTGGCAGGGAGCGCAGCTGAGACCCCAGGGCAGCACCAAGAAGCCTGGAGGGAGTGAAAAGAGCTGGTGGTGACAAAGCCTTTCTTTCTCCCTCCTTTCGGCAGGTGCTTCCCTTTCTTCAGGGACCCCTACCATTCCTCTCACTCAGTTACAGCCGCACTCTCTGGCTCTTTCCAGCCAGCAGGGCCAGGTGCTCACTGGTACAGCTGGACAGCTGCAGCAGGCACAGCAGACAGTCTTCCACTTCCCTGCCAGAGCTGGAGGGCAGATTGTGTCGCTGACAGGTCAGCACTTGCTTCTCCTCCGCTTGCAAGAGATGGGGGGATGGAGGTGTCTGTGGGGGTCCTGGGCCTGGCCACAGAGCTGACCCCTGACTGAGGTGGGAGCACAGAGGAGGCAGAGCGCAGGGAACTCTGGCTGTGGTTGCTGGGGAGAGATGGAAACACAGGACAGAGAATGCTTGATATAGGCAGGAGTGGCATCCTGGGGGATGCAGACCAAGGGAAGCAGCAATTTTCAGTCTTACGCCTCAGGGTTTGGCCTGTGGCTAACAAATGCAGAGGAGACAGGTTCTTAGTGCAGCTGTGCTGAGGCTGAACTGTTCTGCTAGAACTGATGGAGGGGTGCTCAGTGGTTGTTCATTGAGTGCTGGCATTTGGCTCTGAGCAGCTGCCCTTGTATCTGCAGTCAGCCACTGAGCTATGGTGCAGAGGACAGACTAGAGGAGACCCAGAGCAGAGGAATGGTGCTGCTGTGCTGCCTTGTGTGCATTGTCCTTTGTAGGAATTTCTTGTTGTGCTGAGTCAAGGCTCTCTAGGTCTTTGTTCTGGGGCTGGACATGTTCCTGGATATGTTCCTGGATGGAGTGTCAGAGTAGGGCTAGGCTCTCCTTCGCAGAGGCATCCATCATCTGAGGACCAGCACTGAGTGACAGTATTTCTTGTGTCCTGCCTGTTTGTCGCCAAGTCGATGACTCTGATAACTTCTGCGCCTTCTTGGAACGCTCCTGGGGGGAGCATTCCTGCTTGGAAGGCTTCTGGAGGCCCTGGCACACAGCAGGCTCCCATTTAAGGGGCTTGGATTTCCCTTGTGATCTGGAGGAGCTAGGAGAATAACAGATGTGTGTCTCTGTGGTGTGATGTGTGAGGAAATGCCCAGTCTGAGCAAGGTGGCCAGTGCTTCTTGCTCTCTGGTGTCCCTTGCTCTTCCCTCTGGAGACAGGACCCCAGCCTTACAGGAACTTTCTGTGCAGAGCTCTGTTTCTGGAGCTGAAGTGCTTTGCAGGGAGTGGTTTGGGACAGAGGCTGTGTGGCCCTTGCAGCTCTAGCATGCACACCTTGAGACCTCTAATCCCTGTGTAGGGCATTGTGCTGTCCTTGAGGTCACAAGCAGGGTGAGAGCTGCGCCCTGAGTGCCCTGTGGAGGATGGAGCTGGGCTTCAGAGTGTGAAGGCAGCAGAGCCCAGCTGATGTGGGCATTTGGGCTCTTTTGGTTCAGTTTGATGCAGGGAGGTGATCCTTGCAGAGCTGGCTAAGCACTGGGGAGGCACATGCTGGGCCCTCTCCTCCCAACACCTCTTGTGTCTTGATGCAGCCAGGAATGGCAAGGAGGGTTCCAGATGTTCCTGAACCATGGCCGGGAGTTGGCAAAAGCTGTTGTGCCTTTTTCTTCACTCTCTGGAGCTTTGTAGGCCAGTTAACCCCTTTTGGCCTATGTGCCAGGAAAGAGCAGCTTTTGGTCTCTGGTTTCTGCCACAGACTGCTTTTGTCTGTCCTTCCCCAGTGCAGCACAGAGTGGTGCTGTGGAGCTGTTTGCAGCCAGAGAAGGACTGGGGGGGCTTTCACATGGCCCAGAGTGCCTGTATGCCTGTGGAGCCACAGGCTCATGGGCTCCTTTTTCTTCCCAGGTGGTACCATGGCTCAGCAGGTTCCAGTCCAGGCAATTCAGGTGCACCAGGCACCGCAGCAAACGTCTCCCTCTAGTGACAGCAGCACTGACCTTACCCAGACCTCTTCTAGTGGAACAGGTATTGGTAACCACCTTCTGTCTGCCTTCCTAACCACTGCTGGTAACAACCCACACCCAGGCCTCCTGCCTGACCCCTGCCCAGCTGCCTCTCTCCAAGCCATTCTGACAGTTTCCCAGGTGTATTGATCCCCAATGCCAGGTTCTGTGCTACGCTGTGTCTAAGTAGATGCTGCTGAGCACAGGGCACCTTACAAGGGATTTCAGAGCCTCTCCAGATATGTCATCTGCTCTTACTTGCAGCATGGAGCTGAGAACAGCTTGCTCAGTTCTCAGGTGGTTTCTTAGTGAGCCAGCATTGCCTTTAGCACAAGGCACTGGCTCACATCTGCTTGAGACTTTTACTGCCTATGCAGAAGACATCTCTTTGTCAGCAAAATCCGAGTTCAGGTGCCTGGATGCAGGCTGAATCTACTTCAACAGCTCTATTAAGGCCTCATCAGGGAATTGAGATAGAAGTTGAATTTAGTCCTGGGATGTTTGGCTACTGTGCTTTCCTGCCCCTTCATACTCATGAAAGGAGAGGTTTGAGCTCTCCTGCTTGATCTCTGGGACTTTTCCCCAAGAGCTTGGGAGACAGAGATGGCACAGCATGCCCAGGGTGGCAGAGGGGGGGTGCCGAGCAGGCGGGTGTGCGTAGTGAAGTCTCATGTGCTCACGTGGAGTCTGTCCTGGTGGCAGTGACCCTCCCAGCGACCATCATGACGTCATCTGTGCCAACCACCGTGGGCGGCCACATGATGTACCCCAGCCCACATGCGGTGATGTACGCCCCCACCTCCGGCCTCGCCGACGGCGGGCTCGCGGTGCTCAACGCCTTCCCACAGGCGCCCTCGGCGATGCAGGTGTCCCACGGCCAGGTCCAGGATCAGGGTAAGACAGCTGTCCATCTCAGGGCTCCCCAAGAGTGTTGTGACACCATGATTTCTCGCCTCTCGCATGTATTTATGCTGTACGTTAATCTCCAAGAGTTTTCTTCGCAACAGTCCTAGTGGCTGCACAAAGGCCTGGCAAGGGCGATGTTTGACGTGTGCTTTTAGATCTGGCTTTTCTCTTGTGCAAGGATTGCATGAGCTCTTGCTGGGTAAAAAGGGTGAGGATTTCTGGCATGGGTGGCATGTGGGGCAGACAGCTGGGGGGAACCAGGAGGCTCTGGAGAGGATGTGTGCTTGCATGAGGGGGCAGAGCAGCATGACACCACACGGGCATGACTTGGATTGAGGACTTGTGCCTGCTTCTCCCAGTATTTGGAAAACCAGCGCATGTTGCTTTCTTCTGGAATGTCTCCATGTGTGCAAATAGGCAGCTTTGTCCTTGTGAAGCTTCATGGAGCTCAGAGAAGGGATCCATGGGGGAGCGCTGTTTAAGGGATGGTGTCATTTGTGCTTCTCTCTGTGGCAGGTGGCGTCCCCCAAGTGTTCCTGACAGCCCCATCAGGCACTGTTCAGATCCCCGTCTCAGCTGTCCAGCTTCACCAGGTAGGCACAGAGTAGTACTTGCAGGTGTTCAGGGGTTATTCTTGCTCTGCTCCTGCCTGCACTTCCTTTGTGTGTCTGAGCAAGCCTGGTTGGGTAGGGTCAGTCCTCAGGTCTGGGAAAGCTGTCAGTGTGACCCACCCTTGGGTGAAGGAGTCTTGTCCTCCTTGGACAGGTGGCTCCCTGGCTGCTGGCACACGTGGTCTCAGGGCATGCTGTCCCCCAGTGGTTCATCCTCCCTTCTCTCTCTAGATGGCTGTCATCGGGCAGCAGAGCAGCAGTGGCAGCAGCCTGACGGAGCTGCAGGTGGTCAACTTGGACACCTCACACAGCGCCAAGAGTGACTGAGAGGCCTCTGCTGCCGGCCTTCTGTTTCTGGCTTGTCATGCCAGTGTCGAGGCTGGCAGCAATTCCTTCTCGTACAGACTGCACCAGTTATTTATTGTTGCCTTTTCACGTTTCCTTCATCCACACATGCACACACACACATGCACTCACCCACCCCCATACACACAGGCATGCGTGTGGGGCTGCAGGACCCACTCGGGGTGGAGCCGTGCTGGGGCCGTGCAGGGCTTGGGGCATTTGAATGCTGCAATAGCTGTGCTTGTCTCACGCCAGCCAAAGAAACTTGTCTCTTGAGGGGAGGATTGCTCTGCACTGTAAATAACTACTGCAGGCCATTCCCAGCTGGAGGCTCTGGCTCTTTCTGGGTGCTCTGAGTCACCGTGCCCATGAGTATTTACTCTGCATGGGGCTCAGCTTTGACCCGGAGCCATTGTGCAGGTGCAGCTTGGAGCAGAGTGGGTTGTGGCTGTGCTGCTGGCCTCAGCAATGTGCCTTTGTGGGGGTGACAGGTCCTGGCCGCAGCCACTCACCCTGGGCTCTGGACAGGAGAGAGGGACCAGCTTGCACGTGCATCTCTGGGCCTGCATGCCCTCTTCCTGGAGGGTAGGGCACAACCAGTGGCACATGGCCCTGTCCTCCTCATATGCACTACACTGAGCCCTCTGCCCTCAGTGCCTCCTCGCTGGGCTGCCTGGCAGATTTTCAGCCTGACTGGCCCTGCCCCGGTGGCATGGATGATGTGGTTGGTAGATGCCCAGGAACGCAAAGACGCCCTGGAGAGCTCCTCGGGGGCCCTGTGCTCTGCTCAGCCCCACACTCTCAGCCCTCGCACTGCTTCTGGACTCCACACACCCAGGGGAATGTGGCTGGGTCTTTCCTACATCCCCCTGCAGCTCCAGCCAGCGCATTCTAAATTTCTGTGTCCGATACAAGGTGGAGAAACAACTCAAATGTCAAAGGGAAGAGCCCGTGGGGCACTGAGCTGCTGGGCAGGTGGCAGGCTCTTCCTCTGAGCACCAGGGTGACCTGCAGGCCATCCTGGGTGGTGAGGGAGCAGCTGTGATGCCAGTGCAGGCTCAGCAAGGCTGGGTGAGAAGGGCTGGGGCATGCTTGGTCCTGCATGGGAGTTGCTTTGAATGGCTCTGCTACCTAGCCCTGTCCCTGGAGGGAGAGTGAGCAAGTGAGAGAAGCTGCTGAATCCTTAGGGGAAGAAGCAGCTACTGTAACTTTTTTTTTTTAAGTTAAAGACAAAAGAAGCCTTGGAGAAAAAAAAAAAGA
>VZRZ01003873.1:273099-290222 GCA_013398175.1 Climacteris rufus | reverse complement strand
CAGCACCCCCAGAGCCTTTTCCTCAGGGCCACTTTCCAGTCACTCTGTCCCAGCCTGTACCGCTGCAGGGGGTTGTTGTGACCCAAGTGAGGGACCCGGCACTTCACCTCGTTAAACCTCATACAATTGGCCTCAGTCCAGGGATCCAGCCTGTCCATATCCCTCTGCAGCGCCTTCCTGCCCTCCAGCAGATCAACACTCCCAACCAACATGCTGTCCTTACTAAGGACAGGCTCAGTTACAGGACATTCTGCTGGCCTCAGAAGTTGGGCAGTGGCTGTGGCCTGCCTGGGAGCACCCAGGGGCACGGTCGATGGATGGCAGGAGGTGCAGCTGCTGCTCAGGGTAAGCTCGCCTCAGCCCCCATATGCCTGGCCCTTGAAAACTCGGGGAGCTTATCAGGGCCCACTGGGGTCACTCTTTTTGACTTTGCAAAATGCATGGCTAGCTTTGGTACATACAGTACGTGGAGGATTGGGTGGTATCAGTATTGCATCCACTGATGCGGATAGTGAGTCAGGTTAAGCCCAGCATTGTTGGTGTGAAACTTTCCCAACCTGCACCTTAAAAATCATCATCACATGGCTCTTAAACTTGAAATTATTTATGCAGGCACAGAGGAGTTTTTATCTGCCCTGTGAATCCTGAAGCCTTTTAGAAATGCCTCGAAAACTCTGAAACCCAACGAGACGCTCTGTGGCACACGAGAAGCTCCAAACCAGGAGATCGGTGCCAGCCAGCTGGGAGCAGCTCTGGTTTGTGCTTAGTGACTGCTCACAGCGTACAGGGTGGGGGGACACTTTCAGCTCTGCTGGAATGGAGGGAACAGCGAGGTCACTGCAATGCACTGTGGTAGAACTGCAACAGGAGAGAGGGACAAAGAAAGGTACTTTCAGGAATGCAACCCAAATTAATTAGGGTGGTTGCATTTTGCAACCACAAAGGGGAAGGGAAAGCAGGAATAGAGGCAAAGCCCATTCTCTAAGGTGTTGGCAATTCAGGAATGTGTGGAGCTGCTAAGCCTTGCACAGCAAATCTATCTCCCTAACTTGTTCTGGTGCAGAATTTCAGTAAAGGTGGGCTTGGGTGGGTAGGGTTAAGTGTACACACTGTGCTGCTTAGTCTAGTAAATCTATCATATGGAACTGCTGACTGACAAAATAAGCACAGTCAACATAGCATGCTGTGGAGAAAAGCAGTGCATACTCATACATTAGCTGATGGGTTGAAATAGTTTTGTTTTCATTCCTTCCCCAGTTTAGTGGCTAAAAAACCCACCAGCCCTCAACAGTAAAAGCAAAATGTGCATAAAGCAGGGATACTGATGTACAAAATGTACTGTGGTCCTTCTGACTAATAGTTTAATTCCCTGCAAACGTGCAAGACTGTCTGCCTTTAGGAGGCAGAGCTCGTTGTGGTCATTTAGTGTTTTTGTCAAAGCAAACGTATTGATTGTACCCAACTGCTCTGAAGCAATTCATAAACAGGAAATACCAATACAGCAACCAGTAGCATTTTGCCCAGAACAACATCTGTGCTCCAAGCAGCTTAGTGTAACACTAAACAGTACAAATCTGTTGATAACACAATGTCAAATGGTAAATCTGGATCAGCGTTGCCTATACCCAAGATTAAGCATTTCTGAGTCAAAGCCTTCAACTCCATTAAAAAAGAAATAGGCCTTAACTCTAATCTTGGTATAGTGGTGTTAGTGTGGAGTTGCTTTGCTGATTTCACAGACTTTACATCATGTTTATTAAATGGTAACTGAGATGACCGAGGTGTGTCAGCCTAAGCTCTAACTCCAACAGCCACAGTTGTCTTAGTGCATTTTTCTACCAAGTCGTGTCAACCTTGTAATTGCTTAGGAAAGACTGGAGGGCCATAAAATTCATTAAGGCAATGTCTCCTTGCCAAGGAAACCTCCTGTAAGCTGACTGCATGTTTGAAAAACATACCTGTCTGCAGTCTAACTGAATGAGAAGAGGTGAATAGGCTAGTAAACATGTCAAGACAAAACAATTACACTTAAATATGAACTTTATTGCTACGGTTATTTTGCTATAAATTAATAATGAGAATGGGGACATATAGTAAAAGCTGCAGCAAAGATAGGGAGGGCACAAGAACATAAAGGACCTGGGGGGAGAATTTCTGTTGCATGCTACCCTCCATGACTTACACATATCTTAGTCTTATGTTGAGGAGGAAAAGCACAAACACATCTGAGGAACAAGGGTGTGAATTTTCTCCTCTACTCAAGTTGCGTAGCTGGTTCCATCACCTACTGAGCCTTCACTGAAGAACAAACAAAAGTAAGCCAGTGTTGGATGACATGCAGGGCAGCTCCACCCTGACACTGCTCGGAATGTGCTTCAGCACTGGGAAATTTGTGTCTCTGCTGGAAGCCAGTGCAGCTGTTCCGTACAGACACTTCCCACCCCCTCCTCTCTACTTCACAAGCCTTTACCCACTCACTAGGAGAGACTGGCTGTCCCCCAAGTTCATGCAAAAGAAGCCAACAGCTATGTTTTCACATGTAACTAAGAATGTGGGAGGGGGCCCTGGTTCACCTCTTTAATGTGGTCAGCCTTATCAGAAGGCTGAGCATTCCCCCCCACTCTCAGGAAGCCTGGCTCTGTCCAGCTGTCCATAACTGAGACCCAGGAGGAACTGGTCTCAGATGCACATGAAGACTTGTGACCTCTGTAAGCACTGACACTGAATTCTGAACAGACTGTCACTGCTATGCAACAGATTTATCCTTCCCTGACAGTGTACACTGCACAAAACCAGCAGCACTGTAGTACCTGTGACCTCCCACAGCTTTAGGGGGGGTAAGTACTGGGCCCCAAACAGGAAAGTGTGTGGTTGGGTACTATGCAGGTATAACTGGAATTAGAGTCATGAATAGCACCATTCAGAAAAAAAACTGCTTTGAAAATGATCTTGCCACACCTGCTGCCTCTTCCCATCACTGTGGTATCACTGGACTGCAGAACCTGCCGTGGCAGTCCCTCCAAGCCCCAAATCCCCTGTGGCCCTGCTCCTTCAGCTCACAGCAGCATCCACACCAACTGCAGATCCATGAGGTACAGAGCTGGGCAGAGAAAGGCTATTGAGTCACAACTGGGTATCCAGCCTGACATTACTACAGACCTGACCAAAGCTCCACTGTGTCCCTGAGCAACAGGAGACACAGGCATGGCCTCAGGAAGCCAGGCTGAGCTCCTCCAGCCAGGGACTTCAGGTGGCCATCCCCATGCTGTGCTTTGTGCACCAGGATGTTGCCACTCCTGTCTCTGCAGCGAGATCAGGAAAGCTACAAGCACCTGCAGTAAGCTAACTGTGCCCTTGATTTCATGCTCTAGCACAGTTTTGTACATTTGCTTTCTGGCTTCTAAATGCCTGTGCTGCTGAGACAGAAAAGTAGCTCGTGGGGGTTTGTATACAAGCAGCCTATTGTTCCCCAGATGAAACTAGAACCTTTGGCTTCAATTTGTATGGTGTTTTTCCACTGAGAAGGGGGAAGGTTGTTTTCTTAATGGAGAATTACATCCATTTGAACTTTTAAAAAGATAATTTCTTGCTTTGAGTTCAACCCAGGAACGTTTTGCAATCAACAGTCTTTATTTTATATACTTTAAGAAACTGGGGACCTAGACAGAGTCAGCTCCTGAAAACACAAAAGACATGTTCCCCTGCTGTGACCAACAGTTCTTCTGAAAAAATCCCAAACCAAAACAAAAAATCCAGCTGATTCACTTTGTGTTATCCTTTCCCAATCATTATGAAATTAATAAAAATCATATGATGTCCAATTGTTTTATTCTCCCCTACTCCTTACAAGCTAAGAATCCCAGAGGAAGAAGAGGAGATGAAGACATTGTGCAGAACTTATTATACTGCAAAGCATAAACCAAACAGCAGCATAGACCTGTAATCAACTTCATCCCTTAAAGGGTTAACAGGGTACACATGTTTGCTCACTTACATTCCAGTCACCATCCCTTTCTGACCTCAAGGCTACCAGCTCTCTAAGAGAGCTTCAGTACTGTCCTGCAGTTTCTTTTGGTTTGGACTAGCAATGGGAAACTTTCCCTTTAGTCCTCTTTTGCACCTCCAGCATGTCCTTTCAGTACATGTGGCTGGCAGAACATGTGCAGCTTCTGTTAATCTGTGAAGAACATGCATGCACATTGGTGTACAGCTCAGAGCCAGCCTCGTGAAAGCAGTTTACATTCCCTGGATTAGGCCCACTCTTAGTAATGCAGCCAAGATTACATCTGTCTGTTTACTTCCAGTGATTCCACTTAGTTGAGCTATTCCTAAGGGTTGTGAAAGCTTAGTGCTTCCCCTATCTGCTACCCAAACTCTTGTCTAAGACCTCTATTGCTTAAATAAGTAGGATAGAGCCAAGAGAGCTTTAGAATGAAATGGAAAAGATTAGAACTTCATCTAAATTAATATGGTTGCAAGTTCTCATCTATTTTAATCTTTCCTGACATGAAACCCTGTGAACCATGAGGAAACTAACCTTCTTCTGAATGGAAGCATAAGTAAGACTTAACATTAAAACAGTGTGTGAATACAGGAAGCTGAAAGTGGAAGTATAAAAATAAGTCCTCTTACTATAAGAACTCAACTCAGGCACCCTGCCTCATTTACCTGAATAAGAAAGCAGATGCATTTCTTCAGAGCTTTCTTTCCCCTGCCAAGCACAGCTCAGCATGCATTATAACAGGCCACAAAACACACAAAACAGCTGCTCTCCTGGGCACAGTCCACAGCACACTGTGTAAAGGAACCAGGCACACAAGCAAAGGCAGCCAGGTTCCTTGGAGTGTTTTCCTCAACAAGTCATGGAGAGAAGAGGAGACCTGCTGAATGTGAAGGGCCAAGGTGCATCCAACAAACCCAGGCTCAGCTGTGCTCAAACTAATTGCAAACAAGGAACCTGGTGCAGGAAGCCTTGGTGCTATCCCAGCCCTGGCAAGGCAGCTGCTATTGAAGTGCCTGCGTGTAGGGTCTACTTGTGTTGTTTGTCTCTGCCCTCCTGACTGTTCCTGCCTGCAGAGGGGCTGGTAGGCCCACAGGGCCAGGGCTGTTCAGGTTAGTTCTCCTCCTGCAGACTCTGCAGAGCAACAGCAGTAACGAGCAGTGGCACTGGACAAGGGCCTGTTCCTCAGCAGGGCAGCTGCTGCAGTGTCTGAGGCTGCTGTTCTGCAGACACTTGCAAAGCTAAAGATCTGCCACTTCCATCTGACCACAAAGAGTGATTCAGGATAAAGAGGGAGGTAGAACAACAAACATTGGTCTTCCTTGCCACTGGTCATTCACATTTCTGGGAGGATAAAAGAATTGAGGAGTGCTGTGCCACTTCTTAGCAGTTTGCTCATACATTCTCAAAGACAACCTCCCCTGGATGGTGTGAGAGGCAGGTATAGGACTCCACCTAAGAAAACACACTACCATCTGCAGGCGAGTCTGAAAACAAGAAAATCCTCAAGCATGGCAAACTGCCTAATGCCAAGGAATTTCTGCTGAGCTCTATGTTTTTCTAGGGAATGTTTAGAAGCCAGTAGTATGCGCATACTAATGCAGGGCTCCTGTTAACCTCTTATTTGGGCTACATCTTACACCCCCCAAAATTTCTTTCCTATGGTGTTTACAGTAAGAGTCTGTTCATAAAACAGGTGACTGCTACCACGTGACACTGGTGCTCATATTGATCCTTGTAACTCTGAACATCAGAACAGAATTCAAGAGCAGCACATACCATCTCCAACCACTTCACTAAATGGTGCCTTTAAACTCTCATTAAGACAGTTAAGAATCAGTTATTAAGATGTCACTACTGAAAAGTAACTATTGCATTTCTTAAAGTTTAACAGTAAACAACATTGCCAATATATTATTGCACACAATAAAGGTTTTTGGAACTACAGAGAGAAGGAACAGGTAATCTAGAAGACCCAAAAGAGTGATCCCAGAGCCATTCCAGTTGCTGCCCCAGCAAGCATGCCCAGTGCCAGGTCTCCGTCGCTGTCGCGGTAGCGCTCTCGGATGATGACGTGGTTCGCAGGGGGCTGCCCATAAGGTCCTAGGAAATAACAGGTTGGTGGGAGGAGGGCAAGAGAAATGTCTGTCTTAATGCCATACACTGCAATTTCTAAACAGGCCCCTTCTTTCACCCTCTTCCTTCAACTGAATACTGAGATGACATCAGCTACAGAGGTAGAATACATTTCTGCTTTGATTCAGCCTCCACATTAATGAAATCCAAGGGCCTAGCAATACTTCTAGGCTTGTAAGAGCTTAATATCTGTGAGGAAAATTCATCACAAATGTAAAAGTGAACACTATTCTGCAAAGAACCTATAAATTACTTGTATCATTCTATCAAACAGTGGATTTCATGCAAGAAATGGGTCTAAAAATGGATTCCGCCTTACGTTAAGGCAAATAGTGTAGTTCCTTCCCCTTACCCTCCCTCCAAAAAATTCTTGGGCAGGTCTCAAGCCAGTAGTTTGTCTGAAGCTGTGTATCAGTTATTTACATTTACTGCCTACTGCAGCAATTCAGCCTTCACATCCTGCACTGATCTGTGGGGTGGTGACAGCTGCTACATTTCTGTTCAGATGACAATTGGCCAGTAGTAAGAAATTAACCTTAGACTCAAGAGGCCTCCAGTTGACCCTTGCTCTGTAACAGACTTGTACAAGCTCCACCTGTCATGTTTTCTGACTTAGCTCCTACCTGCAAATCAAACCTAACAGTAGTGTTTTCTCTTCCAGACATTTCAGGAAGATTAAATATTCTTGAAAATCCCACAGTGGTGTTTTGTAACAGATTCTGAAGTAATCCAACTAATACAACCAGAAAAGGCTTTCACTGACTCTCAACCATGCATGACTCTCCCCCATGAGGATTATGTCACTGCAGAGAATGAGCAATGCAGCCAAAAGTTCAGGGCTTAAGTCAGTTGCTGGGGTGAACCTGAACCCTAAGGTTTAGTTGCAGTGACCCTGGTGAAGGAAAACATTGAGCCTTGGGTACTATGCCCAACCAATAACTAGTACCTTGACACACTGGCCTGGCAAACTCTTCAAGGGAGTAACTGTTTGATCTGCATTGTTATCATGTGCGTTTCTGAGGCTTGCTTTCCAAGGCCTGCTGGAAGTTTTTAAAAACAGTTCTTGGGACTTTTAATAAGCTGCTGTTTTTCAGCTGCTAAGAACCAACAGAACCCACCTTCCTCTGTGTTTGCATATATATCATCTGTATCTCAGGACTTCAGTAACTTAGATGAAGAAAACTTTAAAAGCTTTAAAGGCTGATGCACTTGCCTTGTAACAAAAAATGAAAAAGGCAAGTGAAATAACCTGAAAAATGTCAAATGGAAAACAAAATCTCCCTCTAAACTGAAAAAAATTCTCAGTATTGATTCTTGTTTGCAGAGTCAGATCATAAACAATTAGTTTTCTCATTTTTATTACCCACACTACTCTAAAGCCCCAGTTCTGTAGCACTGGGGCTCTATGCAAAACTAAGCCTAAATTAAGGTGACTACAGTTAAAAGCACACCCTACAATTTTACTCTCTTTGCTTTCTGTTTTTGGCATTGAAAGCTCTACAGACCTGAAAACAGCAACAGAAGACTTCACATGGCTGAAATGCTGCCTCACAGCAATTCCAGTACATGGGGAAGGAACCAGCTACAGCCTTGTTTTGGGAGAGGATTTACCTTTGAAACTTGCATTTAAATAATCAAACTAGGTATAAGAGCAGCAGATGAATGAAAAGCTCCATCCATGCCCATTATGGAGCCCTGAATAACAAAATCACCTCTCCTTCTGGCTCTTTAACCTTTCCTTTGAAAACATGCTGTAGTTAGAGAGTTCTGTGTGCTTCAGAAAGAGTTTATGGAGTAATATAACTATGCTGAGATAATGTTTGGAAGGTTAAATCCCGTAATACCAACTTCACTGCACTCGCTTTGTTCTGAAAGGGTGACTGAACTTGGTTCCAGTTACAGCTCAGGTTTCTTTCTTTGTGTGCAGACTGGTGGCTGGAAAGGATGGAGATTAACAGAGCTAAAGCCAGAAAGACTCAAACAGCTTCTGTGGAAGGTGAGGGCTGTGGCTGCCACTGATTACCTGGGTAGGGATACTGGTAGGGAACAGCATAAGCTTGGCCATTGGAGGCATAGACGATGTGGGGCCCCAGCGGGGGGTAGGCGCCGCTGTACTGATCATAGCCGTAGCCATAGACCTGGGCACAGGAGAGATGGTTGTTACACAGGCACGCCTTGCCAGGCACCCAGTGAAGCACATGGTCATTCACCTGCCTTTCTGATGTAGTTACAGTTTCACTGAAACACCCAGGCTGTGCTGCTGTGACTGATCTACTCCCCGGACAGCATTCAGAACAGCCGCCTGAAAAAAACAGTGCTCCTGAGCAGCATTCCCTCTCCACCCTTCCTGGATAGGGGATGGCAGGGGCAGGGCCTGGATCATCAGGCAGAGCCACAGCAGCCCTGCCAGCTTCTCCTCTCTGCCCTCGTGCCAACAGCAGCTCTCTGGAGAGCTCAAAGCGCCAGGAAGGCAGCAGCTGATCCCAAGAAAGTCCAACCAACCCTCCCCTAGTACGCTGCAAGCAAATGTCAGATTTAGAACAAATACTTTGTAGCTGCATGTTTTAGAAGCAATTTTGTTCTCCAAAAGAGGAGCCCCCACAGAGGAAGCCTCCAGTACCACAACTAGTTCTTAACAACAGCAAAGGGCTGGAGCAGAGCAGGTACAGCACAAGCAATACTACTCCAAACTACCCCTTCATGTATTACTGCACATCACTAAGCACATCCAGAAACTCCCAATATATCCTGGTTTGGTCCCAGGGATGCTCCTTCACTGTAAAAGAACTGTGTATCAAGGAACCAGAGTTATTGTGTTGCTATGACATCTTGCATACAACAAAATCCTGATGTGTTAAAAGTGGCTGTTCCAGTAATTACACCCGATTTTTAAAACTCCTGATCTTACACCCTTCTAGTGTTTACACAACATGAAAGTGTAGTCACACCTCCTCATGTTAGAAGCTGCATGGCCAGTATATTTCAAGATCAGCCAAATAAACTCTGCCCTGTCTCTGAACAGCTTTATTTTCCAAGGTTGCTAGCAGTTACCCCTTTATACACCTCCCAACCAAATCTGCCTCATCCCTTTCAAAGGAAATCCATCTCAAATAAGAGTGGCAATAGACTGATAGAGCCTTACCCTCTCCTGTTGTACAAGCTTTAAAGCTGGATATAAGAGTACAATGCAGCACTTTGTGAGTACAGTGTGAGTGCTTGAAGGAGGCTGCTGCTGCTGCCTCACTCATTTCTGTGCTCCCTGGCTGCAGCTCTTACCTCGGGTGATGGTGTGGCATAGGCTGTGTAGGGAGGAGGGGCCGAGGAAATGGCTGTCTCATCATACATCACATCAGATCCCACGTAGCCCTAAACACCATGGATAGATAGCAGTTATCACTTTTTCCTACTGACAGCCAGCTAGAGCAGTGTAAGGATTAAAGCTTAACGATGCCAAAGAAAAAGTAACCTTTAGTTAAGAAAGCAGTGAGTATCTTGTAAGGGCTGCATAAAGAAAGTACTTGGAGAGCAGGCCTGGGAGATCACAAATGCCTGATCACCCACAGAAAGGAGCCATAAAATTTATCCTTCTGTGTGTGCCACACACATGCATATGTGTACATGCAAGCACACTGGCTCCTTCCACCATTCCGTGGCCTCAGATTTAGAAATTACCCTCTTGTTCATCTTCTGTTTTCAGATAAAGCATCTTCACAACTAAGCTCTCTGCTTCACAACTAAGCTGTCTGCCAGCTCCCTTTCTTTAATTCACAAGGGAATGTTTTAATAGCACAAAAGCAAATATTCTATTGTCTCTTGTACTTGGACTGATGACATCATGATGTTTGAGGACATAATATGGTTATATCACAGGTCAAACTCATGAAGGAGATTCTGAGGATAGCTTGAAACACTGTTAAAATACTACATGAAGTGGTATTTCCATTACCTGAGAAATCTGCTCACATCTTAGCAGTAAATGTGTTCTGTCCTGCCACAGGGATCTCTGTACAAGCATATGCACAAGCCTGAAAACATCTGTAAATGATACCGTTCTCAAAGTAGGGTGATCACCCTGCTATTCCAGTCAAGTTAGGAGGCACTGCTGGATGCTTGGAATTTTTGAAAACTGTGTCACACACCTACAGACTCAAACCCACTTATCCAGTCAGTCCAAGTCCTTGTTGGAGACCTTGAATAGCTTCAGAAAGCCCTAATTTCTGTTACTCCTTGTGCAGAGGGCTACCTGCCCTACTTTGAGTAGCAGGGGTCTGCCTTGGCCGACCAAGGTCAGCACTGCCACGTTCTGAGCCATCTGGCAGGGCTGGCACCTGTGTCAGAGGCAGGAAAACAGCAGTTCCCAGCTCCTGAAAGCAGGAGTCACTGTCTCACACAGGTGAGATAAAGACCCTAAAACTGGAGCAGACAGACCATGGGTGTTGTGTCCTCTGCATGAGGACAAACCCTTCACTTCTCACGTAAGGCCACAGGCAGTGTAGCACGGCTGCAGTCAGAGGCAATCATGCTTTGCTATGACAAGTGTTTGCTTTGGGTATCCACAAATCTAATTTATATCATCTGACAGATGCCTCAGTACAGTGGCAATGTTAATGTGACCCATCAAAAACAGAAATAAGCTTCTGCAAATCACACAGAAACACCTCGAGTTGGTTCAGTCTGGTCATCCAAGGAAAGCTTGTGCTGCAGAGTACTCTGCAAGGCAGTCCAGAGGAAAAACTAATTAGCAATACCCACAAGTGGATGGATGTGGCTGCCCAAAGATACAGTTCTCCAGAAGACTCACAGAGAGGCTTTTATGATTCCTGATACTCTCCACAGCTAGCGTGCCAATGCAGAGATAATACACTCCTCAGCATCCCTGCACTCCCCTCCAAGCATCTCACTCTTCCCCTAGTCTCTGCCAAGAAGCATCCCACAGTGTGATGGATCTATCTTAACAAACAGCTGCTGTGCAGTAAGCTTCCTTTAGCACTGCTCCCACCTGGCAGGCAACAAACACTAGGAGTGAAGAGTTCATTTGTGCTGGTTGCAGAAGATTTGCTTGTTGCCCACAGCCTCTGTGCCCACAGACCAGCTTTTCAAACACTCACTTCCACCCAGAGATATCATTCCTTGAAATCATTAATTTCCACCCAGCATGTAGTTTCCTGGACTTGGCTGCAAGAATGACGTGCTTGTGATCCAAAGAATCATTCTTCTCCCCACCCACAAGCCTTGCCATCATGCTCATGACCCTGTTCTTCTCTAGCAGAGAAGGATGGAACATCATTTCAGAAGTAAACTGATGGACCACCCATAACACTGATGTGTTGCTTCTCTATCAATATAAAGTGTAGGTGGGACACTCAGTGACACTCACTGTGTTTGTTCTGGCATCCTGGAGAGCAATTTTCCATGCCCTGCAAGAAAAGGCCTTTGGTTAGTGGAACACTGATAAAAATTAATGCCACGTTTTTCTTTTAGGTCAATGAAACAAACAAGGTTAGCAAGTAGAGGTACTGCAGGAGCACAGTTTCAGATACTGCATGTGTCAAAGCCTAATGATACACTAAAATGAATGCACAAAAGTGTTACATCAAGACTGATAAATTACTACTTTTTTTTGCAGAGCTGAGAAAGAATGAGGAGGAACAGATGCAGTTTTGGAGGTCCTCACTGCAAGCACAACAGGTAGGAAATATGCAGTCATGCTTAGGGTAAAGAAATAGGAAGAGAAGCACCCCTGCCTGAACAGTTCATCTGTGCTGACCAGAGTGCAGGTCTTGCTGCTCTTGCAGTTCTCAGGAGGTACAAACAGCTCACACAGCTCCCCCTGCCATGGGGCTGGGAGCATGCTCCATGCACCACGCTGCTTGGCAAACAGTGATGGCAGAAGTTACCTAACTCTACACAGCCAAGCTCAGCTGAGAGTTCACAATAGTGCAGTACCCTCCTTTTGCTGCTGGGATGTCCTTGGGCTATGCAGCATCATGTACTCTTGAAGAATGGCAGAAGTTTTAAAAAAATCTTTTTAGCAAGTCCTGCATTAATCATATTAATCAGATTCTTCTACTCCTCCTCCTCCTTCAGTGTTTTCAGTGACTTTATTTGCAGTTAGTTTGCATGAGTTAGACAACTTCTAGGAGAGCTATGAGGTTTGTTGTCACTGAAAGCCTGCTTTTATTTGCTTGAAAACTTTCTTAAAACATGTCTCTGAAAGTTAGAAGGAAGGAAAATAATCAGGGAGAGAGATAAAGAGAGATAAAAGAGGGAGAAGCAGCAAAGCCATTATTCTCTGGCTGTCTTACAGGCAGTCATCTGCACTCTCTGCACAGAGGTTGACTGTCTTCCCATCACGGCAAACAATCTGCAGTAAACAGTCCCTCTGCTTCCCCTCTGGAGGCTGGAAATCTGAGTGAGAAAAAGAGAGAGGAGTTATGAGGTACCTATAACCAGAACTGCATGATCATACGTACAAGAAGGGAGTCAGTTTATGCAAGTCTGGACAAAATAAACCAGGGCCAGAGGTAGCTGCCTTCCATGGCATCAGAACAAGTCACAGAAGGAAGAAGGAAATGACCTGTTCTTGCTCTTCAGAGCATCCTGAAAGTAAGCAGCTCTGAACACCTTTCCTGCAAAATGCCAATGTCTTACAGCAGAACCAAGCCATACTTATCAATAAGTACTCTCCAGCACTTGTGTCTTCCCCTTGTGTCAGCATCAAGTGGAGCACTAACAAATGCTGGAAGTGAACTTAGAAAAATATCTGCTGAGGTTTCCCATTTCTAATGCTGCCTCTCACTCCAGCCAGGAACACTCTCTATCAGACACACAGTCTACTGTGAACATCCCATTCTCCTGCATGCATGCTACACTGTCCTCACTGACTTTTAAAAGGAAGTACCAAACCCTAACCTAACCTATCACACGGTGATGCCACACCCTGGGCATCTCTAAAGGAATTTAGGAGTTGGTGGGTTCGAGTTTTTTTGGAAGGTGGGGGATTCCAGAACAATGAAGTTGCACACATTTTGGACACGTTTACTTCTGCAGCAGTGCTGTACATGGTATGCTGGGCAGGCACTGGAGCTGTAAAGAAGCTCCACAAATCCTGAAGGTTTCATTATTACCTCGACATTCATTCCCCACTCTGAGGTTGATGCAGTGGACTCTCATGTGGATTTTATCCTCTAGATCGTGGCGGTTTTGATCATCGTAGAATATTAAGCGGCCGTCAGACCACAGATCAAACCAGTTCTTCTTCCAGCGCCGTAAAATAGTACCTGAAAAACCAGACAGTCACTTTGGAGGGCACGTACTGGGAAATATTTCTGTCCTAGAGTTAATAAAAAAATAAACCAGGAAATCCTTCACAGTTGCCCCAGACCTTCCAAAGTGCCAAGCGAAATCCTGTATTACAACATCACCACTTAGGAACATCAGAGAATTGGGTGCCAGATTTTATCTAGGATTCATTCATGTTTTCATTTTAAGTGCATGACCTGTTGCTTCAGTTCTAACTTGCTGCAGGAAGAAGCAGAGGGTTTGACTAATTGAAAGACACTAAATTAAGGTGTCAGGTAAAGCTTCCAAGTCTCCACTTATACAGCAGTAATTGCAGAGCAGCATCTGAAGCTGAATGCCGGTCAGACATCTCAGATACAGTATATTCAGACATCTCAGATACAGTATATCCTGTTTCCCACTGGAGCACCCAAAGGTCACACGGGAATGCTGTCATGACAGGTCATTTTGTGACGTGTCCTAAAAGTAAAAAAAAAACCAAAAAACAAAAAACAAAAACAACTAAACCAACCCACAGAGCTAGAGGCTTGTTTTAAGAAAACCTGGGAATTACTGAGTTGCTCTGATGTTTTCTGAAGAGGTCACAGTGACCAGGGAGAGAAGGAAGAGAAAGACCCATGACTTACTCTGCCGGAGCAGCCACCCGCTCTTCACAAATGCCATTGTTGCTTAATCTAGTGGAGAGAAGAGGAAGGTGGGGGGAAGAAAAGCAGTTTTCAGTATTTCACAATAATACTTTAGAAAGAGGCATCTCATTATCATCTATCAGAGCTGCATGTACCCAGGTCACTTTGCAGAGACACAGTAGGTCTCAGCTGAAGACAGCAAGGCACAACTGGTATTGTAGGAGGTCACAAAAGTGCAAGTGCTGCAGCCCAGCTTGACTGTCAGAGACCAGCTTTAACTGGAAAACACACAAGCTTACAGCTACTGCTCTTAGAAAATGGGGAAGAGACAGGCTGGAGTGACTGCTTCCTGACTCACCACCAGTTCCTTTCAAAGCTGCTCTCTCTACATACGTGTACTTCCTGTATGCTGCAGTCTCAGGTTACCAAGCACCCTCACTTCTACCGACCTCTCTTCTCTTTTCCTCTACTTCCTCTTCTGTTTTTCATTCACTGGCTCAAAGTCCAGTCAAAACAAAAGCTGAAAGAGTTTCATCTCAAACAGGAAGGACAAAGCTGGTTTTATGACTTGTATTTCTTTCAAATCACCACTAGCTCACTCCAAGAAGAATTAAAATAAATAAAAGTTAAGCCCATAAAGTAACATTCTCGGTTCTCCTCAGCTTTTAAATGAAGCTTGAAATAGCAGGGCAAGGAGTCTGTGTTAAATTCAAGTTATCACACATGACATTAAGTACTTGGCCACGGCATTCTGGTTTATGAGCATGCTGAAAAAAGAGATCAAGCATGAGATATATTGGAAAATGAGTTTTTATTTTATAGCCTAATGGTGTTCTGATTATTGTTTTAGAAGAGATTATAAAAACGCAACTATCCGGGTGCAATTGAACTAGAAAAGCAGGAACAGAAGCATTTTAAGCCTCCCCTGAGAAGGTTGCTTTTTAGAAATTATTTGTGGGCCCTGTAAGCCAATATGAGAGACAGATACTGAAAGCTACCAAATAACATTCTGCTTGTAGCAGCATAAAGAGGGGGGCTGTGATGGGGTGAAAGGTGGCATAGTAGATTTGACAGACAGAGCAACTCCTCCCAGACAAATAAAGTGTTTGAAGGGACAAAAAGAAGAGTTTTGTAATCTTCTAGTAAAATATAAAGTCAGTAAGCACCCATTTATTTCCTGATCTAATGGATATTACTTGTAGCTGTGTCCTTTTCAGAGTACTGGGCAAATACTGTAGCACACAAGATTATAACCATCAAAATTTCATCTTTGAGGAATGTCACATCCAACACAGGCTTGGGTGTGATGGTAAGAACCACCTGCAGGTAAAGTGTTGACTCCAGGATAAACCTCTTATTCTTGGCTTTTGTCCCAGCTCAGTGGGAAAACAAATATTGAGTTGAGAGCCCACTGAGAGGGAGTGTCCTGCTCTGGGGTCTAAGCATGTCCTTGCCACCTGTCTACAGAGAGTGAGCTTCAGAAATAGAGGCCAATTTATCCTTCCAGAGTAGCAAAGCAGTACAAAGAACCTGAGCCTCACTCTGCCACCACCCCAGCATATGCTCCTGTCCCCTTGATTCTCCTTTACAAGGAATTAGGCTACTTGCTCTTTGTTTTCACAGGAATGGGTGTCTCTAATGGTGCTTCCATATCTTCCAGTTTGCCCAGTAAGGTGAAATCACCATTTCCAGAGGCCGTATCAGTCTACAAGCCAATAAAGAATTTGCATGAACTTCAGTTCTGCTGCAGGCATTAGACTAGGCCACAGAATGTTGTTGTTACCTTTAAACCTACTCTGTTACACAACAGCATAATTAGATTTAACTTAGACACAAAAAGGGGAAGAACCAAAGAAGAAAACCTTTCTCTTGACAAATTAAGTTTTGCCTGTGATTACAGACTGGCTCAGGAAGTCTCACATTGCAGAATGTCTCAGAACTATCCAGGGCTGCAACAGCAAACCAGGCTTCAGCAGCTGTACAGCACCTTGCACGTAACCTCAGAGGCAACAACTACCCTTTCCCAATTCAGAGTTTAAGTGCCCAAAACTTCAGCTCTGGTTAGAGAGCAAGGAATCCACAGAACAATCTGTCAGCACTTAAAGTAGGAGGTGCAAAAACAATTAGATATTCTTCTCTGGTCCTTTTTAAGCACAAGGGCTTACTTGAAGTCCTATACAATATTCATAGTCCACCCACATAATGCTTAAAAGTGTATTTGCAGAGCTAGAAAATAGCCTAGCAAGATCAGATGCATCTGAGTAGTATTTGCTTGTTAAACTAGCCCAGTGTCACCAACATGAAAAATGCGATTTAACCAAAGATAAATTATCACCAACGTGAATAAAAGTGTCTTGGTGACTGAAATCTAAAAGTAGTAGCACTCTAAACTGAACTCAAGAGTAAATGCAGCAAAGAAAGGGGTGGGACTATTCCTTCCTGCTCCCTGGAACAGCAGTTTTCTGCACAGAATATAATGTGAAATATCCAACAGTCCAGTTCCAGTTCCTTTCTTGTTCCAAAACCCAGTTGGCTGGTAGGAAAAACACACTTTAAAACAAATCAAGTGTTTCTCCCTGCAGCTTGTGATAACTTGAGCAATTTTGGCTAATGCAGTTCAGCTAGCAATGGACCCGATCCTGCAATCGGATGGAAAGGGCTTAGACACACCCAGACCCGGCTATGGAGCCGAGCCCCCGGTGCCCACAGACACCTCTCGGTTAATTTATTCCCAATACTTCAGGTAGCATATAGGAAACTCAGAGTTCAAACGTGTTCAGATGTAACCCTACCCGCCCCCTCTGGCTCTGAACAGCCAAGTTTTCTATTTCTGGCGCTGCCTGGCACTGCCCCAGCTGCGCGCAGGCCTTCCCCGGGAGCCCTCCGTGCTTCCCGAGCCAGTGCCCGGCCCTGGCGGGGCTGCGGCTCCGCTCCAGCGCTGCCCGTGCGGCCGCGGGGCGGTGCTCGGTCCCACCTCTGCCCTCGGACCGGGACAGCCGCACGCAGCCCCCCGGGGCGGTGGCCGCTGGCCCGCGGCTCTGCCCGGCCAGGGCACGGCG
>VZRZ01003873.1:251082-272884 GCA_013398175.1 Climacteris rufus | reverse complement strand
CAGCCCCGTCCTGACGTCAGCCCGCGCCGCCCGGCCGGGCCCTCACGGAGCCGCCGCCAGCGCCCGCGGGGGGAACGCGCCCGGCCTCCGGGCCCGGGAAAGGCTCCGATCCGGCGGGACAGGGACCCCGCTCCCCTTAGTGCCTTCCCCCGCCACGACACGCGCCTTCCCGGCGGTTTGAATGCATCGCCTCCTGCCCGCGTCAGCGGCCGCCACAGTGCGGCCTCACGGCACTACGGCGCTCAGGCTTTGCTTTTCTTCGACGTTTTCTGACCTCCCGCTATGGAACCGCAACAGGGAGTGACAGTCCCTCTGTTCCAGCAGTCAGGCAGGTGTTGGAGGCCAGGAAGGGCCGGCTGGTCTGTGATCCCTTACCTGAAGCAGCCCGGAGCCGCCCCGGGCGCTGCTCGCACAGCAGCTCTGCTGGGGTCAGCCTGCCCGCACTGATGGGCAGCGCGCTGGGTCACTCCTTAGTCAGCGCCGTCATTCCAACTGTGCTTCCATTCCTAACACAAAAGATACGAGATAGGTACTGTCCAAAATGAGGAAAACTTCTTACGGAGATGTAGTGTTTCCCCTGGTTGATGTAACTTCCTATTGGAACTTTTCCCGGGCTCATCCTGGTAACAGGGGAGGGAATACCACTACTATAATAACAGTAAGTAAAAAGAAAAAAAATTTAAAAAAAGAAACATTCATTTGTTTGCTTCAACCAATCTCTTAGTTTTAAGATTAGATAATAGAGAAATAATAGTCATCATAGTTAAAAATTCACTTAATCTGTCAACAAGCTGCTCCACTTCCTCTTACCCATCTATTATTTCGAGTGCAACAGCAGTTCTAACTAGAAATTACATAGAAAGCCTGTGACCCTGTACTGCAAGGCTGTAGTGTAGCCTTTGCTTTCATCTATCTTTGAAGGACCATAGAAGTGGTGTAAGCAGAACAGGAGGGATAAAAAAGAGATCATCTATCTGTGAACAGAACTGCAAGTTTCAGAAACCCCCAGTAAATGAGATTTGTGTAGGTCAAGTTCTATTTATGTAGGAGTCCTATCTCTGAGGCTAAACCAGTCGCCTTTCTTTGCTGAAAAAGTATTAGCAGAAACTTGGAGGTATTAGGTTGGAAGTGGAAGGCAAAGACAACCTTTACACCAGGGAAGGGAACAGTTTTCTTCTGGAATGAAAAATACTCCTCTTGAGAATTTGGGAATCTGAGCAGATCCTATCCTGCATTAACGGTCACTCAGGGACAGCTGCCTTTTTGTCATGTGTTCAGAGCATTGGCTGGCTGGGTTCATAGAAAACTTTAGTTTTCAGAATAGGTTTAAAACCATTTTAAACTTCATCAAGCAGCTGCCATGGTGTTTGCTGAATGAATTACCTCCACAGGCACAGAGCACCAAGCCTTTGTTTAGTAGCTGTTTGGGACCATGTCCTGCATTATGCCCATCTTGAAAACTGGGTTGGGGCTGTGAACCCAGCCTCAGGCCATTGCCATGGAAGTTCTGTGCCACACAGGTCCCATCTGAGCATGCAGGACAGAGGTGCAGATCCAGGACACACCACATCTTCAGGCTGCCAGAAACTCAAGCATATGCTAGAAACCCATGCAAACATCTTTTAGGCTTATCATTGCACCAGATTCTAAGATCCTTTGAATTAAACATGTTGGGCTCCTCATCTGCTGAGGAAACTTTGATCAAGGAGTTTCTAATTAGCTGTGCTGCAGAGCTGAAGGCCTGAGCCTTAGTACCCTGAGCAAAAGAACTGGAATATTTAGGTGAACACTATTACAGCTGGGGATTTCTTTTCAAGTCATTTGCCAGTGAAGTGTGAAAGTGAAGGCTTTTTGTTCAAATGTTCAGCCTGTTCATAATTGCACTGTCAGTCTGGTGCCTTCCAAAGCATGGTGTAAGATTCATCCCTCACTAATAACTTTAAAAAAATGTTTGGAATGCTAAAGAGTTACCAACCCCCTTTTTCCACTCCCATTCTTGTCCTGAATCAAAGAAACCAAGGCTGAAGTTCAACTTACCTGTTGTAGTTACAACATACCAGCTAAAATTGAATTGGCAAATTAAATTTCTAAATGCCTAAGAAATTGCTGTTTGGAGAACTGTATTTGGAAAAATTGAGCCATATGGTGACTTCTAATCCTTTGTCATAATGCAGCTGCCATAACACATCTTTTCAATACATGCTAAATTTTGATTGCCACCAACATAAGCATTTGCATTCTCACAGTCATTTGAGGGTCTTCATAGCTGAAATTTAAATTTCAAATTTCATACTTTGATTCATAAAATATAATTAGACTCTAAACCAGGCAGAATATACATTTGCATTAAGAAAAATTATTTTAAACAAAATACGTGCCAGCATTGTTAAGTACTATAATTGATGCTATTAATAATACAACAACTAATACAGTGCTCAACCAAGCTAAAAAAAATCGTTTTAAGAATCAGGATTGCTTGCAATTTATTGAAATAAAAAATAGTAAAATCAAGAAAATTGCTATTGGACCAAAGAGCCCTGCTTGCAACAGAAGGATCAGGACAGCTGCAGCTGGACAACATCTTAATAAGGAATTCAAAGAACTAGGCCTCCAAATGTGTTATATGGTTATTACTGTATTTATTAGTGTTTCAAGGCTTAAATATGAAGGTTATGGGCAACTTGAAAGTAGTTGGGCATCAGGTAAGAATAACAGAGCAGAAGATAGGTCCAGAAGTAAAGCAAACTTGATTAATTGTTTGGGAAACTAACCCAGGTTGCAATAGTTTGTACATAGCCTATAAAGTCCCCCTGATGAAAGGGAGATGGAAAAGAACATATTTCTGTTTTTCCAGAAGGTTGTATTGTCTTAGCCATGTGTATAACAGTCCTGAACAGAAAGGTAAATCATGAACTTGGAAAAAATCTTTGTCCAGACTGCCTTAGCACACTTCCTTGTCTCCAGTGGAAAAGGCTCTCAGCTTTCAGCTCCTACCATTCCTGTGGGTAATTCACCTGCACCATGATTAGAATTCCTTGGCCCATTCTACCTGCAGAAATGACGCTGTGTGATCAGTTGGTGTTGCATTGTCACGGGAGAGGAGTGTCTCCTCACCAGCTGAAGGGGGTTCCTGTGCTACAGAGCTCCTGGACAGGATGCAGAGTGCACCTTTCCCTCCAAAGAACCACAGACAGGTCTAGCAGGAATATTGTCTTACATGTGAGGAGCTGAAGTGAAGGGTACAGATTTTTTAATTGCTTTGGCTTTTGTTCCACTCAAACCTGCAAAATATAATGTATCCATGTAGCAGAAAATAACAGGTAATTGCCAAACACAGCACATCTGTATAATGCATCTGGAATGGGCAGTGTGCTTGCAGGGTGAACAAGTGCTCTGCTTCAGCAGAAGGTAGCCAGTGCTCAGACCCCAGCGCCACAGACTGTAGCACCTGCTGATAATTCAGGGACTGGAGCATCCCTCTTAGGAGGAAAGGTTGAGGAGGTTGGGCCTGTGCAGCCTTGAGAAGAGACCTCTGAGAGGGGACCTCATTAATGTGCATAAATATCTAAAGGGGGATGCCAGGAAGATGGAACCAGGCTCTCCTCAGTGGTGCCAAGCAATAGGGCAAGAGGCAACGGGCAGAAACTGATGCCCAGGAAGCTCCACCTGAACAAGAGGAAGAACTTCTTTCCTGTGCAGTGACCGAGCACTGTCAGATTGCTCAGAGGGGGTGTGGAGTCTCCCTCACTGGGGATATTCCAGAACCATCTGCACACAATCCTGTGCCATGTGCTCTAAGATGACCCTGCTTGAGCAGAGAGGTGGGAGCAGATGACCCACTGTGGTTCCTTCCAGCCTGGCCCCTTCTGTGATTCTGTAAGAGCCAGGCTCCAGGGATTGTGGAGGCACAGTGTGACTGCAGACACGCGGGGAGGGCTGTGCCTCTTGTCTTCCCAGCTCTCATTAACCTCCAGAGCTGGCTTTTGATACAGCTGATGTGAGCAACAGATGTGTTGACAGAACAGAGAAACAGTTTCAGAGCAACTCAAGAACTTGATTACCTCAGGAAAAGAGTTTTTTTCTTAGAAAAATCTGTGGGCTAAGGCTTCAGAAGGGTTAGCTCTTGCACACTGACAGCAGGAGTGAGAGACTTGCCCAGGTGCATGAGAAGGCTGTGGCAAAGGTGGAGGATGCTCCTCCTCGACCTCTAACTGAAACCATGGGGCCTCTCCTTTGCCTCCTCCCGGCCTGCAGCTTGTGGAGCACTCCAGACACCTCAGTATCTTGTGCAGTGCAGTGATCCCTTCAGACACTCACTGTACAGAGGTACCTTCAGATAAGATGTGTCCGCAGCTTCCTGGGAGGCAGCGTGGCTCTGCGGGCAGCAGAGTACACTGGGAACAGCAGACAAACAGAAAGGCCAGCCAAAAGCTGAGGAACTTTCTGGGTGAGACTCTGGGATTTCATTGTCAGCTTCCATTGTTCAGATCTGATTAAAAACAAAGTGGCAGGAGAAAGACCACATGCTTATCAGACACCCCTGCAGGTCACGCCACTGGAAAGCCATTTCACTGTCAGTGATGTGGCCTGTTTGGCAGGAGCAGAGTTTTGGATCTCACTTTTATTTGTAGGCAGTTTTGAAAAGCACGGGATTAGCAGGGATGGGTTAGATCCTTTGCAACTTGCAGAGAAGTTCCTGTCTCATTGCAACCATTATGAAGAGGAAGAGAAGAAAAACCTTGTACAAAACATTTCTGTTTCCATTAATAACTGTGTTTGGGCCTGACAGCCAGCCAGCATCAGTGGGAGTTTCCTCTGAGTTATCTGAGCTTTGACTCTCACCTTTACTTTACATTGGCTGTACTATTCCATTAGCATTTAAAGACAGTGCTACATGCACAAAGGAGAGGATTTACAGTCATAGCCAGAAAAAAGACATGTCAAGGAAAGAAGAAGAGATCAAAAGCGTAATTACACTTTCTTTTCATTGAAGGGACTAAAGCACGAGGCCAATAAGAATTAGATGCAGTCACCTAGAAAATCTATGCCACTGTGTTGAAACAGATTTACACCTCCCCTGGCCGAGCCATCCACTATTTGTGTTCTGTCATCAGACTGCCACAATGCAATGGCCACCAGCAGAGAAGCTCCCAATCTATATTCTGGTCTAGGACTATTTTTGAACTTTGTCATCAGTTACGTGCTGCTTGTGATTTGGGCTTTGGAAAAGGGGCTGACTTTGGAAGAACTGTTGATGAGGGGCATTTGTTTTGCCTAATTTCATTCTTGAAGCTTGCTGGAACTGGTAAATTAAAAGTCAATTCTATCATCTTGCTCTGAAGACCTGGTTCTATTTGTCTTCAAATGCATATTGAGCCTGCCCTCTTAAAACCAGCCTGCCAAACATTGGGATCAGTGGAAATCATTATGTCTTCAGAGGCTTTTGCATTAGGCCCCATATATTTTCCCTTCTCTTCCAATAGCTGGACATTAAAACACTGACACAAAGTGAAGGAAGAATATCCATTGCTTCTTGGGAGTTTGTGTGCTGTGTGCTACACTGAAACGTGTAGGACATGCTTGTGTTTGACTTCTGCTTTTCCTAGGGACAGACTCCAATATCTGCCTCTCCCAGAAGCCTCTGCATGCCTGTTGATTAAGCAGCAGGAGCTCTGGCTAAGAGTAGAGAGCTTGACTGACACTATTTTATTTTACAGCCAAGATCTGCTGAGGTATTCTGCTTTTTTCCAAGTGATAATAGAAAATCTGACAGTTCCTTTTCAGAAACAGGGCTCTGAGAGAGGGCCAGTGCATTCCACATGCCCAGTCCAGGTACTCTGAATTCCTTGCTAATAATTTCTGCCAAGCTGTGTATTCCCCCTGAGGTCCTCTGACCACACTGTGTAGTGCCAGTTGTTGTTGCTAAGCCAGAAGCAAATTATGTCCTGCCACAACAAGGAAAAGGCCAGCCTGGGAGTGGGTCTCAAAAATGTCTCTTCATCTGCCCCTTTGTATTTAGGTGTTCAGAATGATCATTCTCACTTATTCTTTTCAAATCTCTCCTCTGTTGCTTCTGGGACTGGATGTTTATCTTGCACAGACACAGATATTGAAGCAAAGACCTTTCAGGCCTGTGGGTTCCAAGAGGAAGAACAGAGAATTCAACACTTAGCATCAGCATTCAGCTTGTGGAGTTAGGAGAAGGAGGTGGGCACTTGAGGAAGTAAGCAGGAAAATGTACTCATCTGAGCACAACTACAGATTGCATATCAAGCTGAAATGTTCCATACATGAATCTGACTGCATAGCAGCTCCCTTGCAGCCTGCTCCTAGGTTTGCCTCTTCTAGAAAGGCTGCAAAGGATGGAAGTACATGCCTAGGCTGAACTAAGAAACATCCCTTCTCTGCCTCACCACTCACATGACAGCACAGCGTCTGGCAGTCTAAACTTTGCTAAGATTGGATTTGAATCAGAGCAGAAATATTCTCCATTCCTTACTGTGTCAGGTCTGGAAGTGTTTGCAGGTAATTGTAAAACGCAAGCAAAATGGAAATGGTGAATATTTTAGTTTGAAGCACGTGAAGGTATTTCCCCTGTGTTAATGTGTCAGAACAGCCCTGGAAGGGACAGCCCTTAATTAGAACGTAGTGAAAGGTACAGAATGCCTCATTCTGCAGCAGTTTGTAAATCTAGAGAGGATAATAGTCTCCGTATTATACGTTCTTTGCATATACAAAAGCTTAAGAAACAATTACTTGACAACTTCTATGTACCTTGCAGAAAGCATTCACCAGAAAACAGTGATGGGAACAATTAAGCTCCAGGCATAGAGCCAATATGCAACTGATTTTAACAGCGTGTGGATCAATTGCTGAAAACCTCATCTGTGTAGAAAAGGCTTCTGAGCACACACTAAAAGCTCTTTACATGACTTGACCCATGATCTAACAACGACCAGAAATGGAAAGTTCTGTTGTTGTTTGTATCACAGTAGAGGCTGGGCATGTCTGTGTGCATACACAGACAGAGGCAGCCCTTCCTCCTGTTAATTATTTAACAGAGCTGTACAAAAAAGGGTTAATACAACCCATCTCTGAGACCAACTCACCTGATAAGGTGCTGTTTATTTACTTTGAACAGGTTAATAAGTTGGCTCCAAAGCAGAAAGCTGTTTTCCAAAACCATTCAGGCAGGAAAAGCAGATAGAGTGATTTCAGGGATTGTGGTTTCACTGTGGTTTCATTGTCAGCTGTATCTCTGTTTCAAGGTGCACTGTCTGAGTTCCAACCACCATAACATTGAACCAACACCCATGTCTTCAAAGAAATTATTTCAGCCAAAGACATAAGAATTAAGGGCATATTTCAAACATTCTTTGTTCAAGTGTCACTCGGTTCTGAAAAAGTTGCGAGCCTTCAGAAAAATGTAAGATCTGTGGGACATGAGTTCTTCCTGCTGTGTTTAGTGTGGTCCCAAAATAGTGGGGTTTGGTTTCAGCCAGGCCCTGCTGCAATAGAAGTAAGAGAAAACATTACTGGAGAACAGGCACTTACAAAGTTTCAGGCATATTAAGAGTGTTTATGTTCCCTCAGAATAAGCACAATTTGAGATCCAGTAGTCCTAATTCAGCATATGAGGTGTCTACTTCAGGCACTCTGCTGGGACTGTTCAGATTGATAGGTGTCACTGCTGAATCAAAGCATTAGGCCAGTGCAGGGGAAAAAAAATATCCCCAGCTCTCATGTTCAGCAAGGACTGGCTTCTGTCATCTGGCAATTGACAACACCTCAGAGACTTGCAGCCAACAAGGAAGTCCAAGTATCTATTTATTCTACAACAGCATTTACAACAAACACATCAGTATATCAACTATACATCTGCCTTGACTTTTCTGGAGCTCTGAGGTGCTTGTATCTGAAGAGATCAAGCTTTAAAATTATAATATTCTACCTCTAAATAAAATTTCTGGCATGGTACAAGCTGAAACACCTTAAATTAATGTTGAGATTCTTGCATTGCAGAGAAAGTATTTTAACTGGTGGTTTTGATGCAGCAGCATAGTAATTCCTGAAATTAACTGCTTCTGCTCACTGGCCATGCTTTAAAGTTTTAAATTCAAAGTGGGACAGCCTTCTGGAAGATATGCTGTAAAGGTGAAGGGAAGCATGCTGCATACATGGGTGAACATGTGGACTCAGAGTGTGGAAGTTCAGATGAACTGAGTGTGCTTTTGGTTTTGAATTCAATGAACCCCTGAAAATAATCACTAATCTGGAAACACTTCATTTCTGAGTCCCTTCATGGTGCCCTTTTCTTTGGCAGCTACTGAGCCCCTGTAATGTGGTAATTCCACTGCTGTCAGAGCCTAAGTGAAGCCAGCCAAGTTCTAATGTGTAATAGGATTTCCTGGAAGCTTCCTCAGTCTGTCCCCATTTGTGCAGCTGGAAGTGCAGACTCACCAGTTTATTAGGTGCCTAAAGAAGCAGTTAGGAATGAATGTTATAAATAATCCAAAGAGATGCATCATCTTGCTTCTCAACTTTCTGAGGCACTTTTCAAACACTTGTATGGTACCAATTCATCCCATCAAACTTCAGACACTTCACTTAGGCACTGGGACAGAGATTGTTTTAGATTCCCTCTATAATATCTACATGACAGAAAGGCCTTTCTAGCCAGTGCTTCCACCCATCTCAACTTCAGTTCTTTAAGGGTGTTCTTCTTTGCAACTTCACTTTTTAGGGGTGCCTTTGAATAAACAGAAACCCTAAAGTGATCCTTCCCCTAATTTCGGTGTATGAGGAGCTGAGCACTAAGTAGAAAAATCCTGGATCTAGGGTTTGGCACTGCACCTTGGATTGTTTTGAAAATGTGGTTCAAGATGACTGCTGAGCATGGGGGTTCATGCAGTCCCTCTGACTCAAAGATAACTTTGGCTTCAACAAGAGCAGTGCCTCCAACCCTCACTACTGTGTCATTTCTCCAAAGCTTGGGTACAGATCTGCTGGCTCTTTCCTTGGGGGAGAGGGAAGAGTTTAGAACTATATATAATACTCATTAATATTGTATTGCTTTCCAATAGCACAGAGCTCTACTCAACACCTAAATAATGCTTGCCCCACTAAAAAGCATAGGTTCATTAAAAAATGCTGGAAGGCATTAATACTTGTAATACCCTTAAATTGTACATAATCAAGTAATGACAGCAAGTTCTCTTTCTTTGTCTGAGTCCCACATGCTTTCCTTTTGCTGAGTTGAATTCTCTGTAATAATCATTCCTGGAGACTTCTGTCTGAGGGCTGGCTGAGCTGAGCTGCCAAGTGCCTTGCACCTTCCTCCTGTTTGTATCAGTTGAACCTCTGTAGGGCATTAATGCTCTCACCTCTCTGTGTCATTAATGCTCTCACCCCCAGCCCTTGTGCTTTGAATTCAAGAGAAGATGATGACAGAAAGAGCTGCTTAGATGACCTACGGCAATGCCCTTTCCATTTGAGAAGGTATAAAGCATTCCCAACAATTTACTTAAGAACTTGTCAGTTTTCTTTTACATTTCATTCATGAAGCATGTGTGGGAATAAAACACATCATCTCCACAACTAATGCAACTGTAACAGAAATACAGCACAGATGAGCCCATTAATTGCCAGTGGATTTTTTTTTATGTTTTCCTCCATGCACTTGGTCTCATCAAAAACCTTCATTGACCTCCTGGGAGCTCTTTGGTTTCACACAAAATGGAGGCAAAAATGATGCCAAGTTGTAATAGGACACCCATTTGTACTTGGATCAAAAGACTGCCAGCTAGGGAAGAGGACAGTATCTGGTTCCTGGTGTCACTCTTTATACCATGAAGCTGAAGGAAAAAACATCACTGCTGGAATCATCTCTGCCAGCCTCAGCTGACAGGACTGGCAAGGAGCGAGGTACACACTGAAGGGACGCAGACAGTGGCCTAATTATTCTCACGTCCGTGGTACACTGAGCACACTCAGTTTGCCAGGGGATAAACAGAGCTCTCAAGGGGATGGGCACAGCTGAGGAGAATACTCTTTTGATTTACAACCTCCAGCACTCGTCACATGCAGTGCTATGCAAACAGCCTGTGTGCGGAAGATGCTTATTGCAGCTGAGGAGGCATTACTGGTTCCTTTAGAATCTCAGTTTCCCAGGAAGAACTGACCCAGTGTAACAAAGCCCATCACAACTCACTAGTGCAGAGAAAGGTTCTCACTGTAGGAGCTGTTATTCTGGTGAGATATGGTTGTTATGAGCCAGCAAGGCTTCAAAAGTGCCTGCCTGCCTACATAGACAGAAAACTTGTGGAAATACAACCCCCAGAGGATATGCAGTGTACCAATATGTGCTTATCAGTAGCTTGTCCATATTTGCTTTGGACATGTTCAAAAGTCATTGTTTAGGGGGATAATCGACTATATTTTGGCTCACTTTAAAACCTGTACCTGCTTCAGGCTTGGGTTCATTAAAGTGCTGCAAGGTGCCTGGAACAGCAGGGTGGTTTGCATTCCCTGTGCATCCCGCAGGCCTGGCTGGCTCCATGGGTGTGTGCCCTGCTGGGGGCTGCAGAGAGGCAGGAGCTGCCCCGGGGCCTGCAGAGGGGGGCACAGCAGTGGCAGAGCAGCAGGATGGGCTGTGTGGCCCCAGACAGGGGCTGCACTGGAGCACCAAGCAGGAGCAGTGGCAGAGCAGCAGGATGGGCTGTGTGGCCCCAGACAGGGGCTGCACTGGAGCACCAAGCAGGAGCAGTGGCCCCGCAGCCTCTGTCATGGGGATCTTGCTTTTGAGGCTTTGTTTTGTTCTTAATCTTAGCTGCTGAAAGCTGCTGCCTTGGCAGAGAAAAACATCTGTGTCGCTGAGGTCAGCCAGCTGAATTGGGAGGAAAGTGCAGGGGAAATTCCATGGAACTGATCAGACTTGTACCACAAGGTCACGTACCAAGAGCTTGTTTAGAAAGGGTGTATCTGGTATATGCTGGATACTTGCAGAAGTGCAGGGAGCTCATGATACTCAGAGTTATTAATTTGTTCAGTTTATTTTCCTTTTCCTTTTCAAACAGAACTGCAGTTTCTCAGAGCTGTTTCACAGCTTTGTCCTATGTTCCCTCTCAGGTATGGGTTACATGAGGGAAGAAGGATGTTAGAAAGAATACCAGACATAATCCAGTTTAGAAGAGCTTTATATAGTCATTAAGAAACATTCAAGTAACACAGAATCCACAATAAGCATTGTCCCTGTGCCCAAATGCAGGACTCTGAAGGACAAGGCAATACAGAGCTGTGAATAGCTTATTGTATGCATTACTCACTGTCACTGGATTTACTGCCTTCAGTTTCTTGGTAAACTGTTTACAGATGTTTAATGATGATTGTAAGCCACATTCCATCAATATGTTGTGCTACAGAATTGTCTTTATTTGCATTATGTTTCTGTCTATCAAAAGAAATTTAAGTCTTACTGTTGTATAATGAAGTTAATATTTGTAATGTATTTTTTGTGACTAGATGATACCTTCTTAAACTGATAGTAGGAAAAGCAAGTGAAATAGGTTCATCTAAAGTTCAGCATCCAACCTTATAATTTTAGAAAGCTGACTTTGTAGAAAGAGAGCAGCTGTTAAATCCTGTAAACCACCTACGCTGAAAAGTAAAATTTTATTAGAGATAGGCAGGGTTGAACACCTGCTCTTAACCCACCAGCAAAGCAATTCTGATACAGCAACCAAAGAGTTGTATCACCTAGTCAATTTATGGAAGCCAGGTACTACTTTCATACCAAGGCCAGTTTAAAAAGTCCAGATAGCCCAGAAGAAAACATGAGCATCAGAAAGTCACAAAGAATTCAAGGTCAAGGCCCCCACAGAAAGCAGCACTTGCTAACAGACACACTCAGCATTCAGTTTGATGAGAGCACCCAGCATTTGCACACAAGTGTGAAGGATTCCACCTTCCTGCAGAAGCTGCTGAAACCAGCAGCATGTACCTAGACTGGAAAAGAAAAGAAAAAGAAAGCAAAGACTGATACCAGCATTATGTACTCCAGGGGTTTTAAAAAACATAAAAAACCTTGGTTGATACACGAGCTTTCTTGTTGCAAGTTGCAGACTTGACACATTAGTTATTCACATAAAGCCTCTGGAAAAGCAGGAATGTTCTGTTTTTATCTTGAAATGTGACATATTTTACTTGGTAGAATGAATTGTACTCTAGGCACTACTTAGCTCCGTAGCTGTAGGAAGAGTTTCTGCTTGAGATGTTTAACATATCTGCTAGCAAGTTCAGAAATTGAAGTGTAAAACCCAAGGCACCATGAAGACTGGAAACAGTCTTAATTGTGTGTGGTAGTCTAACATCAAGTATCAGAGAATGCAGTTGAAAACACTGCTCATATCAAGACAAGCAACACAGTATTTTTTCTTTAATTAATGTCTTATGGATCAGTCTCAATGAAGTGTCCCTCTTATTCACTAAACAGCCACAATGCAAAATAGCACATGGTAAACAAAGACATCAACTGAGAACTGTATTTCCCTGTGGTAGAGGGCTATGAAACATGAGCTATTTCATTAAGGGTAGCCCAACTTCATCATAAAAATGTTTTCTGGACCAGAACAAACACTTGTTACCCACCATAGGATCTCACAATTTGCAGCATCAAGATAATGAAAAATATCCCTTTTGGATGGAATTTCAACATCTAGTACTTCCCTGGTATTAAACAGCAAGAAAAAAAGCAATGCAGAATGTTGTGTGGCAGGAATATGCTTACCTGCTAAAGGGTGCATTTAGACCAAGCAGCATGAGATTGGTAATTAAACATGAGAGGGAGGCCACCAATTTGATAGGTCGGGCTTTGCACTGGAAAGGGAAATATATTCAATATTGTCCAAGGCAGACAGAGCTAAGTGCAGTTTCCCTGTGCTTGCTGACATCTTCACAGCTGTTGTCAGCCCTGGGGCTGGTGTCCAACAATTGACTGATTCCTGCTGCTGGGCACGGTGGCACAAGAACAGAGGCTTGTCCATGCACGCCACCAGCTCTGGCAGCACTGGGGACTAGAGAAAGTTTTAGCTACAAGATTGACAAGAGGGAACACAAGGAAGAGCAGTTTAGTCTTTTTTAGTGACTATCATGTTCTCCTAATAAAGTTCTGACAGTAGTTTTGGAAGAAGATGGTTCTCTGTTGGGCCCTATTATTGTTATGTAATGTCAGCATTTCAGTGGATTACCTGAACTTTCCAAGGGGAATATATTGATTGGCAAATGGAAATCACTGCACAGAGGAGGTGCAAAGAGCACTGAATGTTCACTTTCCCTTTAAAATATCACGGAAATGTCTGGCAGATAATTGTCATTTGCTTGTCTACCATAACTACTCAAGACTTTGCTCTCTGCCATTATAAGCACTTGGACTAGAAACTCTCAGACTGGGTTTATTAATCTTAGTGGATGTTTCTGCATTAAAGTGCTTCAAATGTGTATTTGAGTGAGACAGGTATCCATCAGAGCAGAAGTGTAGAATCATTACCAGCTGAAAGAGTCTCAGTGCAATCTCTCACTGTTGCTAATTTTAATAATTTGGAAGAACTTTAAGAACACTGTGAAAAGTGAAAAAGCCAAAGGCATTCAGCTGTCAAATAGCAGAGCTTTTGGAAAGGAGTTTGTCCCTCAAAAGAAGAAAAATACAAGTTCAGCAGCTCTGCAAATGTTATTTCTTTCCATGTAGCAAGAACATGTATTCACAATTAAATAGGTAAGAATTGCAACTGATGTAAATTAGACTCTGTGTGTCCATGTAAAATGAACTATTGACTTTCAAGCTGGTGTAGATAACAAAAGGAACAAACTTAGTGTATCAAGAAGAAAAAGTAGTATCAAAGAAATGGAAAGACTCATCCTAAAGTTTCAGTGTCCATCCACATGCCTGCAGCTCTGGCTCTGCTGCCTTTCTTGGAATCACATCTTTAATGGAATTCCAGCCTTGGGTAACAAGACCGTGCACTCATTGATTTTCTAGCTGGGGCACACTGAGTGTCCCAGCTCCATTTGGGTGCAGGTACCTGGTACCACTCGGATCCAACCCAGCAGAGCCAGGTGCAGCAGGTGTGTCTGTCAGCAAACACTTCCATGGCTCTGAGCTCTCTCAGAAGGGCTTTGTCAGCACCAGAATGATTCCCAAGAGACAGACAGATGGTACCATCTGTGCAGTCTTCTGTCTTCCAGCCTTAGTGCTCGCTGCAATCTCACTGCGTACAAATTTTATTTAGGAATAACTTGTTCAGTTATTATTATATATGTTATTTTATTAACCAGCAACTGATTCACATTTAGAATTGTCCTAAAAATTTCCAGGGCCGGTGGTCATGTCCCTGCCTCTTTCATGGTGCTCAGGAAGCTCGTTTGGATGGAAATGAGTCACATCCTTAGAGCATCCTTCACTCATTATCTTGTCAAAGCAGAAACACAGATAATGAAAAAATGTACTTGGGGAGAATTACCAGGCCATAGACTTAGATGGGACCCAAAATCACTTGAAGTAGTTTTAGAAGATAAAATGTTGAATAGTTAGCATTTCAGTAAATAGCATAGAAAAGGAATAAATCATACTGCGCTGTGATGCTTAACAACACATGTATCTCTTATCCGAGCCTTATCTTCAGTTGGTTGCAGGTTTAAAATTTTGCATGGTAGCTAAAAATACAGAAAAACATACTGTACATTCTTTGAGAGGGGTGATTAGTCTCCTGCTGCAGGAATGTCAGCTATTGTTCTCCTCCCAATCAGGGCAGTTTCAAGATGAAGCTAAACTCACTTTTTATTTTCCATCTCAAGTTTCCATGGTAACAGTATGTAATCATCATATTTGTAAATAGCAACTACCCATTTAACTTCACAGCCACTTTGAACATTTTTTGCTGCAATTTTAACATCCTTGAAATGTCCAACTCTGTCTTCTTACAATTTTACTGTCAGTATACATAATTATTTGGCGATATTTCTTTTTAAGAAATCTTCAGCAATGCAGTAGCACTGTTTATATAATACATATGTGTACAGACCATACATGCACGGACACATATTTATAATTGACATTGTCTGGCAATGGCACATCCCATCAAAAATCTTTGTTTTTCAACTTCTTATAACTTTGCCAAGTTGAAGCCACTCTGGTTGAATGCCATTCAGCTCAACTCACATTCCAGAGATTTCTTTTGTAGTTTCAACTAACTTTTTTCAATTGTGGCCAAAAATGTGGCTATGGAAGAAAACAACAGTTTGCCTTCAAGGACAAGCTTTGGAAAGCCTCATGGAAAAGCATCCTAGCTTTTCCAGCAAGTCTGGGAACAGGGCATGGATGATACTTGGCTGTCACAGACCCAGCTTTTTGTTGTCCTACTAAGAATTATCCCAAATTTGGCCAAGTTTTAATCCTCCGAAAACCCTGAGCTCTCATATATGCGATCTAACTTTCCTAAAATGCAGAGCTGGAATTTGCTGATGTTTCTGTCTGCACGAAGCTCAGTTTGGTCCCTGAGAACTCCTGCTGGCTCCATGTGGGCTGAGCAGCCCCAGCACGGGATGACACTCGATCCCTACCTGCCTTTGCTTGGCTCCAGTGTGGGCTGGGGACGAGCAGTGGGAACAGAACAGAGAGAAGGACAAAGGGAGAAGGCCTGTCCTGTGAGCTGCACATATGGGCAGCATTAAACTATGTAAAGGCTTTGCACAGCAAGGACAGAGCATTTTTAACGCAGCCACTTCCCAAATCTCTCAAATGGCATCCCCTGCAAACTCAGCCTCTTTCCCATTTCCACCCCACCCACCTTACATCCCCAGAACACCCCTTCACGTGGAATTACCATCAAGAATATAGCTTTTGGGTTTGATCTGAGTAAGTGGTCTGCATTGGAACCTTGTCAGTTGTTTTCCATTAGGAGAAACTGGGAGTGAAGTTGGGAATTACTTGGATGTAGCCCTTTACTTTTCCAATGAACACACAAAGGTCCCTTTCCTTGGGCACAGGAGGAATTCAACAGTTTCTTTACTAAGCATCTCGTCCCTCCCAGTTTGCACTTGGCCAGAGAAGTTCATTCTGGCCCTGATGCTAAAGTGAGTCCTTCCTGCCACTTTAGCTTTCTGTGGCTCTCTCAAATGCTCTGCTGCTGGCCCTGCCCTGGGCAGACACACAGGATGCTGTCAGCCAGCCCAGCCTGCCCAGGGCTGCACTGGGATGCAGCTGCCAGGGGTTGCTGAACACTCTTGTATGCAGTCTGCTTTTGGGGTGGTGGAACTTAGTGTTTCCATGGTCTATTCCACAGAGAAATGTGTTTTTCCTATACTTATCCTGCCTAAAAGACCACTGGTTATACCCATGAATTCTGGAACAAGAAATACCAGTTATTTGAAACATGCTTAAAATTTACAAATACCAGAAAAATATTCATATTTTCTTTTTTCCCTTCCACTTTCTAGGAACTAATCCTAATCTTTGCAGGCTGATACCAAAATACTTCTGGGTGATTCCTGCACAAGTCCTGTTACTGGTTCCCAGGGGGCTGGAACTCAGGCAATACAAGCTGGGAGCTGTCTGCAGCAGACTCTGTAACACTCCTAACTTCCTGCTCCTTGAAGTCATTCTTTGTTGAGGTGTCTGGAGAAATAAACTGAAAAGGGACTTGATTACTTTACTAATAAATAAGATCGAATATACTCATGCACTTTAGTAATGAACAAATGAAAAAGGAAGATAAATTAATAGAATTTTTTTGTTTAATATATCAAAATTATAACATTTTTTCTTTACTTCTTCACAGCACTGAATTAACCTTACTTCTCTTGACTTTTACAAAGCATTGGCATCAAACACACAGCAATAGGTCAGTGACAGGGAATACAAATTAGCCTCCTTTTCTAAGTGCTATTGTTCTTACTCCTGATTCTGGCAAATACAGGGGAAAATTGAATGCAGTATTCCATAACACTCTCTGGGAATTGTCAAATATTCTACTGAGACCAGATTGAATGGTGTTAAACGTTTATCTGTAGCAGTTTACTTATCTTGAAGTTGGTGGTGGAGCTAACTAGTTCTATGTTGGATTTTTATTGTCAAGTTCTAACAAAAGAATTCGCCAGCTTTGTTCAAAGTGGCTCATGGTGAGCTGGAGCACTATAAAACCAGAGCAGGTGTTCCCTCTGCCAGAACAACTGCTCATGGCCTGTAGCTCTGGGAAGTGTCTCTCCTCTGCTTTTGAAACTAAAGGAGATTATTACAGTGCTGGCAGCAATATTCAGCAAAGATGTAGCTGATGATTTGCATCATTAAAGTAAGTCAGAAGAGTCACAAATGTTTGTAAAGCCTCACTAAATGCCACAAAGCTGTGGTCCTTATTGCAAGCTCTTACAATAGAAACACAGGAAATATCTGTTTCCTTATTATTTACTCAACCTTCAAGCAACTATATAGTTTGTCTACAAAAGCTGTCCACACGTTTATCCATAGGACACAATGGCTTAAAATCTGTCTCCAATTAGGGGAAAAGAGATCTAATCAGTAAATTAAGGATTTTACCTCATAGATTTATTTATCTGTGTAATAACAGAGTAGAGCTATTTATGAGAGTGATATTTACATACATCCCAAAATCTGTTTAATTTTCTGTCTTTAATTTTGTAATTCCTGGGTTTTGGATGTTTGGGATCATTATGAAGTTCTTACGATGTTTTCTGTCACACGTTTTCAATGCTCATTATGATGGAAATGGTATTTTGTCTGGTTATTTAAGTATATCTATTAATTGCTTTTCTTGTGTTGTGCTTTGGAATGAAGAGCCGAGCTGAGTGCCTGGTAACAAACGCATGTGGATCATGGAGAAGGGAATGCTGCAGCACAGCTATGCATGAAGGGGGTATGCACTGAGTGAAAAGACTCCTGATGCCCATAAAACACAATCAAAAGCAGTGGTTCTGCTGAGCAATAAATCATGTCTGATGTGGGTTAGAGCTGTGCCACAGCTGCTGTCCACATGGACTGCTATTTTCAGAGGCTTTTTCTTGGGTACCTGGTGAAGATACCTGTGAGGGACTTTACACTAGAGGAAAGCATGTGTCCCACACAGAAATTAAACTCATATAAAAAGGGAATGTGTGCACTCCTGAGAAAGGGGAAAAGAGAGGGATAAGAATATTCTGAGGTATTTTCATATCATTGATGTGTCAGGGAGGTTTTGCCTCCAGAAAATCAGAGTGCATTCACACATTTCTCTTTCTGTATGCCACCCTTGGCATTGTGTTTGCCACCCAAGTGTTTGATCAAAATGCACATTTTTGAAGACTTTTCATGATGGAGAGTGAGAAGGCCTACAGAGCTTGTGAGCTTGTGGAAAAAATAAGAAGGAAAAGCATGAAAACTCCTGGATGGTGAAGAAAGAGGTAGGAATAGAAGAAGCTAAAAATGAGAAATGCTGGTGAATACTTTTATAACATTCACCAGTCTTACTGATTATAATCAAAACTGCCTAAAATCTACTTTTCAGTTAACTTTTTGCTAACCCCTAGGGACATTTTTTTAAATACAGGATCATTTGTGACTGCTGAACAATATAATCAAGCAATTAAAATGTATCCTGAACTACATAACCCTCCACACAGCTCCATTGCATGTTTTTAATTGCATGCCAGCAAGTTTTGCTTCCTTTAGAATTTGTATCACAGGCTTAAAACACACAGACAACACAATTCAGAACCACCAAAAAACACCACACAAACTATTAAGAAGACAAAAAGTAATATCCATTTGTTTTATACAAGACTGTTACCTGGATAAAACTATCAGAGTATTGCAGGAGGTCCTGTTGGCACTGGGTGGGGGGTCCAAGGCAGAGATCCCCCACCTCAGGCACCCCCAAGGGCACTGGAGATGCACAGGTTTCCACAGCAGTGCAAGCAATCCCAGGTGAGACAGATGAAAGCAGAGGAAATTCTTAGCAGTGCAGAATAGTTAGGGGGTGGGGTGTTGAGTGCTTCAAATATTATAGTCTATCCCACAAAACCTAGGAAATCATTTTGGAGCGAGATGCATCTCACTGGAGATGGCACCATTGCCTGCAGTGCCTTTGTTGTCACTGCCTGATCTCTCCTAACTGAGTCCCCTCCAACAGACAGACTGCAGTGCCCAAAACCACATCTTTGCAAGCAATTTTTTGGTGCCATTACAGCAGTGATGACCTCTCTCATCCCCAGACAGGTCTCTCCTCTTACCCAAACAAACCAGTCAGAGGAAAAGGGTTGCATTGCAGTGCTGGAGACAGTAATTCTGAGTCACCATTATGCTCGTTCCTTGTTGAGATAGAATGGTACCATTCTTTTTGTACTGTATCTGGAGTCAGTGCACCATTTATTGCAGTATTCCTCTGTGAGTGACCAGCATGAGTGATGAATGTCAGCTCACATTTCTGGAAAGTCTATTACAATAAGAGGGAGACATCTGAGGATAATTAGAAAAGAGCAAGCTGCCCTACCTGTCATAAATGTCAGCAAGCTGTGAATCAATTTGCATTTCTGCTACAGAGAACATAATCACTTCTACATTTTACTACTGCAACTATGACACGGTACAAGGGAAGTATCAGAAGGTCTTCAGTTTTATTAGTCTTTAAAAATAATATCCATCTTACTGTAATTTTTTTCCAACCACATTTATATGTGTGTATTTGACTGGTTGACAGGGGTTGTGCACCATACAACTGACCTATAGTTAATATATGAGACTAATAATTGCACAAACCAGACAGAGATTGGCTTCTGTGCGTGCTGCCAGGGTGTAAGAGTTCAGATTTTTCCTTTGTCACTTCTTTGGTATCAGATTTTTGTTTGGGCTGGAATATTTTCCACCGTGATGTATGGAATTACACCAGGAGACAATTCTGATCTTACAATTGAATTTACAACAGTAAATAGTTTATCTGGCATAAAGACTAGCACCCCTCTGGTTTTAATAGCAGTGCACAGTGGGATAACTCGTGAGGGTGTCAATGGTATTGCATATCCATAGGTGAGGGAAATGTTAGTGAAACCTGAGCTCAGCTGGTTCCTGAGAGCCCCTGTAACCTCAGGGGTGCAACATCCCTCTGGATGCCAGGCCCCTCTGTGTGGGCTCTGTGCTGGCCAGGCCCCACTGGTTGTACAGGGAACCTCCTGTAAGTAAAAGCTGATCTGGTGTCTTTCCCTGCCATCCCTTTGGGAAGGAAGGAGTCGTTGGTTTATCCACATTTGTCCATCCAGGCTGGCTGTTTGCTGCAGCTCCCAGGACCCTGCAGGGGAACTTCACCTGAGACAGGACCCTGATCCACTCACCTCCTACCTGTCACATCTGTGACTGATGCCAGCAGGACTCTCTCTGGTTTAAGTATTCCTGTGCAACCCAGGACCAATTAATCATGTATTTGCTGCCATGCCAGCATTCCATTCTTAGCAGTGTTAGTCATGGTGCTGTCAGAACACCCCTGAACTAGTGCTGCTGTTTGTATTGACTTTTCTGGACAAATCTGTTCAGGCTGCCTCCAGATGTTACAAAGTTATGTTTCCTTAACAGTTGTGAGTGTTGGCTTGGCTCAGGCCCCTATCAAGTGTGTGCAGCTTCATGTTTTGAGGACCAGCAATAGGAATCCTGCGTGGCTGTCACTCAGTCTGTTCTGCATGTTCAATAAAGCCCGCAGGCTCTGGGCTAAACCCACCTACACACAGCGCTGCCTTGCCCCATCCTCAGCAGGTGCTTTATCAAAAGGTCAATTCTAAATCTCTTTAGATGGGAACTCTGACTGCTCTATCTGAGGATCATGACCTTGATAGAGCCAGGTAGGTATAAGGGTGGCAGGGTTGGCTTGCACCCATCAGTTGGATGATGGGGAATCAGTTAGAAAGCTCTCTTATAAATCATATCTGTTTAAATTTGCTGTGCTCTTCTGTTTCAGCTTTGTACATAGTTTAGTACAGATCAAATTTCTAGAAAAGTTCCCTGGGTTTTCCTACTCTGAGCAAACGAATACTGTTGGGAAAGCAGCGGTTTTCAGGAGGTGTTCCCACAGTCGCAGGACTGCCCTGGGGCTCCTGGCACTCTTGGAGGAGCTGTTTAATCCATCCCTCTTTTCCCTAAATTTCATTTCTCTCAGACCTTAATGCTCTCGGCTCTGCCAGCCCACAGACCGTCCCTAATCTTTGCAGGAGGGGGACCCTGCCCTGCACCACTGCTAAAAAAAGTGCCGCCCTTTACGGTTTTTGAAACGTTTTCTGTAGGACCTGGAGAGGTTTTCATTAAAATGGGACTTTTCTTTTAAAAAATAGATGTGCAAACGAGACGGAACTTCCAGAACTGTGTTAGACAGCCTCAGTTTCTGCACCGTAAGCTCGTTTCACATGGCAATTGTTTTGCGTTATGCATCTGAAACCAATGTTGGGCTAAGCGACCAGCGGGCTGTGCTGCCAAGTGTTTTAATGGAATTATCCAGCGGGCCAAAGCCCATTAGCACAGGGCACAGCCTCCTGGGAGACTTCAATGTGCAGTCTGACACTCCACGATCTTATTACTTTCCAGTGCATTCCTTTTGTTTATTTATTTTAAACCAGAGCGGGCACGGAGGTTCCGGCAGCACTGAGCTCTCCGAAGGAAGACGCTGCAGCCGCTGCCGCTCCCGGCTGTGGGGCCGGCCCGGCGCTGCCCCCGCCCGCCATGGCCGCCGCACGCCGCGGTCACGTGCCCCGGGGCCTTCCGCGCACGTGACCTCCCCTCGCC
>VZRZ01003873.1:0-250486 GCA_013398175.1 Climacteris rufus | reverse complement strand
AGTGCCGCTGCCCGGTACCTTTGTGTCGGGGCGCGCAGGCAGCGATCCCCGCGCAGCCCTCGCTCCTCTCCGGCAGGCAGAAGGGGAAAGGCACAAACGGGGCCCGCAGCGCTTTTCTGCGTCGTTTGGAGCCGTCTAAACACCAGGCAAGCGGTGCAATCGTGCTCTGAGAGAGGTAAAAAGTCAGGGATTCAGGAGGGCAGACACCCAGCGCTCAGCCGCAGGAGAGTTTGGTTTAATTTGTTCTTGAATGTTGAATCGCAGTGTGCATGTTACCTCATGTGACCAGACTTTCTGTCTGCTCTGATGTGATTTTGCTGTAAGATGTGTAATTGTCGGTGTCATAAAAACTTCCACGCTCATACAAGGCACGGTTTCCAACCTGTGCGTTTGGGGTGCTAATTACAAACCTAAACTCGGAGGTTAAAAAGGAGGAGGAATTCAGAGGCTTTGGAATTACTGTCTGCGTTGAGATTTGTGACAGTTTCATGTTATTTCAGAAAGTAATAGGGTATAAACTGAACATTAAATTAAAAAATATAATTTTTATAAGAAGCAGAGCTCCGGGGTTTAACTCAAAAGTTCTAAATACAATTCCTTCACATAGTGAAGTTTTATGCTTCCAGTATGATTTCTTTCTTGGTTTCTCATAGCTGATTAACTTCTCCTAAATTTGGCGATAAACAGGCATCTAACAGTCTTACAGTGAGGACTTGATGATTTGAGGACTTGTTTGAGATGAGAATATAAACAAATTCAAAGTTGTACAGGAGATGCAAGGATTGGAGCAGACAACTTCAATCCCCTTGTGCCATAGCAACAGCAGAAACTGTAGGCTTTGAGAAATGCTGGGCGGTTTGTTTAATGTTTCCATAGGTAGAAGGGGTTTTTTTAAGAAAAAAGGGTTTTGGTGATGTTTGGGGATTTTTTGAAGAGCAGAGCAGTGCCAGTGGCGTACAAATGAAATTGGATCACAAGCAGGAGCTTTGTATTAAATTTTTTTGTACAGGTTTTCTTTTTGTTTGTGACATATGGAACTGTTGAATCTTTAATATATAATCATGTTTTCTCTGTCCTTGCTGATCCTGCATACAAGTAGTGTTGGTGTTAATGTCTGTATTTTACACAGAAAAAAATCCGTGACAGCTCCCTGGTAGAAGAGGCTTACAGCTGAGACTGTGTTCCCTAAAAAGTCTAAATTGCTCCCTTCCTTTTTTAGTCTCAGGAAAAAAGAAAGGCATGCACACGAAACATAGAAGAGGGGTTGGAGGTGTCTTATAGTTTATGACAAGAACATCCTGTAACTCAGGCAGGGGAGGGAGACTTGCATGGGAACAATGGTTCCAGCTTTGGGTTTTACTTCAGGGGTGAACTTTGGGCAAAGTTGTTAACTGTCCTTTTCTAGGCTGTGGTTCTACAACCTCAGTCTGTGCTTTCACTGCCCAGTCCTGCTCCCTTCCTTGCATTGGAACTATTCTTGGCCATTTGGTGATGTGTCTTGGTTCTCTCAAGCTGACAGATGGACAACTAGCAATCTTTTATCCAAACCCCTCCAGCAGAGCCCAGAGTGCTGCCGAGCAGCTTGGCTGGTGCAGCCCAGCCAGGGGTCCCAGCGCAGGGAGTGGCAGTGCCCGGCAGCTCTGTGGAGGCATCAATTCCAGCTGCCTGCAGGCAGGGGGTACCCTGAACCCCTGCCCTGGCTTCAGCAGGGCCGGTACTGCTTCCTGCGAACATTCAGTGCCTTTCTGAGCTCTTGGATGGATGGAAGAAATGAAGTACTGCCTGCCAGTACCAGTACAGCATGGGGTGCCTTGTCTTGGCCTTTGATAGGAGCCCCCTTTCTTAAACTGCTCGTGAGAAAAGTGCCAGTTATTTGGCCTTAGATTTGCATCAAATGGCCTGTTTGGTGGCTGGGGTTTTAACGGGACATGATGTAACTGAGGCTTTAATTGTCAGTTATTTGAAGAGCTGAAGTGTCATGAACTGTTTTCTTTGTTACTTAGCAGTGGAAATTACTTCTTTTACATTACAAACTTCCAGGCACTTATGTATTGTACTTGTATTATGCTTCGACTGGAAGTCAAATGGGTAAAACGTAGAACGTTATTAAGATGTTAAGTGACTTAGTAAGTGGAAACTGGGTCGTTTGTACAGCTTCAGAGCAAGCGTCATTCTGATAGTTTTCCAGAATGGATGAATGTTAAACACTGCAATGACTTAGTGTGAGTCTGCTTAAGGTCCAAGAAGGAGTGTTAGTGGACCACAGTAGTGTGCTTTAGGAAGGTATTGGAGATTCTTCCCCAACTCTTACGATGGAGTTGTCATAAAATGAGCACAAAGCAGCTTTCTGTAGGTCTTGTTCTGGTGGTGTGTCTGCACAACTTTGAAAATCAAGAGTAAGAAAATACATGTTTTGCAAAGGAATGTGCAGTTTGTCTTAAAATATTTGCATTGATCTGTGGGTTTTTGCATTCAACTCTGTGAAATTATTTTTAAAAGCAGATGTTCCTAGAAACATGCTTGTTCTGAGTGTAGCAGGAAAAGCTGTGTGCAAAACAGATCCAATTGGGAGTGCTAGAGCTTCAGCATTAGCAGTGGTTGGCCTTTGTGCCCAGCTTCCCAAAATGTGGATTTCAGAGGAGGGTGATTGTCCTGCTAGCTGTACCAAGATGAGACCTAAGAGGCCTGATGGAACCCGAGTTTGATTGCCTGGCTTTGGCAAGAGTGAAAGGTGAAGTGTTTACACTTCCAGCATCCTTGTGTAGTCTTTAATCAGAGCATCTTTAATAAGTATGATTGCCTTCATTGCAGCTGAAACAGTAATTCCTATACAGTTAGCTCTGTGCAATTTATAGACAGATGATGCACTGTAGACACTTATTTGCATATCCATTAACATGAGAATGCTTTGGAGGGAATGCCAACAAAGCAGTTGAAAGACACAATTCCTTGGGTTCACTTTCTGCCAGTCCTCTCTAGTGTTTGATGTGGACTTGAAGCATTCCAGGGAAGTGGACTGCAAGGTTCCACATCTCAGTGTAACAGATGCCCGTCCAAGTAAAATTATGGTACGAGTGGGATGATTGCAACCACTGGGTAATACTGTATAATTACACTTACACATCTTGGGTCCTTCAGAGAAGACCTGAAAATAATTATTTTTAATTAGAAGTGGTCTGGCATTTTGTCTGCATTACAGGCTGTAGGCACTTTGTGCAGGCTGGTGGCTCTGCCTGTCTGTCAGTGGTGGAAGCAGGGGTGGTGAGAGTACATACCTGTCCAGCCAAAGCTGAACTGCCTTGTGTGAGTGCACACATGTGAAGTTGGAAGTATGGATGCATGTGAAGGGGAAGTGAACAGCTTCAGGCTACCACTGTCATAGGTTTTCCCCCCTTACTTAAGAGGAGTTCCTCTCTCTCAATCTGTACTTCCTTTACAGTCAAGTCTGAGTTGTCTGGCATTTTGTATTCATTTTCTCTGCCTCTTCATTTTTATGTGGCTTCTCGTGGTAAGAAGTTTATGGAGTCTTCTTTCCTCCTGATTGCTGTAGAGACTGCAAGGAGGAGCAGCACATTTGTAGGATAAGGGGGTGTGGGACAGTGCTCTGTTGTTGGAGTGGAAAGGTTTATCCTTCTCCTTAAAACTTCAACTCCAGACCTGGGAAGTGCTGAGACCAAAGTGAAGCTTGAAGCTCTAAGGATTTTGTAAGTTTAGAGAAGAAATGTGATAAAATCAACACTGAAAGGGGAGCAGAAATGCAAACAAGAAGAAAATGCAGGGAGGTATTAAGGGAACAGACTGAAAGTTTTCAAGTAAATGAGAGTCCTGGTTTAGAGAGGAGGATACACTGAAGAAAAGATGGGAGGAAGGAGCAGCCTTGCTACAAGAAAATGCTGGTCCAGCAAAATACACCTGTTGATTATGGCACAGAAGAGTTAGTGCTGCTAAAACTGCACAGGGCTTCAGTGGGATATAGCACTTTATACTTGAAGTATAGCCTGCTGTAGAACATTTTCAAAGAGATTTATGTCAAATGATGCTTGATGTGGGTCAGGTGATTGAAACGAGCTGCTCTGGGGAACTTTATTCGTACTAAGCAATGTAAATGGCAGGTTGGTTGGTTTTTAATTCGGTGGATTCTGTTTTCTTGATGTGTAATCAAGTACGAATGAATGAAAAAGGCAGTTCTATATAAGTTGGTATTATTGGAGAGTGAGGGGAGGAAGTCCAAGAAAGTGGTGAATCTTGTAATTCTCTTATATAGGCTTTGGGTGTTTTGTGAAACCTGTTTATAAACTTTCTGACAGCACTTACTGATTTCCTAGTTTTGCACAAATGGCTCTTTTATTTCTGTTATGTGCTAGGTACTGCTAAAACTCTTGGCACAGAGCTGGTTTTAGTGTTACTTTAAAAAGCCAACTATTTATGCTTTATAGAGTCACTTAACATAGGTTTATCAGTGCAGCTATACTGATAAACTCCACTTGGATACCTGCCATAACATACTCTGTAACTAAGGTAGTGCATGTGGAATTAGACTTCCTTGTTTCATAAACTTTATTTACAAAATTTCGTTAAACTACCCTCTTGGTTTAAGTAAGACAGCATCTTGAGATGTAGAAGAGGAGGTAGCTCAAGTGTCAGCTCTAAGCAGTTAATGAGAAAGCCTGGTTTCATAGGGTGCCTTTCTGTCTTGGGTGCTTGCAGGAAGAATCATAGAATATCCTGAGTTGGAAGGGACACACAAGGATCATCAATCCAGCTCTTGCCCTGCACAGGACACCCCAAGAATTTCACCATGTCCTGAGAGCATTGTCCAAACACCTGGAGCTCTGTCAGGCTTGGTGCTGAGACCCCTGCCCTGGGGAGCCTCTTCAGTGCCCCAACAGCCTCTGGAGGAAGAACTTTTTCAAATATCCAGTGCAGACCTCCCCAGTGAAGTAAATCTGCGTGTATGTGCAGAAAATCAGATGATTGAAGATGCTGAGGATTGAAGATACAGGGATTTTTTTCTAAAATACTGGGAAAGTAGTTCAGAACAGTACTCCTGTATGAGGCACTGGAGGATCATCTTCAAAGCAATTTTATTTTCCCTAGTGTTCACATACAGGGTTCTTTTTAAAAGTGGGGCTTTGGTTTTATTCCTGTAGGTGCCTGTTTTGTGTGTGAATGCATCATTCAGAAAGGACTGGATGTGACTGTCAGCTTGTCATAGGCTCTGGGGAACTTGGCAGTCAGTAAACAAAGAAATAGATGCGGCCTTGCTGTCCAAATGCACAGTCTTTTGCCACTTTCTGCTGTAGCAGTCAGCATGTTGATGGTTGATGATTTAGTGCTGGTAAAGGGCTGGAATGCCAGGCTTGAAATGCCAGTAGGAGTAGCCCATAAGTGTTTGCATCCCTTGGCTAGAGGCTTCAAGCAAGAAATGGGAAGAAGACAAGACTGATAGATGGTGGAGAGATGATGAGTGATGGACAGATGGCATGAGGGGAGAAGTGCAACACATGGGGACTCCTGCAGTGGGGTTTGGATCTGTGCACCGTGGGGGAGCTCTGGGCAATGGAAGTGTTTTCCGAGTGTGCTCCTCAAGAGGGAATGTTTCATTCCTGAGACATTCTCCAGCTGACTGAGGGTTGGGATGCTTTGAAACTTACTCCTGCACTGATTCTCGTCTGCTTGTAGCTACAGCTTTAATGTTGAGTAGTGGAATTGCTGCTTTTTCCTTTGTTACTGCTTCCAATATGCTTCCTCCATTTCCAGTTCCACATTAGTTGTTCAGATTTTAAACTGTCCCTGTACTTAAGTCAATACCGATTTTCTTTTTCTTTATTTCCTGATTCAGTTACTGAAATCATGAATCCTGTGTATAGCCCTGGATCTTCTGGGGTTCCCTATGCAAATGCCAAAGGAATTGGTTATCCAGGTAAGCAGCTCCATTTGGTAATGAGTTTTGGTCATGCTGTTCTTTGCTTATGATCAAGGAGAAATAGTCACTTAGGAATGCCTCCATGGAAATCTGTTCTGGGATTGGGATGAGGTTGCTTTTAAATTTAAAAAGTGACATTTCAAGAGTGGTATTATTTCTTCTGTTTTATTTCTAACTTCAGTATCTCTTCCAATGCAGCTTATTTTAGGAGCTCTAATAATTACGCCCTGCAAGAAGAGGAGGCAGTCTATTTCTGCTGCTAGTTGACTGGCACTGTTAACCTTTCTATCCTCTCATTCTTGTTCATGCTGTCTGTTCTGTGGCTGCCCAAAGCATGGCATCAAAGGTGGGACCGAGAAAATGACCAAATGTTTTTGAAACAGAAGCACATTTAATTTCTTGTTTTATGTTTCTCATTGACTCAAAGTTTCTAATCAGGTTTTTTTCCCCCCCTCATCTCCTAATGTATGTGCAAGCAGGCTTCATTTCTGGTGTCTCTAGCTTAAAAGTCGGATGAGACAAAATGATATTTGGACAGAACTTTCCAGGAAGGCTGCAGAGAAGCCTGTGTGCCTCTGGGAGACATTTCAAGCAGCATGTCTTTGTGCTGTCTTTTTTTCTGATATCTCTGAGATAAGGGAATTTCCAGCCTAGGAGAGGCTGGAGGGTCTTTTCAGCTCAGATTTTGTATTTCGTAAGAAGTTAAACTTCTTTAGCTTTTACAGGAGGCTGTTCTGTGATTTAGTTGGTGTCTGTGTTGGGAGGCAGAAATTATTCTGTGCTGTAACTGTTTATATTCTTGGTAGCTGTACTATATTTTCCTACTGGTATTTACCATTCTTAAATCTGGTTTTCACCTTAGGTAATGCACTAGAGCTCCTATATTCCTGTTCCACTTCTTGCTGTTTTTCCTCTAAATAGTGGTGCATAAAGGAGTTCTCTTTATTGACTTGATTGTCTCAAAAATATTTTAATTTTATTTTTTGCTTTTCAGGTTCCTCAAACTAGTGTACTTTTCTTGATTTCTGCAGTATTTATAAGAGGAAAAGACAGAGGTTGTTGAAATATCTTTAAGTCTATTGAGTGACTGGAATGGTGCAGTAATAAATTGTAAAGCTGACACTGTGTAACCATAAGTCCTGCAGGGTGGTTTTGCTCTCTGAGTTAGAAGGGCTGCAGTAATCTTGCAATAAGGCAATAAGCAGAGGCTTACTAATTGCTATAATGTATGGGGCAGTTATTTCTATATTTGTAACAGATTGTTTTTTCCAGCCTTTCTTTTGCTTTAGATAAAGATTATTACAGATTATTTGAATTTAACTTTGTATCTTTAGCTCTATTCATTTTCTAAACCCAGATTTACATTAACTGGGTTTTCATTTGTACTTCTAAGCATTTACATGCTGCATTGAAGCTCTTGTCTATACTAAATTAACTTGTACTTTAACTTATCTAGGAAAATATACTATTGTAGATTCATAAATAACAGTTTAAACAACATTGCAATTTTTAATCTTTTATTGTGCTATTATATATACTAGACTATATATTGAATTATGTAAGTACTTTATATTTGTCAGTCTGTGTAACTAAAGTATATGGAATTGAAGTAGAATTGTTACAGAAGTGCCTGAAATGTCATTCTACAATGTGTTTACACAGAATTCTCCCTTGCAGCAGTCAGTTGGTCAGTTCACACAACTGTGACCCTTAAATTCAGCTTAGTCAATAATGTGTTACCCCATCAGATACCTGGGCTGCCTGCTTCAGGCTTTAAGACTGTGGGATAAACACAAAGCACATTCTCTAAAATGAAGAGTAGGCTTGCATTTTAGGATTTCTTAAAAATCTGTTGCATGACTAAGTCCCTCTGCTTTGCCTCTCCTAATTTAAAAGCTGCAGCTTCCCCCCTCAGAATCATTGCATTTACATGGGTTGCATGGTAATAGAAAGTGAGGAACACAGCAGTAGGTGGAATGCATTATTGGAAGGCAATGTGTTCCTAAAGCTGTTGCATATTTGATAACTGTTTATATTATACTACACCTATTTTAGGCTGTTGGATAGGCTTACAGCAGCAAGAAACCAATATTCAAATGTTCTCATATGGATGGAAGTTCCTTGTAGAAGCTAAAACTGCTGCTTGTTGTAGTTTCATTTTTCACAAATGACCTGTTTCTTGTGTAGCTGGGTGTGTTCCATAGTGCAGGTAAAACTGTGAAGAAAGAAAGGAGGGCTGAAATGTTTGCCACGTGCATTGTTGCAGATGTGTAGTCAGTTTGAGTAAGGCAAAGCTGCACTAAAGCATTTCACCAGCAGCTTGTGAGTTTGAAAACTGCACTCTGAAAAGTTGTTACGACTTGGATATGTTATTTTTAACTTTGATTTTTAAGCCTAATGCTTTTCTTAGTCTTACCCATGCTGACCACCTAAGGGTAGTGCCAAGTGTATGTCACTTGATCTGTTTACAGGGTGCTTTACAAAACTAGGGTAGCATATATAGTCCTGAGCTAAGGAATTCTTATTGTTGGGAGTAATTGCTGAGGACTCTGGGATTCATGGTGAAATAGAAGCCCTTCAAATTTGAACAGCAGTTTAAAACTAAGCTTGAAGTCTGACAGTGGATATGCAAATAGTAATTGCCATTTATCTGAAGAATCTGATATCTTTCTATGTTGATAGCAGACTGGTAGTAACTCTGTCTTTCTGAACACAGACATTACTTGGATTTACAGTTTTGAATAATGTAAGGAGGTTCCTGGGAAAACTAATAGCTATGATTAATTCAGAAAGATCACTTACTAAATCTAAACCAGGTTCATACCTTTCAAGTAACTAGCTTTTGCTACTGCTGTGTTTTGCCTTATATTGGAGTGTATGACAATGTTAGTTCAGCCTGGCAGTTCTGGTGGTCAGGTGTAGAAGGATTGAACTGTCATTTTGCCAGTGCCTCTGTGAAACACTCATTGCTGTTAATTGTCACAGTGTGTCTGAAACTGGGGAGCTTGTTTGATACCGACTGGACTAACAATTCCATGGCAAATTCAGCAAGCAGGTTGGACTGCTGCTGCTTTGTACACACTGCTTGAGATATCTCTGATCTGCAGAGTCAGAGCCACTCTAATTTTAGGGAATTATGTCTGTGGAAAAGTCCATTAGATGAGTACTGTATGTACATCAGCTCTTAAAACTCAGGTGGGGCCGGGGGCAGGAGTGCAGGATAGTTACACAAAACTTGGGATTCCAGCTCACTTGAGAGTTACTTGCCCAAGGGAGATTCACTGCAAGAGGGGTGGATGTAAGGGAGGATGGCCTTGTGGCACCATTCACTTAGCATCAGCTCCAGGGGACTTGGGAGCAGAGGAGTGCAGTGTGTTAATGGAGGAGCTGTGATTGAAGGGTGCCCATTTTCTTACCTCAGGTAAAGCTTGTGCAGAGAGAATTTTGAGAGTGAAGTCAATCTAGGAAATAACTTTGACATATCCTTTCTTCCAGCTGGCTTCCCAATGGGCTATGCAGCGGCTGCTCCTGCCTATTCCCCCAACATGTATCCTGGAGCAAATCCCACCTTCCAGACAGGTATGTGTGATGGGGATGGCAGGCCAGGGACCTGACCTGTCAAAGCTGTTAGAAGAGAGAATGAGGAAAAGCTGTAGGGGCTTACACTTGTACTGTGCATAAGTTTCATGTTACCTTGAATATGACTCATAAGGAATCATCTGATAAATTAAAATTATTATAATCTGAAGTCATACTGCATGCACCCTGCAAGAAGGGAACACTTAAGGTTTTAGCTGTTGTTGCTGTATTTCAGGATGATGTCTGAGGTTTGCATTGCATTCCCCTTCACTGCTTCCTTCATGGTTCTGCTTATTTTGCATCCTACTGGTCATTTCCAGATTCCTAATTTTTCTTCTGTCGGTTGTCCTCAAAATTACTCTTTTTCATCCTTTTCTTAAATAGTATCTTTCCAAGTGCAGCCTGATGGCTTCCTTCTGCCCTTAAAATTGTCTTGCACAAACTGATGGCCTGGAAAGCCTGGTTGCTGAGTAAAACTGTATTGACCATGGTGGATACAGGGGCAGGATTTAGGTAACTGCACTTACGGGTGTGTCATTTAAGAAAGGGAATGTAGTGAGCCTAGGAAAAGGGAGATATGGAAACCAAGGCACTCACCAGAGTTATTTTAGTGTAGTTCTGCTTTCACCAATAGAACATGATTTTAATGTGCTAATCCTTGAAACAAAATAGAAACTGTTAGCATATAATTTCCACTTAGACCAGGAAGGTGCATCTGATACAACAGTACTCTCCCTATGGTTATTTTGTGTATGAAGGAATTCCTTACATTGCTTTGTTAATGTAGATCTGGGCATCCTCAGGAGCTCTTTCACTTCCATTTATTATGCCAGTTTTCCAGAGATACACGTGGCACATAACCAAATTTATCCCTGAATGCCCTTGTGTAACTTCTGAGCATAGGAAAGGATACTGCTTGAATGGGGAGGCTTGTGTTGTGGAAGCCTGCTTGGCATTGAGGGCCAGTGTCTGTAAGGGATGGACTTCCTTAACTGCCAGGAGACTCCCAAGGGTGTGGCACCAATCACTGAGCCAAGAGGCTCATCTGGAATGTGTGCCTGCAGAACCTGTTAAAAGTGTGTAGCTTTCCTTGGACCTGTGAGGGATTCCAGTTGGTACAACCTGTGTTCAGTTTGCTGCTTTAGAGGCAGAGCGAGTGCAGACTCACACTTTGTCTTGTCTTTGGCCTTGAATGTAGGGTAAGAAAACAGATTAGTAAGTTCCAGGAGCTAAAATTCAACATCTGTCCCATGGCTAGGTGTTGCCACTGTGCAAGTGTCATATCTGGGGATGCCAGCTTGCATTTACACTGGGGTGCTTCAGAGCTTTTTCCAAGAGCCATGTCTGAGGGAGAGCAGTGCCCATCAGGGTAGAACTCTTTGCTCAGGTGTCAGAACCCCATGTGGGCTTTTATTATTGGCTGCTATTGCTGACAGACTCTTCAGTTTCACTGCCTTCTGTGCTGCCCTGCATTTATCCTGCAGCTGTGCTGAGGAGTAGCTGGAGGGTTTGCTCCTAGGGTCAGGTGAGAGAAAGGTACTTCCTGTCTTAGTACAGGCTGCAGCTTGCAAATCCTGCTGCAGGAAGATGAGGCCAAGCTGCATGCAATCAATTTAGCAAATCATGAGATTGATGTTTTTATCCAATTGATTTTCCCCCCTCTATGTCAGTTATGTTGTAATAGAAGTTTATGGTTTCTGGGAAGGATCCATGACTTGTTAGACTTAATCATGTTGTACTGTTAGTTGGCATTGATTAATCTTGGAATATATCTCATGCTATATAGCAAAGTCAGAGAAAGAACCTTTTCACTTCGGTGTGAAAAAGCAGTAAAGATGTATAGAAGTCGTATACTGTCTTTGAATGTCATAAATTTTTTTAAAACTAGTACTGATAGAGTCTTTGTTGCTGTTGAATAGAAAGTAAGCTTTTATTTCAGAACTAAGAATAGCTTTAATTTTTAGCTGCTCTTCAAGCTGTGAACAAAAGTTCAAAATGTACAGACCTCTAATTCAGGCAGATAACTTGGAGTACTTTGTCCTAACAGCTGGGATTTTTTAATATCTTTTTTAACCTTTCTGATGTAACTGCTTGTTTGTAGAATGAAAGCTTTTGTAAATTTGTATTACGCAGCAGTGCCTGAATGTGCTGTGCCACTGCTGTTGCAAAAAGGGTACTTTTTTACAGGAAACTGTCTTAAATCACTGTGCTTTTCAATTATCCTGTCACTTACTGTTAAGGTCTTTGCTCCATGTAAGGGAGAAAAAAAAATAAATGGGGAGGCAGAATACCTCTTGTGCACATTTACCACTTTGCAAGAATGGAAGAGAAATTGCCTGTGCAGCTGTATCAGTGGGTTTTTAGCGTGAGAGTGGGCTTCACTGAGGACATGGTTTAGTTCAGTAGTGATTCCTTATGTTCAGCATTTTGTAGCTGGGCTTTTCACCACAGATAGCTCCCCATACTGACAGAAGATCTTCCTCAGCCTGCTGTATCTGTAGAATACTTAGGATCTCTAAAAGCAAGAGCTCAGAGGATATGCTGTGGTGCAGCTTATTTTAAAGGTGATAAATTCTATTAGAAAGAAACAGTAAACCTATTTCTTTGTTAGCTAAACAACCTTCAGTTTGAAGTGTGTAATGAAATTGCAAAGCAGCCCAGATTTCTTCAAAAAGAATGAAGATCATGTGCCATCATGCTGTTTGCACAGACTGATTTCTGACAGCACAAATGCCAGTGTTCTCTCTGCTGTACAACTTCAGATCTGTTCTCTCTATTGAAGTCAGCCCATTCTAGACAGTTTTTAAAGTCAACCTAATCTCTACTCTGAGTCTCAGTACCAGTTTGTGCCCTGGTACCAGTTAGTTCGATTCCAGCCAACTGGAAATTGTGCTTGTGGATGTTGTGTCTCCTTGCGTGGTAGACCTGCATGAGGTCCAAGACCTTTTCACAACAGCACAGGCAAGGGCTTTGATACTTTTTCCAGAATAGTTTGTGCCTGGTTTTTGCTGCCCTAAATGTACTTGCTGCTGAGGTGTTCATATTCCCACTCTGGACTTTAAAGCCATAGAATAATCTCAGGAGTGTAGCACACAGCAACATTAAATATATCTATCTATCTTAATCATCTCTATACCCTCTTCAAGCCCTTGTTCTGACCCTGAGATCTTGTCTGATGAGGGCTGGAGAAATTATGGAAGAGCTGTCTTTAAACATGGTCTGAGCAATCAGTTGCTACTTATCCCTGTAAAAATTCAGCAGTTCCAAACATTTACAAGGCAGACTGATTTGGGGGGCCTTGTAATAGGAATGCAAAGCACTCTGTGGTGGCATCTGAAGTTTTTCTGTAAAGTATAAAAACAATTCTTAAGTGATGTTTAACGATATGTCCACGTATATAATACTCAAAAAGAAAATTTAAAGTGCTTCCAAGTCTAATTTTCAGTTGCAATGAACTCTGCAATGTTTGTGTTTTAAAGGTTCAGCATTTCATGTTTATTTTAGCCAGTTCAGAGAATGCCAGAAAACAAATAGAAACAGAGTTAAGTTGAAGTAGAGGTTGCAGGTTGTGTGTGTCTGTTCTCTGAAAATCCATCTTGAGGTCTTTAGATGATTCTGGCTTTTGAAATTCTTACTGTTGTGCTGTGTCATCTCCTACAGCAGGTTGGTTATCTGCTACTGTGTTTTGCCAGTACAGTTTGAGGGGGTGTTGAGAATTGACGGATACTTACATGTGCCAGGTCCCCCTGTGTAGGGATGCTGCCTGGGATGCCAAACCCAAGTATTCAATGATGTTACTACAAAAAGGCACTTTTTGCCCCATATCCATAGACTTAAAGTCAGTTGTGCAAATGTACAGTTCAGTTTTCATGCTGATTTGAAAATAAGCATTGACTTATCTGCACAGTCAGATACTATGTCCAGACTGTTGCCAGTGTTGGGTAAATGACAGAACTTGAGCTTGGATATTGAGACTAACTTACTAAGTACTCACGTGAAGCTTATGGAGTTGGGAAATAAGAAAATGGTTGCTCCTGACTTCAGTTTTTAATGCAGCTTTGCCTTTGTTCCAGGTTACACCCCAGGCACCCCCTACAAAGTGTCCTGTTCCCCCACCAGCGGGGCCGTGCCGCCGTACTCGTCCTCACCCAACCCCTACCAGACCGCTGTGTACCCAGTCCGAAGTGCCTACCCACAGCAGAACCCATATGCACAGGTACCTGGGCAGAGCCTGAGGGGCTGCTGGGCAGTGCCTCCTGGCCCCTGTGTGAGCTCTGAACTTCTCATCACGTTCATTTCTTGGTGGATGGAGAGCATTTTTAGCTGCCCACAGTACAATTGCTAACGCAGTGATTTAGAGGCGTGTGTGCAGTTTTACACTCTCTTGCAGGACACTAAACACTCACTGAGAATGTGTTCACTGGTCTGAGTAGTCACCAAAACATGTGCTGGATCCCTTAACTACCAATGCCCTGATTTTGTTTTGTCAGAAATTGTAATTTTTTTTTAGGAAGTTTGTTTTAATTCAGGGAGTAACCGAGTCTTACGTTGAAAACTATTAGAAGGGATAGAATTAAGATACTTCAGTAAATGTGATATTTTGGGGAAATGTTGGCCACCTTTGCATAGTGGAAACTCACCTGGCTTGTAAGCAGTAGTTGAAGGGAATTTATAAGCACATGACAAGTTTTATGCCATCTGCTTCGTGTACTTGGATTTGCTAAAAAGATTTGATTCTTTAACTAAAAGCAACTGAATAAAAAGTTGTGAAATTATGAGAAGCTCTGTCATGGATTAATATATGAAGAGAAACAAAATGAAGGGAATGAATGACAAATGAGCCCTTATTGTTGAAAGTACAGTCAGCACTGGAGTTCTACGAAGGCCCTTACTTTGAATGTTACCCTAAATGCCTTAAAAAGGATAAAATGTTAAAAAAATTGCAAGTAAAATGCAATTGTAACGGTTAAAATGAATGTTTGGGCTTCTGCACTGTAAATGCCTTGCATCTTTAGAGTAATACTTTTATTTTATGATACATTTATGAAAGAGGTATCATTTATCTTCCCTAACAGATACTCTGTAGTTACTTAATGTACTTTTTTACTTTTTTTTTTTCCAACAGCAAGGCACTTACTACACACAGCCTTTATATGCAGCACCACCCCACGTAATCCACCACACCACAGTCGTGCAGCCCAATGGGATGCCAGCAACCATGTACCCTGCCCCCATCCCACCCCCCAGAGGCAACGGGGTCACCATGGGCATGGTGGCTGGGACGACTATGGCAATGTCAGCAGGTGGGTGCACTGACAAACAGGGCTTTTTCCTGGCACTGGAACACAGCTACATCACAAAAATGTGATACCAGAGGTGTGCTTGACAGAATCATAAAATGGTGTAAGTTAGAAAGGACTTGTGCAGGTCTAGTCTGGTGTCTTCAGAGTGAGTCCAGCTAGGTCAGGGTGTGTTCTTATTTAGCAGTATTTTGATCACCTCTGAGGATGGAAGTGCCACATCCTCTTCTCAGAGTTAGGACAGTAGTGTTTCTTCATATCTGTCTGGAATTTCACTCACTTGTGCATCCTTTGCTTCTCATCTTACCAGTGCCAAGTGTGACTTCCTCTTCCCAATGCATTTCTCTGTGCCAGCTGAAAGCAGCAGCCTCTGAGTGCTGAGGAAAGTGCAGTGTTCTCTGCCCACCCCTCCTATCACAGACCTTCCTTGCCTTGAGATGCAACACTGCACCTTCTGCAGGTGCTCTGTGTCATGGGCAATGCCCAGGGATGTCTCATTCCTATTGCCACAGTCTGTGAGTGGTAGGGTTTGGGAGAGAATTGTGTTTAACCAATACTCCAGTCTCAACTGGGAGTGTTTGCTGGGGGGCTGTCATGCTGTGTTGCTCAGTGAGTGTTAACTCACACACAAATGTCCATGTTCACTCAAGGGATGCTTAATTTAGCAATCTAAAAAACAAGACTCATAAGTTTGTTTCAAGATTCTGGTTTCTATCCTGTCAAAGTTATAATTTAATTTGAGAAACCTGAAAGCTAGAGGAGTTAGGTGTCACAAACTGAGCTAACATGAGAGCTTCATTGGTGGGAACAAAGCCTATCTGTAGTAATGCAAACAAGAACTAATTTATTCTGATTTATCAGTCAAGTTATCTCCACCATCAAATATTCATAATGGCACATAAAGCCTGCTGTGGGAAAAGTTGCTTATGTTGCAGGGTTTCTGCTAGAGCTATTTTTGAGTAATGAATCTCTTTATATGCATTGGGCTACAATGGCCCTCTTAGATAAAGGTTTGAAGAAGATTGGGGCTGGAGTTCAAAATGATACTGGTAATTTTGAAGATGAGCAAGCTGTAATTGTCTTTAAAATTAACTTCTTTTTGTCTCCCCCATCCCTTTTTTTCTCTTTTTTTTTTTTTTTCCCTCTCTACTAGAATTTTTGTTTATTGAAAACTGTTCTTTTCCTTCTAGGTACTTTGTTGACAACTCATTCCCCAACTCCAGTAGCCCCTCATCCAGTCACTATGCCCACGTATCGGGCTCCAGGAACACCAACCTATAGTTATGTGCCCCCACAGTGGTGATCATCCTGGCAGTCAGTGTAAGTTACCAATGCAGATTGAAAGCAGTTAATCTTTCTTACAAATGACAGCATTGCAGGTTCTTTTGGGGACATTCTGCAGAAGGTAAGCAATGGGGGGTGCTTCTCCAGTGTTCTAACTGAGCAGGAGTACACAGAAATCCTGGTGGGCTTTCTTCAGTGCTCTGTGTCTGCACAAGTCATGAATCATTTTCGTGGTGCATGATTGTTGAATATGAAAAAATGAACCTTAAGTTTGCCTTCTTAAAATACATCTGGAATTAAATCTAGTCAATATTTTGGAATTATTGGTAATTGTTGAATTCAGCAGTCCTGTGGTTCCTGAATGAAACCACGTGTTTGACTTTGTAGTCTTATCTGTGGCTGGCTCAATATGTAGGCAGGGCAAGTGTTTTGCCTTGCTCACAGGGTGAATCTTCTCATAAGCTGCTGAAACAAATAACCTTGAGATAATTTCATGTACTCACTCTGTTTCAGGTAAGTGTCAGTTCACACTTCGTGCAGTCAGCATGGAAAAAGCATTTTTAGTGTGAACCAAAAGTTAGATCATGGGCTTCAAGAAAAGGAGTTGAATTTTGAAAACTGCTATAAAGTGGGATGGATTTTGGGGGCGTAATCTGTGTCAAATTGACACAAAAAGTAATGTTTTTGTGATACCCACTTTGCTTCTGGTTTGTTTGGTTATTTTTAGCATAAGTTGAAAACAGCTTCATTTGAAATAATGACTTGTCAGACCAACTGAACTTGAAATTTTCACTTTGAGTCCATTTAGTTCGTGACAAAAGTTAACTTTGTTCTAAATTTCTCTGGATTTCTGTTTCAGCAGTGAAAAGTACAGAGTTCTGTGATTACAGATGACTATTCCCTTTGAGTTAGTAATGCAGTAGCCATTTCTTACTTTGCTGTGCTGCTACTACATAGCTGATCTGCAGATCTGAAATGTTTCAAGTCAACTATTTCAGCCAAGAGTGTCACATTACATGAGTATAAAAAGTGAAAATTATGCTGGAAATAAACTCAGGACTGCTGGTAATTAAATTTAACACAAAATACCTTTTTAATATTGTATCTTCTACTTTAAACACAACTGTGGTGATGACAGGAAGCTGGACTGGACATGACAAGAGCAAATCCATGTTGTGAGTTCTTAACCCAGCAGGCAGGCTGCACATTCAGATGGCAGGAGAAGTGCTAGGGTAACATTATTTAACCCTTAACATTTGTTGGAGTGTGGTGCATGCAGATGTTGGTGTGTTCTGACACACTCAAGTAGTATTTCACCTAACTGAGAGCATTTCCCACTCTTTTCCCCCCTCTTAATGTAGGTTTGAAGATGGGAGATATGCAATCAAGAAATTGAGGTTTAAAAGTTGGTGCTGAAGCCCTCATGCCTCCAACCAGGACTTTCCTTCTGAATGCTTTCAACACTTGGCTAAACACTACTAATTCCTGATCACTGAAGATTTTCCAGTGCTGCATATCTTACATCTTGGAACTCCAGCAGTTAGTCTTAAAGCAAATCCTGTTTTGTGGACTGTCTTGCAATTTTTTAGCTAATTATAATGATAAAAAGGGAGTATAAATTTATTCTGATTCATATCTAGTTGAATGCATGTTAAAACACAAAAAACAAAGCTTGCTCAATCTACCTGCAGTGACTGATGCAAAAACCATCATATGCAAATCCAAAGGAACCGAGAAGTATTTTCCAACTTGTATCACTAATGCACTGTTGTAATGTATGCAGGGTCTGAAGAGGTAGAACCATGAAAGTGAGTTTCTTTCTAGAATACCATAACATACATTAGATGAGTGCTTCAGCCTCTTTCAGGTTGATGGAGTTGCCAGTTTAAAAGGGGCATCTTTTTGTTTAAGTGATGTGTTCTTTTCAAGTTCAGCTGATAAATTGGAGTGACTGGAAAATGAGTCAGACAAGCTGTAGAAATCCCGCACACAATTAGTTTACTTCATACCTTTTCATTTTCATTTTATGAAATCAGTGTTATTCAGATGTTCTTAAGGATCAGAATGAAATGACAAAGGTAATGCTGTGTGTGTCAGTAAATAAGGCAGACTTCCTTGAGGCAAAACTGGCTCTTAGGAATAGTAGGAGGTGATATAACCTGCGTAAAGAATTGCATGTCCTGGGGAGATTTCTGTCCAGTACTATCTTTCAGATGATGCAAGATGTTTCAAAGTGAGACTGCCACACAGACTGATAGAAAAACACTTCCTTTTAGTTCTCAGTTGAGGAAATCCATGCTGTTTTTCCTAAAGAATGTTGTAGTCAGTTGAAAACATATGTGCAGTTGATCCAGCTTTGCTTTCCAGAAACTTAAGTGCAAGGGCTTTCTGCAACAGAGTTCAGCTGCATGTTGTTCTGAGGAAAGCTTGTGTGCCTGATGAGGATGTTAAAGGGGAACAAATCATTTTAACACAATTTCCTTATTATCTAATTGCAGTATGGACTGTGGATACTCTGTGGTAGGGCTGCCAGAATACAGAGGGTTTAAATAGCAGTTTTGTTTTGTTTTGTTTTTTTTCCTGAAAATATTTGTAATTGAAGTAGGAGCCATTTCTTGGTTACAGCATTTTGATGTGTTTTTTTAGTATTTTCTTTTTTTTTTTACTTCCTAAATTGCACTTGGAAGCACGTAAAATAAGACTCGACTGCAGATTAGCATTTCATTGCAATGAGTCATTTGTGATATTCTTTCTTGCAACTTCAATTTTTAAAGTACCTCAAAGCAAATGCTGTGGGGATAAAGGGCTAGCCTTGGAACCCATTTGTATACAAAAATTGTTATGGGGGAGATTTTAAATTTTTAAATTTGAATATTGCACATTAAAACTGAGGTTCTTCTTAAACCTGCTTGACTTACAATTCCAGAAAGATGCAATTTTTCTTTTATACATTCTGCCTGCAATAAATTATGCAGTAAATGGATATAAAATGTTGTTCCCTTTTAAGCATTTACACAGAGGTATATCAGGCTGCATTATTCTTGTAGGTTAACTTCCATTCAGAATTAAATTTTTTTGAAGTTGTGTATCTTAGTTATGCTTTGTTTTGGGGTGTTCTGCTCCTGTACAGGTTTGGCAGGTGATTTGGGGTAGCATCAGTGCTGATTTAGTGCTGCCATCCCAGTATTCTGCCCTGGTGGGAGGCTTGTGTACCTTCATACCCCGTTGGTGGTTAGAGCCTTCAGTAACTTTATTTTTTACAGTAAGCACTCTCTGTATTTTGTACCCTTTTTTTTTTTAAATAAAGTTTAGGTTTATTTTGCATGAATCACTGTCAGTGGATGGCCCCCTTATTTCTAATGCCTTGAACATAACTATGTTGTTGGAATAAGTACTTTAAACCTTACTCATGAGCACTTACTGCAGCTTAGGGATTTCCATATATTTTTATATGGAGCAGCAAATTATCCAAGACAAACTTAGTTGAATCTGTACTGCTTTGTTCAAGTCTGTTTGCCAATTCCATTTGTGTAGTAGATTTGCAGCTGTGAGCAGTCAGGTGTGGCAGAGCACAGTGAGCACCAGTGAGGGCGTTTGTGCTGAGCCTGGCTGATCCAGGAGCTGAGCCTTGGAGCAGTGGCTCTGTCATGTTGGGGAGGAGCTGTGAGGGCCCAGCTGGAAGTTTTGCTGTCTCCTGTCTCATCACCATAAACTAAAGTTTTGAAATTTGTAGGAGAGAACTTCCATGAATGCTGCAATAGAGAAATAGTTAAGGAATGAGTGTAACTTCCTACATATTTGCTCTAATTTCAGATTCCTCAGTGTCATCTTGGAATTGGTCTCTGTATAGTATTCCATAACACTTAGGCAGTCTCACTTACTTGAGCACTTTTTTTTCTAAGTTGCATTATGGGATTCATCCAGGAGGGAGAAACTGTACCTTTTCCAAAGGTACTACACCTTCCAGTCCTGAGCGATTCTGATCCTACTGGGAGGCTGGAGTGTGTCTCCAGGAGTTGTTCTGAGAAGTAACCAAAAGCACAGTGCAGGGGGACGGGGGAATATGTGTATATATAACTATCTTAATGGTATTTTGTTGCAAATAGTAGAAAGCATGGATATAAAACTGCAGTGGGGGAAACTGTACATCATTAAATAGGCGTTTACACAGTGAGGGTCTTATGAAACATTCTCTCCTGCTTTTTATATAACATTCCCTATTTAGAATTCCTTTATAAATGAATAAGCAGTATGTGTTTGCACTAGAGCTCCTCAGCAAGTGAAAAGAGCTAGTGCAGTAGAGACATTTCAGATCAAGCTTCTCTTTAAAAAAAATAAAAAAAACTTTTATGGCAGCTTTATATGATTAAAAAAAAAAAGTACTACTATAAACCTGGAACTGAAAATAACTGTTGCAGCAATAACAAAGAGAAGTCCAAGACATTTTTTTTTTCATTCAAATTTCAGGTGTTGCATTTAGATAAAGTATTTTTTAAAAACCGAGGTATTCCCTATGTCAATAACAGCTGATGAAAATGTCTTTTAAATGTAGCAGCAGCAAAAGAAAAATGGCTAACAATTGGCACCAAAAACATGTAGCCCTAGTCAGTGTGGTGGTGGTGAACTAAACACTAGGAAGGAAATGAGAGAACATACTACTAGATGTTGCTTATGCTTCTTGTAACCCTCTCTTGTTTGAAGTTTCTAGGAAAGATGCAGGAATGCTGTTGAAGAAAGCTTCTTTTTGAGTGTACTATGCAAGTTAAATGCTTAGATGCAGTGGTAGATGAAAAGAGTCCTTTATTTTAGTTGAAGTTCTTCCTCGTATTGCTTCATCCACTGAGAAAACCAAACCAACAACAGAACCAAACCACCACCACCCGTAAGTACCACCGTGTCCTAGTGCTGTCAGGGTAGTTGATGGTACAGAGCTGTACACCAGGCACTCAGCACTGCCTGCTCTCTGTAGTGTTCTGCCTTCCCTGCTCCTCGGTGAGGAAGGCACGAGGGACCTGGAATCAGTCCCCAGTGCTTCAGCACGGTCTGACCCACTGTTCATGTGGGGTTTGCTCAGAGGGGTGAGCACAGCGGGCTGAGCACTGCCTCACTCTGGGGTCAGACTCGTACCCGGAGTAGTAACTACCACGTGTGTGAAACCTGCCAGCTTAGGAACGTGAGCAATAGTGATGCTTCAGCTGGAGCTGGAGGGACAGGCCGGGCACTGCCGTGGCTGCTGCGTGGCTGCCCGGGCTGGGCTTTGTGCAGCGCTCCCGGGGACACGGGCCCGGCCTGGCCTCCTCCAGCAGGGGTCAGTCCAGGCCGGCTCCCGGCCCTGGCCCAGGCCGTGTGAGGGCTGCAGAGACACGGCAGTTCCAGCTCATTCACATCCTTCTCATTAGCGAGTGTCAGTTCTAATCCCGTCTTGGATCAGCTCGAGGCTTCCTGCAGAGCCCCTCCGCTGTGAGGAGGTGAAGTGGCCCTGGGCAGGAGCAGCTTCAGCAGGATGGGGCAGTGTGTGCAGCCCAGCCGGCCCCCTCAGCTCCCTCCCGGGAAGGAGTGAGGGCTCTGGGCAGGAGAAGCTGCAGCAGAGTGGGGCAGTGTGTGCAGCCCAGCCGGCCCCCACAGCTCCCTCCCGGGAAGGAGCGAGGGCTCTGGGCAGTGTGTGCAGCCCAGCCGGCCCCCACAGCTCCCTCCTGGGAAGGAGTGAGGGCTCTGGGCCGTGTGTGCAGCCCAGCCGGCCCCCTCAGCTCCCTCCCGGGAAGGAGCGAGGGCTCTGGGCAGGAGAAGCTGCAGCAGAGTGGGGCAGTGTGTGCAGCCCAGCCGGCCCCCTCAGCTCCCTCCCGGGAAGGAGTGAGGGCTCTGGGCAGTGTGTGCAGCCCAGCCAGCCCCCACAGCTCCCTCCCGGGAAGGAGCGAGGGCTCTGGGCAGTGTGTGCAGCCCAGCCGGCCCCCACAGCTCCCTCCCGGGAAGGAGTGAGGGCTCTGGGCTGGCCGGCTGCTCCTCTGCCCAGGGGGAGTGAGGGGCAAGCAAGGCGTGTTCTGGAGACACCAGAGAGGGTAGAGAACAGTGCTTACCTGGGGACAAGAAACCTTTTCTTGTGCAGGTTGCATATAACACTGAACCATCCGAATTTCACACGTAGTCAGGGTCCATTTGTGATTTTTAAAAGTGCTCTAGACAATTTATGGGCCCTGAAGTTTCAACATCAAGAAAGTGAACGTGACTTTTCTAAACTGGTTGTGACTTTTGGGCACTTAGCAGGCAAACTGGGAAAGCTTTTTTAGCTGGCTGCTGTACAGACTTGTTTTAAGTAGAAGGGATTTGTTAGTGGGTTTTTTTAATTGTGATGCTATTATTGGCTGCCCTCCTGTCTAAGATCTAAAAAAGTGAGTGCATGCGATGGAAGTACAAGAGGCCCCAGTAATAGTTCTCCATGTTTGTTATGAAATAGACACAGGTTTCCTTTTTATGACTTTTTTTAAAACTGTCCTAGGAACAGTTGTATTGGTACTTTTTTTTAAGTTTAGGTCAATGTTGTCTTCCAGAATAAGTTTTAAGGCATCACTCACTCCTGCATTGAACTATCGCATCAACACAAAGAGTGGAGATTCCATTCTGAGCCAGTTCAATTGTGAAAATTCATACTTTTTTATTTTTTATGCAATTCAATGAGTAGATGAGCTCAAGTTTAAATTCTTAAAAGCACGTTTATTGTAACAAGAATTGTTATGTATTAATACTTCAGTTTTCAATAAAGATTGACTTGTGTTGCTTATTGTGTTTTTTTTCCTCCTGTCATTGGTGACATTGTTCCAGAAAACATTAAAACCTGATGAAACCTTTAACCTGATGAAATCTGATGATTGATCAAAACAAAGCAAAATACTGAAATGGGTTAAGTGACTTTTCTCAGTAAGGTTTATTAATAACGAGGACACAGGGGCAAAGGCTCCCCAATGGGGAATAAGCTGCCCTAAGTTGCCCTGTCTGAGAGTGTGGTAAAGATGTGCAGCCCTGCCTTATTTGTTCCCTTCTGAGGCACTTCCTGGGGTTTGAGGGATTTTATTTTATAGCTTAAAACAAAGCAAATGGAACAGGTGTAAAATTAGACAATACTTCAGCATTTGCTTCACACCAAATCCGTGCTGTTTGGAGAGGTCCAGCCCCTGAGCAGAAAGCTGTTATAAATCAGTGTCTTGAGTGTTCCCCAGAAGGAAAAGAGTGGAGTAGGTGTGAAGTGTGGGTAATTATCCTATTTCTTTAGTGTGTGGGTGGTTGTAAAGCACTAATGTTAAAATGGAATTATGAGTATTTCAGGGGAAATGAACTAAGCTGCTTGAACTAACTGTGTATTTTCATTTATTGTAGGTCTCCAAAAATAACAATAACTTACCTGGTAATGTTCTGGAGAAAAGCAACACATGTGGAAGAGGAAGGTGCAACGTGACTGCATCGATCTGCAGGGATAGTGTTTGCTTGTCAGGATTATTGCTGCAGGTGATTTTAAGTAGTTGAGCTGCTAAAATTGTAGCTGAGCACTAGGGATTCCATGGACAGATTTTTTTTCAGTGTGTTTTACCTCCAGCTAATTGTTGGTAGTTATCCTGACCTGATTGCTTTCACATTACAGGTAGGTAGGTTTGGGAGTGTTTTTTGCAGAGCACTGCAGCTGATGAAAATTCACAATCCTCACCCAGTGGGTTGCTGGAATCTGGGATGCCATAAAGGGAAATGCTGTTATTCAGAATGGTGCTGATCACTTCTGGGCTGGAGGGATTCTGATGTAGCTGTGCTCCTGGGAGTCTGTGGCTGTGAAACATGACTTGGTACTGGATTCAGCACTTGTAAGGATGTGGTACTGAAGCCTTAAATCTCTCTATGGGGTTTCTTTCATGGTGGTTCTAAATGTAACCATGGAACTACCAGAATGGTGGGTCAGTAGTGGTTGGAGTTTGCCCTCTGCCCAGGCTCACTTTGCAGTGGCAGTGGAGTGTGTGTTGCCCTCCCCTCACTGACCAGTGGCTCTTGGTTACTTGCTGTGGAGGTCAGATGTGCTGGCTCCCTCACTGAGGGGCAGCTTTGAACACCTGAGAACAGCCAGAGCCCCCTGCAGGAATGTATCCACTCAGTGATGGTTAGAAAGGAGGCAAGAAGATTTAACTTTCATGTTTTCCTATAACTAATTATGGGCAAAACCAAAAGTTGCCATTTCTAACATCCTGTTTTAGATTCTAAACTCCAAGGTTTGCTGTAAACAAAGCCAGGTAACAGAAATAGTTTCGTTGGTGAGCTCCCTTAGAATCAGGAGTAATGTACTCATTATTTTTTAGATAGTAATTTTTCTGTGGAGGAAATGCCAGTCATAGTTTTGGAGTGGAAGCTGTTGCTGAATTGCATGGATGAAATGTGTGACTTGTGTGTAGAAGGCTAAATGCTCTCCTGGATTTTATTTCAGTATCCATCAGGCTATTAGCTGTCCTTTCTTAATCATCCAGAACAGAATGGAGGCTGAGTGATGACTTTGACTTTAAACAGCAGCAAGAAGTCTTTGGTAGCTGTGGGAAGTTGGGTTGTGTGTCACAGGGAGAATGGCAGGTCTGGAGGGGACACTCTAGAGCCTGGTGGGTACAAGGAACCCACAGCTGCAGTCCTTGGTGGGCTAAAAGATACTTCCAATGCAAATGTGACAGAAAGAACCTGACACTGAGCAGCTCAGCTCTCAGCTTAAATTACCACAGCTGGACCTTCAATTTTAGGCTACTCTGTAGTGTTTTACAATAGCTTTTTCTTTTCTGGACAGGAAAGGTAAAATATATGGACAAATTGATGCTTCAGCAAGGGGGAGGGGAGCATACATTCCCTGAGCCTTGTAAGAATCATAATCATGTGAAGGTCCCAGTTGAGCTCAAATGCAGTCCCCTCTGCTTCAGTGAACAAATGCAAAGGTGGCTGTAGTTGGGGTGAGGTTTTTCTTGGTGGTGTGATTTAGATAGCAGGTATATTGTTTCAGGTTGCTGGAGGTTAAAGAAAAAAAGCCACCAATTAATATCAAGTCCAGGTAATGGGTGGGCAGGCTGGGTTCTATTAAGGAGAGAAGGGAAAGAAGTAGGGTGAAGAAGGGTGAAGGGGTAGAAGGAACTTCTAAGCACAGTGCTGGTGTGTAGCTCCCTGGGATTGTGGCAGACACAGAGGCTGGTGCTGTAGAGTCAGCAGGTAATGTTTCATGGCAGGATTACAGAATTAGACACGGCTTGAAGTTGGTAGCTCGTTTATTTCCCATCTCACAACTGGGTATGTAAGCAGTCACACACAAAGGTACACAGCTCTGGGGTAGGTACCACAGGTATTCCACGTGCACAGGCTGTGACACAGGAGCTGCTCTGGCAGCACACGTGTGCAAAAGAGAAGCTCAGGACATGTGGAGGGAGCGGTGTGGGTGCAGGGAGAAGGACGACAGGAGTGTTAAGCAAAAAGAACAAGCAGCCTGCACTTTTCCTAAAACTGCCAGCACTGCCAAAGCCAGGGGATTTTAGTACTGTAGCTTGTTAAGGAAATGTGTGAGAGGCACGGGGAGCAGTGAAGTGTGGTGTGAGGTGTTGGTGCCGTGGCAGGGCGAGCTGGGGCTGCTGCCTGGCTGGGAAGGAGCACCCTGTGGCTTCTGCAGAGCCTGGAGCTGTGTGCCTGTGGGTGCAGGGGCAAGGACTCCAGGCTGCTGCTGCTCTGGAGCTGTGATCCCCACCCTGTGCAGCACTCACAGGGATGTGCAGGAGGCATTTCCATCTCGTGCCACGCCACTCTGCTGACTGCCACCCTGCTCTGCCTTCTCTCTGACACAAGCTGCGTTGATTGGTCCCTGTGGCCTGCAAAATTGATTCCCTCCCTCACCATCCACCTAAAAGAACACCACTGTGCCTTCAGTGGGTTAAAACTAGCTGAAAACACTTCCTTTTTTTTTTCTTTCCCAGTTAATTTTTATCCACTATCAAAGCTCTTATTCTCTAACCCATTACTTACCTTAAGACCTGATCCTACAGCTTTGCTTAGGCTGGAGCAGGGAGTTTCTGCTGGCAGGCTGGTGCAGGACACTGTAGTTGATACTTTGGGTTGTACTGAAGGGGTACTGCTGATGTCAGTAGCAGTGGCAAGTCCTGCTAACTTTGGTAAAGAATGTGAGCAGCAGCAGGCACAGGCTGAGGCTGCAGCAGTTGGATGAGGTGTGAGTAGTTCCCTCCTTAAAGCTTTAAGAGTCACCGTTCTACCATACCCACTGCCCAAATGGGCATTGCAGTGCCACAGCCCTCATGAGCAGGTCCATGGTGAAGCCTGACAGGAGAATTAAAAGAGCTGAAGGAGCAGCAGTAACAGGAGAAATGAACACTTGCTGGCTACACTTGCTGGCTGCTGTGGCACCTCCCAGGTGCTGACAGTTCTCCAGAGTCTGGGGGGTCAGTGCTGGAGTACTTGTTCAGAAGCCTGATACTTACATGCCAGCCTTGCCACAGGCTTTCTGAATTCTGCTGTGGCATGAAGGTGTGCTTCCACTACAGTAAATCTGGAGCAGCACAGCCTGATATTTGGATATATCAGGTGAAAGGCCGTTTTATTTCAAAAAGGCTGGTTTCTGGCATTCTGGCATGCCAGGAAAGGTAGCAATTTCAGTCTGAAGCTGATATTCTCTTGGAATGCCTGTTACTCCCAGGTGCTTTGACCCTCAGTTATCCCTGTTGGTGACAGGGAGGCCTGGCTTGCAGGGCTCTTCAGGAAGCTGTGGGGACACCCAGCTGCAGGTGGCTGGGACTTGGTTGGCTCTGGGTGGCAGTAGACTCTGGGAGGCAATGGACTGGACTGCACACAGATGAGGCTCCTCCCCACCTCCCCATCCTCCAGGGGATGGAAAAACAGGAAAGATATTAAAGGCTGCTTTGGGAGAACTTTTCTCTCCATGGGACTTGACCTAATTGTTAGTTAGAGTTAGCACAAAGACAGTTTGTGCTGGGTTTGATGCTATTAGAGCTTGAACAGTGTATACACCCACCGTGTCTGAATCAGATATTCTAAACTAATAGTTCCAAATAGAGTGGATTTGTTTTGTTTTGTTTTTTTTTATCAGAGCAGAAACATTATTTAGCAGCCACTGGTTCTCTTAACTGGTAGCTTCAGCAAATCATTCTTTTGGTCGATTCACATGCTGTACGTAAGTCTATGTGTTAATTGACCAAGTGAAAGCTCATTAAGAAACATGGCTGTTTTTACAAGAAGCTTACTAAATGTACAGCTACAGAAGGAGGAGAACGGGTAGAGCCAATACCCCTAAAAAAAACCCATAATGACCCCTGAATCAATCTCTTTGTCCCCTTTAGGTAACTCAATGCAAAATTGTTTTTCTGAGCAGTTAGGCTGGTTCTACCCTAAAATCCAGGAGGATTGTACTGTTCAGACTCATATCAGGAGCTTCAGTTTGTTTTGTTGCAGATAGGCATATTTGGCTCCTGTTGAGGCTCCAGAGAAGAGGGTGCTGATGTCTCACAGATTCTTCATGTTTCAAATGGACACTTGCTGTGGATCTGGCACAATGGTGCTGTCCAGTGAGCTCAGAGAGCTTGTCAGAGGCTGTCCCTGCCCTGCTCTTATGGGTTGAGCTGATGGCTGGTGAATCTGCTCCCTGTGCACACACAAACTGTGGCCTGCACATGTGTTCCCCTGGTACTGCTCCCTGGCAGAACTCCAGCTGGAATCCAGGTGCCAGGGCAGGAGAAGGGAAGTTCTGGGTTGGTTAATTTGTTACCACCATCTCAGACACAGGTACACTTTGCCATTTAATGAGTAACTTGGGGGATGAGATGACTTTTGAGTGTCAAATCAATTAAAACCTAAGAAGGCTGCACATGATCTGCTTCAGTTTGCTCAGGAAACACTGAGGGTTGTGGTGAGAATCAGGAAGTGGTGCTGGGTAGAAAACAAAGGATGGTGTTTTGTGATGAAATCCTCTTCAAAGCAGTCTGTGGGGTGGGGATGTTGAGCACAGTGGCTCTGAGCCTTACCTGTTTATCAGTGTTGCTGCTGTAACTCCACCTCTTTCAGTGTGATCAGCTTTTGTACTGATCTCTGTCTTGCATAGGGGATGGGATCCTAGCTCCAGATGTGGTGTGCAAGACTAGAATCCCAACTGAGGACACTTTTAGGAACAGTACTGATAGTCAAGTGCAGAATACAATTCTTCCAGAAATAACTAACTGTTTACTGGGATGCTGTCTGGCCAGAGAAGTCTGGTTTGGCACTTAGAAAGACTTCTGTAAAAAAAAATTGTCTCTGTAAATCCTTCGTGCGCACTGGTCAGAGATTAAGTCAGTTCTGGAAGAGCTGGTAAATCATAACTTTAACCACTCAATGCTTATTTGCTGTTCAGAGTATTGCTACAGCTAAGTAATCGTAGCCAATTCTTGTGTGTGTTTCAGCAGGGGAGGGAGGGCAGGGGCGTTGTTGCATTTCACAGCTGCTGCAGTCCAGGGTCCTGTGCCACTGTCCGTTTCCCTCAGGAGAAGAGGTGAGGATTTCTACCAGAGTGACTTCACTGTAGAGGTAAAGCTGAGTATCTTAAGCAACATCCCCCCCTAAAACCAGATCAGACGTTGCAGCAAGAGGAACTTTGAATAGATGTCAGCACTGCTTTCACACTGGGGACAGTGTGCTTTTGAACAGGGATACAAAGAGGTTTTAGGAGAATCTCCATCCTTGAGCATACCCAGACAGCAACTGGACAAGCTCACATGGACCCTGATGCAGTGTCACAGCTGGTCAGACCTGGGGCTGTGGTGTGTGAGCCTGTGTCTGCACCTGCATTGGGGAGGGGATTGGCCTCTGCCACCCTGCCCCCTCCACTTCTACAAAGCTGATGATAAGCTCAGAATATGGATCCTTTCAGTGCCAACAGGTTTTCTTCCTGGCCAATCAAAACAAACACACCATGGGTAAGGAAAGGAGGGTGCACACACGTAGGGTAAACACAAAAGTGACAATTGTCTCCTGTTACTGAGTGGTGCTGGCTGCAACTGTGTGACAAACCTCTGTGTGTCTGTCAGGGTCTCTTGGTTGCCATCTCCCCCCCCGAGGTGTCTGTCCCTGTGTGTGTCCCTGTGTGTGTCTGTGCACATCTGTCAGTGCCTCAGTGTGGCTGCTGGGGCCTGGGTGTCTCTGGGTGTCTTGGGGAGTGTGTGGCTGTTGCACAGGGCATTGTGCTAATACTGGTGTAGCTGCCTGATCTCCGTGATTTCTTAGTGATTCTCAATTTTTTTCCTTCCCCCACTACCCCCACCCCCAGCAGTGACCCTCTGTCCTCTCCAGAGCAGCGTGTGACCCCTCCAGTGGGGTCCCTGTGTCCCCAGCTGTCCCTGTGCAGGATGGCTGCTCTGGGCTGCCCACCTGGCACAGCCCCTCTGGCTGAGCCGTCACTCATGGAGCTGCACCAGCACAATCTCTGCAGTGACTTTGAAAAGAAACAAGTGCCCACAGATACACATGCTGGAGACAAACACAGGCTGAGAGTCACTTTTACAAGCTTTCTTTATGAAATTAAATGTTGCCCCTGTTCTGGGGGGAAGATATAGTGCAAGAAGGACTTTGTACATGCTACTGAATTCAGATATCCCTGGATGACCAGACTTTGGTCAGCTACAGCATCAACAAACACTGGGTTTCTGAGCTCTGCAGACAGTTAGTGCTCACTCACACTAGCATTGAGTTGGGATGAGCAGGTGTCTTCCTTCCACTGTCACAGGATGTCTCCTACTCTAGGGAATTCAGTCAGTATGGCTTCTAACTCTCACTATGGTAAGGCAAATCTTTCCTTTGCTAACCAAGGTTAAATTAATTCTTTTTGGCCACAGTTTGAAACTTGGGTACTTAAAGTGAGGCTCTTTATGCCACATTTAGGTCTTTTAAAAGTGGTTTTCCATTTTTAAAAGTGTCAGTAACACCCCTTGAATTTGAGGGTCTGTGGGAGTTTGCGTAACAATGGCGTTTCAGAGTTGAACAGCAGACTCTGACTTCTGGGAGCTAGGTTTGCAAATATTGACCTTTCTTTAAAAAAAAAAAAAGAAAAATTAAACAGACAAAACAGGCATCAAGTTAACAACATCTGACAAGAACAATTACAGACTTACAAAATACACAGTTCTGATTTTTACCATAAATAAACACATTACAAACAATGAGCATTTTCATTGGCCAGGAAATATGGCAGAATGAGGGAGAGACGAGAATCTAAAGAATTGAGTATGGTATTAATTAGGCACATTTTCCTCTAACTTATGTAACTCAAACCCACTAGAGAGTTTCTTGAACTTGACTCATGCTGCAGGTTGGCACAGTTTAATGTAGGACACCGCTCACCGGTGGTGCTGGACTAAAGGAAGGGAGGAGGTCACAGTGCAGTGCTCACTGTGCTGTCTGGTGCCTGCAGAGGCTGCCGACTTCACCGACCTCGTGGAGGAGGATCATGTCTCCGAGAAATGTGGGGCAGGGGTGGGCACAGCAGAAGGGTTTATCCCTCCGCGGACAATGCTGCAGATCATTGACTCTGAACTGTTGTTGTGAGCACGGCAGTGGCCACGGGGCCAATGGGTCGGGCAGCTGCCCTCCCCTCTGCCGGCTGCCAGCCAGCAGTGCTGGGCACAGCGGGAAGGAGCCAGTCCGGGTACAGCTGACAAGCACAATCTCTTCGGCTGAGGCGTGTCGGGCTCGCTGCTGTTGGCTCCTGGAGCTTTGCCTCGGGCACTGCGCAGGGCTGGCTCCCGGGGGCACTGGCACAAAGCACACGGGGCCGCAGCGCCCACACGGCCTCGCCTCGGAGCCAGGGCGCTCGGCCGGGCTGCAAAATAAATAGGGAGGGCGGGAGCACGCGTGCCATCCTCTGTAAACAAAGGAGCGGGTGAACCTGGGCTCCGCCTGCCAGGACTGGCGGGTAAAGTGCTTTCTCAGAAGGGTTCAGGCACGAGCAGGGGCTGCCCCTATTTGCGGAAGGGCGTGAGCCTGCTGATGTTCTGCCAGAAGTTCGAGGGCTTGCGCTTGGGCTCTGCCAGCATGAACACCTGCTGCTGGGGGAGCGCGCTGGGCAGCGTGGGGTGCTTCTGCCGCATCAGGAAGTCGTAGTAGGGCCTGGTGACAGCTGGGGAGGAGCAGAGGGGAAGCACGTTAGTTGAACACAGCTCTTTCTCTCTCCTGCCCCGTCTCCCCAGTCGCCGTTAAAGCTGCAGGGCTGTGAAGTGGGTTGGCTTAGTGTTACCCTTCCTTTAGTTTATCCTGACTTTCAGCAGTGCTTTGAAGGATTAGAGCTGATGCTGTGGAAGGCCACAGCTGCCAGGTGTTCTGCCACCACGACAGCAGGGCTAAAGAGCTGCAGCTCATCACTGGTGCCAAACTGAACTGGTGCTTTTCGCCGTGCTGGGAGAAGCAGCTGCTGTGCAAGTGCTGCTGTCCCCTGTTACAACCTCCCGGGCTGCATTTCTGAGTAGGAATGGTCAGTGCCTGCATGGTGGACAAGGCTGCTCTGTGCAGTCTCCTCTACTGCTGTGCCCTGAGGGCTTTGCTCTGTTGGTGGGATCTGGCTTCCTTCCAAACTTCCCTGTTTGCAGTCAAATCTTATTTCTGACCTATTTTGACATTTAGCCAAGCTTGCTTTCTGAAGATGTGGCTGGGCTTTAAGTGCTGGCTGGTGCCACTAAGAGGAAGTGGTTGCCTCTGTAGGTCCAGAGGAAACCAAGTGGCATCTCTCCCTGTGAACAGAGAGAAGGGGAAGGTGGCATCAACAGGGCTGTCTTCAGCCTACAGTGCTGTGGGCACAGGAACCTTCCTTTCTTTTGCTTGACTTCACTCTCCCCTGGCTGCTGCTAATTGTCCTTGTCTCTGGCAGGTTAAACGAAGAGCTCTGCTCAAGCATGGGCCCTACCCCTGGCACTCTGCCCCAGCTGCAGCTCTCAGAGCATCTTCCACAGGCACAACTGCCCAGGCAGGAACAGTCCCTGCTGCAGGGATCTCTGTGGCCCTCTGTGCCTCATGGGGATTGCTACAAAACTTGTCCTTTGCCAACAGGAATGCCGTACTGCTGGGGTGGGGGGGAGGCCTTGGAGCAGAAGCTGCTGGGTTTTGGCACAGCACTGATTATGTGCAAAGTGGCTCTCCTGGAGTCAGGAATAGTTTGCTGACTCCAGCCATCTGAATCTACCAGGAATTGTGCTGCAGTTTGTCACACCAAAGCTCACCATCTGGCCTTCTCAAGAGTTTGTTAATGCCACTTCATTGAAACTACACCCATGTAGTAAATACAGAGCCACCCCCATTTCACAGTGTTCTGTGTTCAGGTGTGACTCACCCTTGGGCTTCCCAGCATGGTGCTGCTTGCTGGCATTCAGCATTGCCTGCTTTTTCTGCACCTCAGTGATTGAAAAACCTGGAAGATAAAACAGATTTTTGTCAGCAGGTCATCATTTGGTACCTCAGGGTATCCCCTACAGGGATAGGCCTGAGGTGAGAGGTCACAGTCGCTGCCAAGGCTGGGAGGGCACAGCCTGCTCCTCTGGCCTGTGCTGGGCTGCACAGCTCCCCCCATGCAGGGTGTGCTGCCTGCCCTTCAGCCCACACTTCTCTGGGGAGAAACCAGCCTGGGCTAGGGGGGGCTGAAATCTTATACCTTCACACCAGGCTGAATGATGCAGGATTTGGACAAAACAGCACAAACCCTTTAGCACAGTGAGAAGCCTTGGCTGAACCTGTTCTGCATAGATACCTCCAAGCTGGGCACTTGCTGTTCTGGGAGCTGTATGTAAAGTACTGACTGTTTTGTCAGCCCTGCTTGAACTCGTTAAAGACACATCAGCCTCCCTGGGGACACACTGCAGTGTGGGCTCGTGCTGATTTGCAGTCTTAATGGCACAGATTCCTTCAGAGCTGGACTGGAGCTGGACTGGCTTCCCCACCCTCTCACTGCCTAGGCATCAGCTGGTGGTAAAAGACAACAAAAACCCAAAAATAATAATTAAAACCCCCCAGACTCCCCAGCACTGCTCTTTGCAGACCTGTCTCCTGGTCGAGCTGCACCTGCCTCCTTTCATTCTCAAATGCCTTCAGCCAGCGCTGCTTCTGCTCAGGCTTCTTGGCACAGAACAAATGGATTTCCTCGGTGTCTCGGCAGCGCAGCTTAAAGGCGTTTTTCACACTGACATTGAAGTCCTTGTCCTTCCCATCCTCTACATCCAGCATCTCCATGTCATCCATGTTGATCCGACTCTTGTAATACAGGATGTCCCTGCGCAGAAGGTCCTGCAGGAGAGATCACAATAGAGATGTTGGCGTTTCTCAGAAATGAGGAATATTTCATCTTCCTGATATTGTTACAGTCCTGTAAAAGAAACAAATGCTGGATTTGAATCTGGAATTGCAGAGCTGCTGTGGGCACTGTGGGAACCACATGGCTTGTTCTGGCAGTGGGGTCAGGACAGGCTGCTGTCTGTGCTGGGGCCTGTCAGCTGCCCTGAAACCTGAACAAGAAGCAAGCTTGAGTATTACACATCATCCCAAATCCTCATGAAACCTCTGTCAGAAAACTCTATTTGAATCCTCCAGTTCCAGTTCGAAAGCAAAAAAAAAAATCCTATTTAGCTCTTGGGTTTTGTGTTGACAATGAAAAGCCACTTTGAAAACAGGGATTTTCATGCCTAAATTACCTGGAGCTACCTCCATGCTGTGGAATATGCAAAAAATAATTGGCACATTCAGTTCTGAAATTCCAGAGGAAGATACCTTTCACTGGCTCCAAGAAGGAAGATTTAGTATTTAGCTTATAGCATGAGCTGTACTTAAAGACTTACACGTGATGTTAACATGGCCTTACTGACTGCCAAGGCCCCCAGCTCTTCATCCAAGCTGCAGTTATTTGTGAATACAATACTAACCTCAGGTGGGAGTGCAGTTGAAAAACAAGGCAGTTAAATTGTGTGACAGTGCTCGTACCTGAGGTGTATAGAATCACCCCACCACTAGCCCTAGAAGCAGTGCCATGCTTTCCTCTTGCTGTGAGAATTAGACCAGTAGCTGATTGCTGTGCTCAGGTGCACAGAACACCCCAGGATGTCAGAGAAAAGACTGCAGGGAGTGCAGAGAAGGCTCTACCAGGAGCACATGAGCCCAGGAAGTATTAAGGAAAAAAAGGGGTTTAATTAATCCATTAGCACAGCAGTAGCAGCACTCGTGGGTTACCTTCTTGCAACAGACAAGCTGGTGATCGAAGAGGAAGAACATCCTCTGTTGGCTCTTGGCTTGAGGGTGGGAGATTTTGGCTAATTCCCCAGAATAGATGAGTTCCGAGCTTCTGACAAGGACATCTTCTCCCTGAGAACAGCACAAAGAACAGGTTGGTCTCAGCCTTGGTCTCCTGAAAACAGGAGCAAGAAATAAGCCTGTAGTCTCACAGGAGAACCTCAGCTTGGCTGAGGGGCCTCAATTCCTGCTGACAGAGCTCTTCTGGGAATGAGAGGGAGCCTCTGTGCTGGAGGATGGTCCTTGTCACATCAGGCGGACACTGTGCCCTTGGCAGCAGGGAATGGGAACTGAATTTGATAACAACAATAGTGTGTTAAATGAAAAAATTTCTTTTCCAGGGAGTCTGCTCAGGGAGCCGCTCCATCCCAGACATAAAGGAGGCACATAAGCAAGGAGCTGAGAATTTAGCCTGACATCCCTGTGCAGGGAGACAGTTGAGTCTAGGATTTAGAAAATTAGTATTATGTTTCTTTTATTTAGCATTTTTGTAATCATTCTGCAGGAAGCCTTGGTTTCCTCTGTCACTATGCCAGAACTTGCCTTTCTGTAACACTAGCCTGGCTCATTAAGCATTAAGGGGCAATTCTTCTCATCTTGAGAGTTTGAAATCACTCAGGATAAAATGAAGGACAAGAGAAAAATAATAGAATTTCACTAATCTACATGCTAATTTCATTCTGCAAGGAAAAACAGGGACAGGGAAACAAAAATCCCGGGGAACATGCAAAGGCAGCTGGTCCAGCTGGGTTATGTGCTGGACCTGTCCACTTGTACTAAAAGGTCTCACACCTGCTTAAATAAAAAGTAAACCTCTAAAATGGGCAGAGAGCTGAAGAGGGCTGGACAGATCTCACTGTGGGGAGCAGCTGTTGGAAGGGCAGAAGAGGAACAAGGTGGAACAGCCGGTTCCTGGGGCAGGGCAGTCCCCTACCTCCCAGTCCTCGATGGAGCTCTGCCACTGCGCGATCTTGTCGATGTTCTCCAGCCGCCGCTTGCGCTCGTTGATGAGCCGAGCCACGTTCTTCATGGCGTTCAGGGCGGCCTCCACATCCTTAAAATCCCTGGGGGGGCAAAATGGCACGTGGCTGTTGTAGCTGCACCCCAGAGGAGAGCAGCCTAGCAAGGGGCTGGGGACGGGAACCAGGAGTTCCTCTTGCCGTCTCTCCCAGCTGCTCTGTGCTGGAATGGAGGCGCCTGTGCCTGTGGGCAGCTCCTCAGACACGCGCTGCTGGTGAGGCACAGATCAGGGTCTGGTAACAAATCGAGGCCAAATTCGAGGAAGGAAAGAGGGGAAGTAATCAAATTTAGCTACAGAGCTGCACATACAAATTTCTGGAAGAACCTCCAGGGCTTTCCAAGCCTCATTTTCTTTCTGCAACATAATACAACATATTCCCAATCCAGGACTGATCTGTTGTTTCGAACAGGAGCTGATGGCTTATCTGGAAAGGTAGGCCAGAGGCTGATCTGCCCTCCCCCCCACACCATCTGCTGCCACCAGCCACTTCTGCTGAGTTCAGAGCTGCTGGGAAGGAGCTGAGCTGCACAACTTGGCTCTAAGGCAACTTCCTAAACATCTGTGCACTGCATTAAGGAGCTTTCTGCTCTGAGGTCAGCTGCAGACAACATGCTTACAGATTTAACAAGATGTGCCTAAAACCATTCTGGGAAGCACCAGGGCTGCAATTAGGAAGGTGAAATGAAGTCAAGCCACAATGGGCCAATATCAACACTTTAAAACAGATTTTTCTTATTTTATTTCTGTAGCTGGTTATTTCAGATGCTTGATTAAATGACAGTTATTTGAGCTAAAGGGAGTGCCTTCACCCTGAAACTGAGCAATGGATTTGGAGGCTTTGGAGCTGGCACTGATGGGACACCAAGTGTGCATGTCTTGACTGCTGCAGGGCACAACTTCCCACTGGTAAAGTGTAGCTATATGGACATTTTGGGGTATAGTCAACCAATGCTTTTGGAGGCAAAGTTTTCAACACCACCACTACCAGAAACATTTAGCTCCAAAGTATGTACATGCTGGTATCACAGATATGAGAGCCAAATAAAATAGAAAAGTGCCATTATAAGGTGAACCTTGTAACTCTAGATCTATAACGGACAGGGAAGTTCAGTGCTACTGTAGTGGAGAATTGTGTATTTGACAGAAAAATACTTTTTTTCCTGGTTTCTACAAGGCAACCCGTAAGAATTGTGGTGTTGGCTGCTGCTGGCCACTGCCGTCCCTGCAGGGTTCTACACGAGTCCACTTGCATGAGAGCAGCCTGGCTCCCTCCCTCCCTCCCTGGCCTACCTGTGCTGGGGGTTGGTGTACTTGAGCAGCTCGGCCAGTTGCAGGGGGTATTTGCAGATTTTCTGCACGGGGGTCAGCAGGAACCCATCCAGGGAGATGTCAATCATCTTCTGCAGCAGCCGGCAGGCCTCGAAGAAGTAAACGTACTTGTTCACCTTGGTGAGGCGGGACAGCTCCATGCAGGCGTTGGGGTGGTTGTTGCAGTACTCAGAGTAGATCTGGAACTCTGTTTGCTGCAAGGGAAGTGGAGGCATTTACTGCCCGTGTTCCCCAGGCTCCCCTCTGTGTTCCCTACACAGGAACTGCTTGGTGATTTGTATCCTGTAACTGGGGCTCTTTGGTGATTTGTATCCTGTAACTGGGGCTCTTTGGTGCTTTGCATCCTGTAACTGGGGCTTTTTGGTGATTTGTATCCTGTAACTGGGGCTCTTTGGTGCTTTGCATCCTGTAACTGGGGCTTTTTGGTGATTTGTATCCTGTAACTGGGGCTCTTTGGTGCTTTGCATCCTGTAACTGGGGCTTTTTGGTGATTTGTATCCTGTAACTGGGGCTCTTTGGTGCTTTGCATCCTGTAACTGGGGCTCTTTGGTGATTTGTATCCTGTAACTGGGACTCTTTGGTGATTTATATCCTGTAACTGGGGCTCTTTGGTGCTTTGTATCCTCCCCAGGCTCCGAAGGCTGCAGACCCAAAGCTGGGGGTGGGCAGGGTGTGTTACAGGTCACAGCATGTGCAGCTCAACCGAGAGACTGAGACATTCCCACATATCCTGGTCTGGGCTCAGCTGAATGCTTTTAATGCCCAGAACAGCCACTGCTGATCCTGCACTGGCCTGAAAATACCATCACTGCAAACTCCTGCTCAAGATTTTGGAATCGTCCTACATTTTTGCTTGAAGTACCAAGGTCTGGCAGGGTTCGGACATGTTCAGAAGATGAGGTGCTTTGAAAATGTTCTTTCACAGCCACAGGAGCTACAGGATATTTCTTGGGGAAGTGGGGAGTGGTTGAACAGGAGTGGGGCAGGGGGTGTGGCATTTCGTTTGGTTGGGTGGGTCTTTTTAAAGAAAGCTTCAATTTCTGAATCCTCTGGCTTAATCCATGCTCAGCTACCCCTTTCCCATGAAGTCCAATTGACTTACATATTCCAAGAAGCACGAGCCAACCTCACTCAAATGTGGGTGGTCTTTGTTAAATTTCTTCTCTAATGCTTTAACAAATTTCTTCTGGCACCTGTAGATGTCCTCAATATTCCCAAAGATTGTCTTCAGCTGTTCTTCTGTAAACATGTCCGCTCTCTTGCGGCACTGCTTGATGTAACCCTAGGAGAAAACCACATTGGAAAGCTTCCTGGGCATCTGCTCTGTGGCAACACAAAGCCCCATGGACTGCAGTCAGGTGTGCACCAGGTTCCTGTACTCCCTTCCTCCATGTTTAACCTTCATTTCCTCTAATGTTACCCTAAACATGGTAGAAATAGGAGCCAGGCCACAGACTCCTTGCAGTCTGGGTGTCACTGCAGCCCACACCTGAAGGAGTCACAGAGCTGCTTCCTCTCCTGCTGAAAAGCCCTTGATGTGTGTGCAGGGAATGGGGTGCTCTGACCCCAGCGCTGACCCACTGGTACATTCAGGACCAGTGTTAACCAGTGTTAAACCCAGTTGTGCATCTGGTTTGGGTGCTTGTGTGAGAAATGCCTGACTGACTCTAGGCACAGGAGAGCACCAAGGGATGGGGGATACTGCAGCAGAAGAGGCTTGTTTGTGAGTGTGTGCTCCTTACCCCAGCTGGGAGCCACTACACTGTTGTACCATTTCAGTGGAGAATTATGTTTCTGCAAAACTTTCCAACTAGCTTCACTCCCCCAATGTATATGATGGATCTCTTTTACAAGAGGTGTCACAATATTCAGCATATTTGGAAGTAAAGGACCCAATTGGCTGAGCATCCCTCAGTTGTTTTGGTCTGAGCATGACTTGCCTGAAGGCTGGAGTTGCTGATTATGTTACCTCAGAACATATATTAGAGAAGACAGCAGTGCTAGACATTTACTTTTCTCTGGCTTGGGAAATTCAATTAATTCCATTTAATCAGAGCACAAGTGAGTGCTCCCAATGCAGAGGCATTTGGGATTTTTGCTGTAATGAATTGTCTTCTGTTTTCTGAGCATATAATGCCATTCAGCAGAACTGATGAAAATATAGTCTTGTTTTCAGAAAAGTTACCAGCTTAGGGTCCCTTTCTGGGTAAGAATGGGACATATTCCCTTATCCTTCAGACAAGTTCCTACAGTCCCTTCCCCCTTTATTCCTTACCTCACAAATATCCTTCAGGTGCTTGATGTAGTCTCTCTCTGTGCTTATGATCTCGTTGATGACATTGGTCCTCATTTGGTCTTTGGTGGTCTGGCCCATCCCAAAGCGTCGGGAGTCGTCCTCTTTGCCCCCCTCCACCTTCAGGGGATAATCTTCCATGGGCTCATCCTGGTTTACCCGCAGCTGTACCAGACACACGAGATGTTCGCTGTTTGTATTGCTAAACACAGCCCTTCCAAGGGAGTTTGGGACAGGTGGCTGAACGGCAGACAAAGACTGAGCTGGGATAAGGTGTGAAGAGGGTGTGTGTATTGCCTGGAAACACATTTTCTCCTTGGGGAAGCTGAGGCCAGACAGTCACTTTGGGGACGGCACTTTCCAGCCACACAGCAGCTGCTCCCACTGTGACATGGGTGGTTTTAAGCAGGCATTTCTTGTGGACAGAAGCCACAGGAATAATAGAGTCTCCCAGGAAACATACATATAAAATCAGGACAAAAATGGTTTATCGAGTGAAATTTGCTGAAGTATTTGAAGGAGCACTTAGGGAGGGAGGGGAAAACCAGTAAATGGTTGGGTTTTTATCTAGCTTTGTTCTTATACTGTCAGTAACAGATGGCCCCTCGGTATCTGCTTCCCCAGGATTATTTAAAGAGAGTTCATTGCCAATGTACAAGCAGCTAGAGCTGCCCGTGGCACTGCCGTGGGAAGGAAGGGCACTCCGAGGCGGGGCTGCGTGGGACCCACGGTCCCCCATCAGATGGCAGCACAGCACGAGCAGAGGGAGGCACCGTCCTGCACAGCCTGCTCGGCCACCGCCAGGGACCCAGTTCTGCCTGGCACTGCTGGGACACTGCACTGATTTGCTTGCTGTTTGTACTGCTGGGGCGGCTCTCGGAGTGCCCCGGCAATATTTGGTACATGACTCAAATGATCAATCCCAGCACAGAGAAGTGGTGAAAGATAGGAAGTTAAAGCACACATAATTATAGGAATTTTTAAACACAATGACACAGATTTAAACTTTTAATGTAGTTTCTTCTAGATTACTTAGCACTTGTTACAAATACACCTACATATAAAAAACAGTGCATACCCCTCCCTTGTCAGCACAGGCACAGATCCCATTTACTCACTGCTGAAGCCCTCAGGATGTGCAATCCTGGTTCTCCTTCACTCTGAGCAGAACAGCAGCAACTCTTAAACTCAGACCTCGGTCTCAAACCCATGTGGAGTGACTGAGAGACTGCAGACTGACCCAAGCCCCCAGACATACCAGTCCTCCCTGCAGTGAGCTTCAGAGCCAGTGATAATTAGCAGGAAATCTTCACCTGGATTCTTGAATAAGTGTTGCAATTGCTCTGCCAAAAGAATTTCTTACCCTGCATGCCTAATGGCTAGTACTAGTCTGCTTTACTCTAAGATATTATGACAAGGTATGATAAGATATGGTATTTTTGCCAGCCAGGACAACAATTCAACTTATCATAACATGAAAGAAAAAAGTCTGTGTTTTGACTACAAAAAAAGCAGTTTTGCCCCCACCAGTGCTGAGGATTTGGTGTTGGTAAACTTACTTGCAAAAAATTCCACTGTTTGTAATAATTATCCAGCTAATACCATCTCCTGCAACATATAACAAAGCATTTCAAAACTTTTACAGCACTAAGTGCCCCACTTCTCCAAGGACTTTTGCTACAGACACCAGATGACCTCGTGTCACCTCCTTTCATGCTTCACCTGGTTTTGAGTCACTTTTGATCTGAAGTGACCTGGATAAAGAGCTAAAGGGCTGAGAATCTCTGCCCGTAGGCACCTAATTGCCTTTGCAGCACTGAGGAGCCTGTCCCGAGGTGGTGAAAGCAGCCAGGCACCCACACCAGCAGTCACAGCAGGGAGGAAGGAAAAAAGCCTTTCCTCCCAGTGGGACAGCAAGGCACAGCAGTTACCACCCTCCTGGCTTCCCCCCGCTTGCCCTGAGAGTTCAGGTGCGTTTCAGAAAGCTCTGTTGGAAACTAAGCCAACCTCTGCAGTGTGCAGCTGGGACTGTCTGGGCTGGGCTGCACAGCTCTTTCTGTGTGGGCTTTGTAGCTGGCACCAAGGGACAGCCTTGGCCCAAAAGCACCGAGTATCTCATATTGCCCCATATCAGTTGTCCCACATGACCGCTGAGACATCTTTTGTGTTTCTCTCCTGCGTTTTTCAGTGCCTGGAACAGAGTGCTGTGATAGCCCAGCAGCCTGGTGGGCTAGGAGAAGGTGCTCGTGTGAGTCAGGTGTTGCATACCTTGGGATGTGGCATTGCACTGGCCCCAGCACCAGATGGAGACAGCTAAATTTGATGCCATGCTCATCAGTATTGTCTAAGTGGACACTGGAGCAGAGACCTGTGCCAGCTGCATCAGGGATTCCTCTAGGAGAGCGTTGCTCGCTCCTGGAAGGGGCTGCCACATGCCTGGGGACACACTAGCCAGTATGCAGATGGGGAAGCAGGAGCCAGGCTGCAAACCACCACACAGGGCAGCTCCCCAGCTGGCACAGATCAGCTCAGCTCAGCTCTGGAGCTGAACCACTCATGCCCCGATTTACTCATGTAGAGGGAGTTCTCCACACCAGTGGCAGCTCAGCCAGGAGGGCACCAGGTACCGTAGCCACTTGTAGAGGAATAATAACAATACATCCTGAACCAGCCACAGAGAAGGTGCTGAGGAGTGACCACAGGACATTAAAGCTGGAGACAAAGAACAAGCACTTGGTGCTAACGGAGAGGCACAAAGAAAGGTCAAGGTCTTACCCGAACGAAGCTGGCTGGAAACCAGCCTTCACTGTCCAGGATCCTCCCCCACCACCACTCCTTGTTGGTGGCATCCATCACTTCGATGACATCGCCGGCCTTGAATCCCAGCTCTTGGTCGTCCATGGTGACGTGGTCCCACAGGGCCTCTGCGTACACCACGCTGCCATCGCTGATGAGCTGTGGGCACAGAGGTCACACTGTCAGTCCCCTGGGAAGGCAGCACCGGGTGGCACCGTGCCTGCTGAGCCACACACGTGCTGGGAACCCTGCACTGCCCAGAGCAGTGAGCAGAGGAGCTGCTGCAGGGCCGGCAGTTGCTTTGCCTGACCCTGCTCTTGTTCGGAATCACCTGGACACGACATTTACTACCATAAAAACAAACATTTGATGCTCTGGCATTTCACACTGCTGACTTTGCCTCAGCCAGTAAAGGAGGCTCAGTGGTACCTTGTTTGTGGAGGATGCTCTGGTGCTGCCAGTGCCGCTCTGCTTTGGAAAGCCTTGAAATAAAACCTTGAGCATCAATATTTAGAGACAGACTTCAGAGCAGAAAGCATTCTGAGGCCTCAGAGCTACTCCATGATGGGCAGAGCCTGAAGCCTTTAAGGTGGTTAAACTTAGCACTTACAATGCTTAAAATAAGGCTCCTGGGAAGTTTTAAGTCGTTGTACTGAGGAACAACAGTTATTTACTACATGCCCCATAGAGGCCCTACTCTAGGAAAAACAGCACCCCCAACAATTAAAAAGCCCCAAAGCAAAAGCAAAGCCCAGGTGGCTAGAAGCTGCCAGAGGCTCCTGAGCACAGTGGTGCTGTGCCTGATGCTGTTCTCGACCATTCACACCTCAGCTGTGGGGCAGCCAAGTGACACCTGGGTGCTGTTGCAGTGCTGTGTCTGTGGGCTGGTCCTGCTGCCCACCACAGCAGCAGTGCCTGATGCCACCAGTTTATCAGGTCAGAGTCTCCCTTGGATTTCAGCAACTGCAGAGGACATGCACACAGTTCCTGGGGCCTGAGCATAGCTGCAACTGTCTGAACACCGAGGATTTGTCCCAGAAGGTGGGGTGCATAAGGAGTTCCGCTACAAAGCACTTGGCCATTGCGGAGTGGCAGTGACAGCCTATTTTACTCCAGGAAAATGGTGCAACAGTGAATTATGGGAAGACAAGAGGAAGACAGTCTGTGAGGCAGAAGGGAGAAAGAGAGAAGCTGTGCTGAGCCCACAGTCCCTGGTGTATCTCCCAGCACTGCAGCAGTGTCTCCACAGCACACAATGCACGGGCATCCATGCACCTTGGGCTGCTCGGTCACCCGTAGCTCCCACTGCTCTCGGTTACTGGGTCTGCCTCTCCACAAAGGAGAAAGATGCAGGTTGTAAAGGAACGTCAGGATAATAGTGAACTGAGTAAATCAGAACAGAGTTAACGAGGCATTTGAAAGAAAATTCAAATGCAGTCTGCCTTTGGACAGCAAATGCCCCTTCACTGAACCAGAAACAGCTTAATGCAGTGTTTTTATTCTGACAAAAATAACAGGATGATGGGGAAGGAGAGGGTGAGAGGTTTCCACTTATCTACACAGCCAGTGTGTAGCTAGAGCTACATGGGGTGCAGTGGAGTGATGCTGTGTATATTTCCGTGGAAGTAAGGGATGGAGATCCATGTGGCAGCAAAAACAAAAGGGTTATTGATGTGTTAAAAATCACTAAAGTGCCTGACAATGGTCATGTAGAAATTAGAGCTTCTCCCCCCCAGAAAGGTGGCAGGATCAGCCCAACTGAAGTGCATCTACACCAAAGCACACAGGATGGGAAACAAACAGCTGCCATCACAGAAACGTGGTGGGATGACTCCCACAACTGGAGTGCTGCAGTGGGTGGCCATAAGTCCTTCAGGAGGAACAGTCATGGAGGGAGAGGCAGTGGGGGAACCCCGTATGTGAGGGAGTGTTGATGAGGGAGTGTTGATGAGGGAGTGTTGATGAGGGAGTTTGATGACAGGGTTGAGTATTCCCCCCTCTCTGGAGGGGCAAGCACTGATCTCTGCTCTCTGGTGACCAGGGACAGGACCCCTGGGAATGGCCTGAAGCTGTGTCAGGGCAGGTTTAGGCTGGATATTTGGAAAAGGTTCTTCCCCCAGAGGGTGGTCAGGCACTGAATGGGCTCCCCAGGGAATGATCACAGCCCCAGTGCTGACAAAGCTCAAGGAATATGTGGACATCCTTGGGCACAGGGTGGGATCCTTGGGGTGTCCTGTGCAGGGCCAGGAGACGATCCTTGTGTGTCCCTTCCAATTCAGGATATTCTATGAGTCTCTGAATATATTTATCCATGATCTGGATGAGGGGATTGAGTGCACCCTCAGTAATTCAGAGGGTTTAGCTTTTTAACACAAAGCAGTTGACAGCTAGAGTAGGGAAGAGAGTGGATGTAAATGTGTATTTTCCCAACTTGGCTATGAGACTTGAGCTCCAGAAGAGCAGCTGGGCTGGGGGTGACAGCGGGTGTAGCTGCTCTCACAAAAGAGCTCTGCTGCTGCTGTGGGCAATGTGCCTGTGCACAACCCATCCATTGGATTTAGGACTTCAGGGACTGTGCAGACCACAAGCTGAGCCCAGCTCCTCCTGCTGCAAGAAGGGAGAGCAGTAACGGGGTGATGGGGTGGCTGGAGCTGAGCACTTGGCCAGCCCTGTGGAGGGGAGCCAGGGAAATACTCTGATCTCACTCAGAGCACTGGGCACTCACCTGCACTTAGGTGAGCCCCACAGCAGCTCACACCACAGCTGCTGCCCTGCTGAGTTACACATCCCTGCAGGGAAGGGGTGGCTGTTGCTCAGACAATGGACATAAGCTGGGTAAGCCTTTGGGAAGAGTGGCATCCAGCAGGCTTTCCAACATCGAGACTGTGACCAGGACAAAAAGAACATGGCTCTGTGTGCTTAAATGTGCCACTGTGGAGCAGTGCTCCCAGTACCACGTGGAGGCTGGCACACACACTGTGGCCATGACCAGAGAGACTAAGTGGACTTCCTCCAGCATTGTGATGATCACAAAAACAGAGCACTGATGATGTGAAGGCATTAATACCACACAGCACCAAGCTGTCACATCGTGGCATCTTGATGAGAAGACAAGAGACCAAGCCTGACCTAGCAATAACAGCACATAGGGCTGATACACGCAGCTCACAAGGGGACAGAGCCACATGGTTCTACTCAGAGTCACTGAAAGCCATGGGGCTGACTAGAGAATCCTCAGCTGGTATTTTAATGCAGCCATTAATATTAAAATCTTACATTTTCTCTATTCAACAACAGTCATACTGCGGATATGATTTATAAAATATGGGAAGTCACAACTGCAGGATCACCAGCCTGGCCAAATAGAGGCAAGCAGGCAAGACACTGCCAGTTCTCATGCAAAGGAGTAAATAAAATACACCTGAACAACAGGCCAGGATTTGTTTAACTGACAACAAACACCATGCTTCTAGGGAGGAATGATCCATATGGAAGAAAGCATGAAATAAAGAGAAAAAAAAATGCATCTGTTCATGGGATTATCTCAATTAATACAGCAGCACTCAGCACACCTTCGTGTGTTCAGGCTGACAGGCTCTGCCTGGTCCCCTCCCTGCCCTGCTTCCCCCTGTGCTGGTACCCCAGGGTGGGCAGGGGCAGAGCTGGATGCTGAGTGATCACCGTGGGCAGGGCTTGTGCTTCTTTTGCAGTTCAGGCTGTGCCTTATATTATTATTTTCCATTGTATCCATTCCAATTCCTAGGCTGGTACAGAAATACCAAACACAGCCAGTCAGACAGCCCCTTTCCCAGAGCAGGTACTGGTGGGTAGCTGTGAGCCAGGACTGGCATTCCACGGCACAGGAGCACCTACGGTGCCACCTCTCACTGCAGCAAGGAGAGCTGCCCCAGCTGGCTCACAGCACTGCCCCAGCCTCCCCCAGGGCACGCTGTGGGGAAAGAGGGTCAGGGCCCTCCCTCTCCCAGGAGGGACAAACACACCGGCAGGTAAAGGGGTTTTGGCAGAATGTGTGAGAGGTGGCACAGTCACCCGGCTACCCTGGGGGAGCTGCTGAGCTTCCAGAGGGGCAGGGAAGGCAATGCTCACAGTGCCAAGCACGGCACCTCCTCGGCTCAAAGGGCTCAGCTCACCACAGCTTTGATCTTTGCAATTAAGGCAAGGTTTGAAAAATAACTACTAATTTCCATATGAAACAACATTTATGTGCTGGCTTTGCAATGTCAAGGACAACTCAGTACATGTTCTTGAAGAGTCCCAAACCAGTGTCTAGAAGAGAAATGTTAGAAGACAGAGAATGCAAACCAGCCACCCCACAGCTGCTCTAGCTCCTGCAGCTGGCAGTGGGGGAAACAATCACAAATCAGCTTTTTTTCTTTGTTTATAACAACATTTAAGTTTGTAGACAACAGCATTTACAACCCAAAGGCAGCACTAACACTGATGCTTTGAAACAGAAAATCGAGAGCAGCTCTGCTACTGCCCTGGCCTTTCTGTGTCCCCAGTGCAGCCCCAGCCTCCTGTTGCAGCCCTCCCTGCCAGGGGAGGGTGCTGGGGCAGTTCCTCCCCGTGGCACAGCTGGAGGGAGGGACTGATGCCTCACTCCTCTGAGCGGTGGCTACGCAGAGGCTGTCAGGGAGGACGTGCAGCCAGGGCCACTGCACGTAGGTGCCCCAAATTAAGTCCATTACACGTGGGCAAACAGATCTGGCATGTCAAGGCCCATTCTGTGGGCTTGTTTGCATTCCAGCTACTTGGTTCCTGTCTGTCTCAGGCTGGACACCTTGACATAATTACCTTGTATGTCCTGGTCTTGTTCTGACAGGAGCTCCAGGCAATATTAACAGAGATAAAAGATCTCAGCAACTTACAGAAGGAGGGATGAAGATGCCTTCAGGAAATATTTATCTTTGAGCTACTCCTTTCTATTTGAATAAAATTTGAATAGCTTTCTCTTGACAATGCCAAGTACACTGGATCACGCAGAGCTAAAGAATAAACCCAGGAGCATTAAAAGAACTGGGGAAAGGAAAGAATGGAATTTATTTTTCGGCTCTGAGACCCTAAACCAGACATGTTCACGAACAGCACCTGAACCCAGCCTTTCCCAGTGAGCTAAAATGGTTGCCATGAAGCCTCTGCTCATTGCTTGACCCCCTGAGCTTGTGAGTTACAGACTAAAGCCAGACTGGCTCAGCACATCAAACTGCAGCAGTCCTGACCCCAGAGACAAAGCCCCTCACAGCTCCAGTTCCTTCACCAGTCACTTTGCTTCCAGAGCTTCTCCTCTGCCTCTCTCATGCAAGGTGCAGCAGAGGAGTAAAAGAAAAATGTTACACACTTGGCCCAAAGTAGTGCTTCATTCACACAAATACTTGTTTTCTCTGAACATGGGCAGAAGCCAACTGGCCTCTGCCTTGAACCAAACCCATGGGATAGTTTTGAAACCATCCTGACAGTTTGCTCTTGCTTCCTCTCAAAACTTTTAGCTTCACTGTCTAATGATGGGCAACAGAGATTAAATTTACCTTGCAGAGCTTCTGTCATCTGAACAGCAGGCACTGAGTCTCAATGAGTTATCTGGATTGTCTTTCTGGAGCATCTCCCCCTGTGGGCAGAGACAGGCACCCCAGGGAGGTTCATCTTCAGCACCTCTCTCAGCATGCCGAGTTAACCAAGCCCCTGGGGTTCCCGTCTCCCTTCACTGCCAGGCAGCAATTTGGGCTAGCTCTGCTAGACTAGACTTGCTGCCTGGCTGCAGGGTGCCAGAACCACTGCCACAGCTCTGCAGGCACTGCAAACCCTCCACTGCTTGCTGCTGCTGCCCTGCCCACGCTGCAGGGTGCCCAAGGCCTGCCCAGGGTGGCAGCAGGCGCGTGTCCCCGCGGGGGCAGAGCTCGCGCTCCCTGCCACGGCAGCGCAGGCCCACGCCGTGCCCCAGCCCAGCCCTGCTCCTGGCATTTGGTGCCCTTTTGCCCACAGTGTCAGCTGCCCTTTCTCAGCACAGCCTGTACAGACTGATTATGGATAGTGGAGGACTCTCAGGCATTTACCAAGCACTGCAGATCTCCATTCAAAATATTTTAATTTGACAGTGATTCTCCTTAACGAATCTAAGACGTCAGTCAACAAAGATCTTAATCCAGCTAAGTGTGCTACACTGATATTCCACAGTGCTTTTTTAATCAGTGCCTGTAGTTAAATTCCTCATGTGACATCTAGTACAGCTGCCTCCATTTACCAAACATTCAAAATTTGTCATCACATTTATTTGGTAAGAACTATTTTCCACAAAACCATTCTGACTGCCATTAATTACATTATTCCCTTTTATTTATATCATCTGAGTCCTGACTCCCCTCAGAAGTGGTTTAAACAGATGGGAAGAGGAGGAGGGTCCCCCCCACAGCAGGCAAGGAGAAGCTTGGAGAGCTCCCTTCATCCAGTGCTCCAGGAGGAGGGAAGCAACCCCTGAGGGAAGTGGAGGAGGCAGAGCTGTGCTGTGCTTCACGTTGAGTGAACCTGTGTGTGAGGAGCCTGGCACGAGGGAGCCTGTGCCAGGTGTGTGTCCACCTGAGTGTCCACCCTGTGACCCTTCAAACTCCACAGGGACGCAAGAAGTCCTCAGTTCCTCACCTATGATGTGGGAGCTGAGCCTTACAATGCAAAGGAAAACAACTGAAATTGCTGACAACCATTTTACTTTTGGCTGAAATAGGCCAGGAAAATTCTTATGAAAGAGTGGGGATAGTCACCTGTAGCTGAGGAGGACACCTAAATCATCAAGATCCTGTCACTGCCCTCAGTGCTCAAACCATCACCCTCCCATGACCTGGCTGTCGAGGGACTGCTGATTTGAGGAACTAAGATACTTAAGTTTTGGCAAAAGGAAACACCATGAGCAAAGCCCTTTTAAAACCTCTCAGTACTCTGTGACAGGTTGTCTGTATCACATTTTATAGTTGCACATTGCAGTTGTTGGTAGCACGTACAGTAAGCAAAGCTGTAAAGTAGCTTCCATTTTAACCTGTCAAACCATTTTACAGAGGACATTTCCATGTTGAAACTTCTGTGTATAACACATTTATTTTCTGTCATAAGTGAAATATACTTTCACTCTTTCTAAACAAGTAGATACAATGCTGAGTGACAGGGTGACAAAATGGCAGAAGAAATTCTATGCTGACAAATGTAACACAAGCAATATCTAACACGAGTGACTGACTAAAGGAGCCGCTCCTCAGGAATGTCTCTGCAGAGCCATTTAAGAAAACATTGGCTTCTCCATCAGGGTCAGAGGGCCAAAATACCAGGAACGACTCAGAAAGAGAGAGGAGAACTAGGCAAGGCACAAAGAGCAGCATGAATCAAACGTGGGAAGAGTTTCTAGGCCAGCACAAACTAAACAGACCTTGAAGCTGCAACAAAGACAGGTGGATGGAGGGTGGCCATGAGCTGAAGGCTTTACAGAAAGGTTATTTCTAATCCAGGCTGCTGGGTGCACCAGGCAAGAATCTTGCTATAAAAGCAGAACCTTTTCCCTGTGGTGCATAATCAAGCTGTGCCACAGGAAGCCCCACAGCCAAACACAGAGATGATTTTTAAAAAGATTAAGCGAATGTGTGTCCTTCAAGGACATTTAAACACATCCTGTTTGGATACAGCCCATCAAGGACCTTAAATACACCTGGGAAGACACAGCAGGGAAGGAGCCAGGCCATACTTGCCTCTATTCCTGAGCAGTTACCCCAGTCTCAGGTGAAAGTGTCACTGTCTGGCCCTACAGACCTGGGCCTAGGACATTAGGGTAGTAAAAAACACAGAAGGAAAGAAATGTATCTTCCTATTACCCACAGATGCTTCTTAGAAACAGTGAGCTGTGAAAATGTGAAGCTGGCAGGCAGAGATGCATCCCGTGAGGTACAGCAACACTGTCATTCAGGTGGAAAATTAGCAGTTGCCAACACAGTAATTACAGGGACATTAGGATGTCCCCTGGGGTAGGGCTGTCTCTGTCCTGGCCAGGACTCCTCAGCACTGCCACACAGCTTCGACATCACAGATCCCACACACTTCGTCCTACCCAGCACTCACCAGGCTCACACACATCTGGAGGAGCCATTCATCCCCACCACATGGATGTCTAATTCCTAGCATTCTTTTTATTTCCCCAGAAACGAGTATGAAAGTGTACCCAGAGAAACCTGACTGTCCAGACATTGCCTGGGAGAGAGTCCCTGAACCCAGGTCAGAGGAGCAGGGGCTTGTGCCACATCCTCACTCAAAATGTCCAGAAAGGCCTTTGCAATTAAGAGCTCAAAGGACCTGAAAACCTCCTTAAAGACAGAGAACTTAAGTAATTCCAAAGCTCTAAATCAGCTTAAACAGCTTAAACTCATCTAAGGCCCTACAGTGTTTAAAGCATTTTAAACCCATCTAAAGCCTTAAAGTGGCTTAAGGACCTTGAAATACCCTAAGGCTTAAAAGTGGTTTAAGAATCTCTAACTTTTGGCTAACCCACTCCTCACACCTCTCCAGTGGTGGCACCCATCACTCCAGGTATCACCCAAGCCACACATTCCCAGTCACCCCAAACAGCCCAGATGCTGCTGTCACAGCACCAGGAAATTGCTCATATGCTTTTCTCCTGCTTTCTTTGGTTTCTGTGACTGGAAAGGAGCAAGGCCTGGGGTTGAACTCTCAGGTTTGAACAAGACTCTGACCCAGGGCTTCACACATCTAAAGAGTTTGTAGTTTCTGGTTCCAGATTGGCTGTAGATGAAGATTGTGTCAGACTGCCTGACTCCCCTCTTCACCTCATCGCCAGTTTTGAAGTCTACAGTCACTGCAGAGAATGAAGCAAGCCTGGCTAACACAATTTTTGCATTTTCTGATGCCCTGATTTTAATTGTACAACCTGGGAATGGAAACAGCCCAGGATGTTTCTGTTTGGGTGCTCACACCTTTAAGAGTGATTGCTGTGGCATCTTTTTTACTCTATCGTTTCTCAGGCATCCAAATAGAAACTATTTTCTTCAGATAATTTTATTTAATGCTACATTAACACATTTCTACGTCACTTATGCTTTCCCCATTCTCCCCTTGCTGCTGCTGTAGTGTTACCCTTCCTCTGTGCACTCCCACCAGCACATCCCCTTGGGACATTTCCTGTCCTTTTCTCTCTCTGCAGGACAGCTCCTGATTCCACTGTCTCTCCCATGATTTAATTTTTAATTTTTTCCTATGTACCTCTTTTTTGCTTTCTCTTCCATCATTATTTCTTTGGACAAATGAGGAATATACTCTACAGAGCCCTCAGGATAACATAGCCAAAACAGTTCAGGTGCAGCCCTTCTGACATGTGGATTTATTGAGGATAAGTGCTGCATCCTGTCTCCTTGCAGAAGGAAAGGAAAAGGAACCATGCAGGTCCCAGGGCTCTCTGCCTGCTGATGACTCTTGCTATGCCCTTCCCTCAAAAGATACAGCAAGTTACAGAATCAGTTAGAGCTTGAAGGCAAATTAATCTAAATTTGTTTTACAAATAAGGTTAAAGAAAACATTTTAAAGCAGACACAAACTGCATTGCTAACAAACCACTCTGAATCATTGAAAGGTCAGCATCAAGCCAGAAACACAGAGCATGGCTTTCCTTTTCATGTGTGTGCATGATTTCATTGTAATAGAGCACACTGCAAAGAACATGCTGAAATCATTTTTACTGCTCCTATCTCCTGCAAAAAGATCTCCCTTGAATTAAACTGTGCCAGAGTCTAAACAGCACTGGCAGGTGCTGGCAGACGTGCTGGGCCAACACAGACTGTTTATCAATTTCCATGACATGGCTCAAAGCTGGTCTCCCTGCCTCAGAAGAACCAGGCACAGTTTAGTATTCATTTTCTTTCTTCACCTTCTCCTGAGAGAGAAACCCTGCAGGGTTTTGGTGACATAAAACTTATAATTTTCATCCCCACCCACCCATTCTGGTGATCTCTTTCCTATTGTACACACACTGGGCTAGATCCTTTCTTCACAGAACTAAGAACTGCTGTTTGTCCTATTCTTTGAAAATGGGGCAGAGGAAAATCTGAATAACAGACAGAGAAGAACAAAAAAACCCCTTGATAATGTCTCACTGTCAGGCAAAGGAGGCTGCCTAAGCCTTTGTTTTTGGTTAGTATCTGTAAATATAAAAATGAGTCATTTCTTTTGTAGTCCCTACAGAAGGTTCTTCACGTTATGTACATCCACAAAAACACCCTACTAACCTTTTCTTCTTGCAAGTGTCCTGTGCTAGGTAAAGACTGCTTCAGGAAGTAGCAGCTTCCTGGGATATTCTGAGAGCCTGTACTATTATACTTTTAAACATATCCATTTTATTCACTTGTCTCACATCCACATCATCCGGATGAAGAGACCGAATGGCCTAAACAAAGCTAAGACCAAACCAGAACCACATTCCTGTTTCCAAGACCACATTGCAAACAAGCCCTCTAACTACAGGAGACCAAAGCAGCTGCTCTCCTACATAAGACACGGCTTCTTTACTGCAAACAGGAGATCACACACTCCCTGTTGTGCACCCCTTCTCATTGCAGTCACCCTGTCTCCCTGCACAGCCCTCCCATAGTGGCCATGGGTTTTCAGGAGGACAAAGTAGTTTTGCAGAGGCAGCTCAGTGCAGAGCCTGTTCTGGTAGGTCAGGCAGTGATGGGATACTGCCATTCCAGGCACTCCTCTCTTGGCATTTAGTGCAAATCTTCTCACTATGTAATTAGATAATGCTCACTATAACAAGTCCTGACTCCTGGGCACTACAGGTGTGAACTGGGACGCTAAAAATACTAAGTCATGACTCCTTAGCAGCCTGTCTTTTCTTAATCTCCTGCTGGAACTCCTTCATTTGGTGAGGTGAGGAAAGCTGAGTTAGGCTGCTGCTGAGAGATCCTCCTGCTGTAGCTCCTTGGATCCACACACGATGCCCATATACAGTGTTTTTATTTCCATATGACGTTCACCACAACACTGCAGGTACTCAGCATGCCAGAACTGGACAAGATCATGGTTCAGAACAACCACAAGCAGTCAAACCCTGCTGTGCTGTGCTGCTTGGAGCCACAGTACCACAAAGGCTGTAGGCACTGGGCCTCTAAATAACACTCATGTAGTGCCCCTGCACAGTGGGCACTACAAATCAGCACAGCTTAGCAGAAGACAACATACTAATCCCATCCTTGTGCTGATACCCCAAATGGATGCAACACTGAGCAAGCCCGAGATTTTTAAATGTGGGCACTGTGGTGGTTTGCTCCATGCCCTGTGCCACCTGGCTTTGCCCAGCAGCCTGCTCTGGATAGGAGCTGCTGCAGGAAGGACTGAGGGGGCTGAAGGCAGCCCCTGTTCCCCCAGCTGGTGGAGGCTCTACTTGCTCTGCCACCAAGGGACAGCAGAGATTCAGGTGCCCAGTGTGAAACTGGTGCTCTCTGGAGGGAAAAGCATGGAAGGGGAAGACACAGAACCTCTGTACTGCAGCAGGATGGGTGGGACCAGAGCCCTGTACCAGGCCCTTGTTCCAGAGGGGCCAGATCTCCTGAGTAGCTGCAAGGGAGTGCAAACTCCCAAATTTCCCTCTCTGTGGTCCTTCACACCTGACTGACTCCTCTCCTGAAAGGTTGACTAACACACTCCTGGTACCTGGGGAGACATTTTTCTTTTAGCACCTCCAGCACAGCTGAGCTATCACACTTATCAATTCCAAATGCAGAAAGCTTGCACACACAACAGGACAGAGAAAGCCAGTGTGCTGTGAGGCAGGTCCACACCACCTCTTCGAGTCCCACTTCTGCCACTGCCAAATGCAGACACAGAGGGGGTGCACAGTATGTGACACCCAGAGTCATGCCTGGAGTAATCCTGCCCAAAGAATAGATACAAAGGTTCATATAAGACATCATTTTATTCCAGAGTTTGCAGCACATTCTGTAGTTAACAAGGCCAGTGACACAGCATCAATAACAAGTACTCTCCCTCTTGAAATCTTTCTTTAACCTGTGTAACGTGGCTTCTTTTGTTGTGTGTTATTTTATTTTCAATCAAAATACTGGAAGCAGTAATTAAAAGTAATTATCGATGGTATCATCCTAAGTGGTTACTGTGTTTCTTATCTGGCCAGCTCACGCCTTGGATTCCAAGAATAAATCACAAAGACAGCAGATACCACATATCACCACAGAAATGAGTTTAGCCTGGGAGAACAAATTAAGCAAAGATATAATCTAAAGCCCGGAACTCCCTTTGGAAATGATGTCTTGGTCTCACTCCTGTTCACAGATGCTCTTTGCTCTCACAAGGCTCAAAGCAGAGCAGTAGCAGAGCTGAGCTCTTGCCTGTTAAACATTCTGGTGAACTCACCCCATGCAGAGGGCACAGCACATCCCTGTCCCTTCACACTTCCTCACTGCACAGCCAGGGCACCGCAGGGCAGGGGAGGAGCGGGGGCACAGCCTCACTCTGCAGCCAGGGAGGAGCAGCAGCGGGCACCAGGCAGCCCAGCCCAGCTTTGCTCCCCCTCCCCTGGCAGTGCTGCTCCCTCCTGGGGCTGTGCCCCAGTGCCAGGCAGGGCCTGGAGCTCAGGGGACTGCAGGGAAGGCAACCACAGCCCTCCTGTCAAATCAATGCACTGGGAGCAAACTAAAACACCCAACCAACGTCACAGTCTCTTCCTTACCCCCAGAGCTCTCCTTCCCCACTGTCCTTCCATCACCAGCTACAGCTCCTGCACATGATTCAGGGATCCCTCACCAGCTCTGTTTTTCCTGGGCTTTATTGGCCATTGCAGCTTCTTCAGCCAAGATGTGAGGCAGGATTGAATGAGTCACAGTTAATACCAGATGATTAACACTTGTATGTCAACTGCAGCTTCCAGCTAAATGTGTTCAGCTGTAGGGGAAGCTGAGGAAGGAGAAAAACACTGGCTTCCCCATAACAAAACTTGACACAGATACTTCAGGATTAGTCAGGTACCAAGAACCTAGACAAGCACTGAAAAGAGGAAACAAAAATTCACCAAACATTAAATATTAAGTGGAAACATGTTCCCAAGCTCATAGCAACCCGTGTTGCTGTGACAGGCAGTGTTGGAACACATATTTGCAAAGGATACTCTATAATCTTGAAGGTTTTTTTTAATCAGAATTTTAAAATGCAAGAACAATTCTACTTATTTTGCTCCCAACTGTTCTGGTACAAAATTGTCCTAAGCAGGAGTAATGCAAATTACCCCGAGCAAGGACGGGGAAGGCAATTTCACCAGAGGTCAGATTACCCTTTCCTATAAAATACTTTTCTTCCTCACTGTCCTGGACTCCCCATAGCCCTTGAAGGAAACAGGTCTTTCCTTCAGTTCTCTAGCAGCAAGCAGGTGCTAGAAAACTTCTCCTGCTGGTGAAAGCTTGGGCCCTTTCCACCAACAACTGCAGTGCTTCTCAGAGGAGAGCTGCCCTGCAGGAAGCAACATGACAGCTCTGAACATCAGAGGCACAAACTGCCTGAACTCACATCATTCCTAAGGCTTCCCAGGTTGGATATTCCCAACACAGCAGAGCCCTTCAGTGAGCAGCAGGAATAGGGCATCCCCAAACTGAGCATGCAACAGGTACCAGAGGGTGAATTACTTCATCACCACAGGACCAGCTCCACGCTAGTCAATTTTGTAGGACACTTAATAAAAAGAAGTTCCTGGAAAACCACCCTGAAGTACCTTCCTAGGCAGGGTGTAACAGGAAACTCAGCCTCCAGTTCAAAAGCCACCCAAGGAACATTTCAGGGACATGGCACCGAGCTAAACAAGAGCGTGAGTCACTAAATGCAGGATCAGCCTGGGCTGGCAGCTGCCTGTGCTCAGCTTACCAGCTGCCCCACATGGCTCCTGCATGCTGAGCCAAACACTGGGATTGTGAAAGGAGCTGAGCTGCCACGTACTCTTCAGAGACACTGCACGTGTGTGCAGGCCCTGGGAAGAACTGCTCTTCTCATCTATCATCACATTTGGTTTTGCACTATTGCAAGGTACAGAGCAGGCACAACAATAACTGACAGTCCAAACACAGGGCAGGGGCTGCCACGATGCTGGGGCCTCTCACTGCTCCCATTACACGGGGGCTGAGAGCTTCTGAACCTCAAGCACTTTCAGAATCTGCTCAAACCTTACACAGGATTTGTCCTCCTAAGCAGCTGCCAAAAGCTTTCTGTCACTGACACCTATGACCCCAAGAACATACTTTGATCTTCACCTGTCATTTGAAGACTGAGGTATACATTCACATAATTCACCTGTCCTTTCCAATAACCAATTTGTTTTCCACCTTATGCCACTAAGTTCTTATTCCAGGTGCACCTAAAACCACAGATAAAGTTTAGAGGTAAGAGAAAACAGATTTGTTTGAAAGCCAGTGTTGTGTGCTGTGGTTAGGGTTTTCTTTTTTTTAATAGCAACTTCAGAAAACAGCATAAACTGGACAGTTTTGGTGGCTGTTTATCACAATGTCTAGATAATAGAGTTAATAGCCTAGTTTGAAATTTTTAATAATTCAAAACTCTTCACCAACATAAAAGATTCCTAGAGGATTGCAGGGAGCTGGGGCCTGCTGCTGCCCCACACCCAGAACTGCAGGAGACACTCCTCTCTCATGTTCTGTACCTCAGGTGTAACAGAAAAGAGTTCCACAGGTAAAAATTCCATTTCTTTGCGTGCTAAAGTGACGTGGTTTTGTACAACATTGATGTATTACACAATCACATAAATAACTGATACAGAGTACATCACTCATGATGACAGAGACAACACCACCATCCAGCCTTTCTCAACACCAGATCAGACTCCAGGAGCCATAAATATTCAGGTCTGAAAGAACTGCAGTAGCCTCTACCATTAGTGCCAGCAAAAGCACTGCCCTCGTCAAAGCTGTACTTCAATTGCAGATTACCTAACCCACAAAATGAAGGATCCTGCTCAGTTTTAAGGGCTTGGACCTTTTGCAGTCTCCAGCACAAAAACAAGCAGTGTCATTAAGAACAGCGTGCCGTGGCTTCCTTTCCAGTCTGTCTTCCTCCAGGAATCGGTCTCCTTCAGTGCCATCAGGTAGAGGGTCGCTCCACTGAGGTGCCCATGCCAAGTGTGGAAGTGCTGTGCTGTACAGGGCTGCTGGTAACACATCATGGGGGTGAGCAGGCCTGGAGCAGGCAGCCTGCCTTGCTGCCCTTCCCTCCCAACAGGCTACAGGAGTGCTCCTGGAGTCGCTCCCCCGCTGGGCACGGCCGCTCCGGGCCCGTGAGGAATGAGTGGCCTGTGAGCAGTGTCCTGTGCTGTGGCTCTGCCAGCCATTTTGATACACATAGCTGATAAGCACTGAGGTATAATAAAGGAAATGGGATTAAAGCCAACAAAACACTCCTTCCACACTGCTGCAGCGTTTATTCAGCCTGAATTCCTGATGGACTCTATTAATCAATCTCTTTGGCTAATTGGGCATTACTCATGCCACTGCACAGCACAGTGTTCCCGATGACAGAGCAACGGAGGCGTTACAGGCTTCAGCTTTTTACAGCAGGTGTTTACATGTAGCAGCTCCTTGTGTAAGGGCTCCTTACAGGATGACTGTCCCTCTGCACACAAAGCAGTGGCACTTTGGGCTTCTCCAGGGCTGAGAAGTGCTGCGTACAGGCACGGCATCGTCATCGCCAGGAATCAAGGCTGATTAGTGCCACGGAGAGCGGTTACGATTAAGCAGGTTGGCTCCGTTAGCTCTTTCCCTTTCTCTTGTTTACCTGGGATCCAAACCACAAGGCACGAGTGATGACAGGAGGAGAGCGAGGGGAGCAGGGTGGGGAAGGAGCTGATGATTAAAAAACACGGGAGGAATACTCTGAGACACACAGTTACCGTAACAGCAGACAAGCAGACCAGAGGCAGACAACGACAAGCTGACCTGCTGATTTGTTGCCCAGTCCTGGAAACCCTCATGCACCACACCACTACCGGCAGTCCTCCTTCAGTGAAATGCCAAAAGAAACATCAGCACCACGTTGACGATGATGAGGAAGAGCAGGATGACAAAGACCACTACCCGCTGGGTCTCCGGGTTCATGTTGCAGCGGAGGAAAGTGTGAAGCGCACTCCATTTGTGCCTGCTTCGGTCGGGGACCTTTGCCATGGCTTCAGCCCCCAGGAAAAAAAAATAAAAAAGAAATAAAAAAAGCTTAGGCGCCTGCCAGGGCAGGATGGGGCAGGGGGCTGTGAACAAAAGCTGTTTGCAGCTCTCAAAAGCAGAAGCCTAAATGGTTGGGCACAGCCAGTGCTGGTCCCGCACAGCACGTGTGCCAATTCGCCCCCTCAGCTCAGGGGGAGCTTGTCAGCACATCCCTGGGGTTCCACGTCTGCCCTGCCGAAGGAGCCGTCGCCATCGCTCCAGAAGGCAGACACTGAATTCCTTGTGGCGGAGCTCTGCAATCCGGCTGCGATAGCGGCTTTCCAGAGAGCGGCTCCGCGATTTGCTGGGCGCCGTCTCCAGGATACACGAGGCCTTAGCAACGCGGAGCGCAGCCCGGGGTGTGCAGGGGAGGCTCTTAAGGAGGGTCAGGAGTGGATTAGGCGGCTGCTTTTTTAAATCCTTCCACCCGCACTAAGAGCGTGCCAGCAGGAGAGACGAGTCCTGCCAGAAGGCAAATCCCTGCTCCGGGTGGGGCCGGGGACGGGCGAGGGCAGCCCCGGCTCCCGCACACCTGAGCGTGCAACAAGTGCGGTGTTCGCAGGGGGACGGGAGGCGCAGCCCTGGCTCTCACTGGGGCTCCAGGACAAACAGCTTCTCTTGGACTCTGCCGTTCAGTGCCCGGCAGGATCCTGGAGCCAGAAAGTCTAAAGGACTTGGCTGCCTCTGCCAACGCCTCCGTGGGCCTGAGTCACTGCAAAGCTCCAAATCTCTGCAATCAGAAAACCTCCATTCAGCTCTGCAGAGCCCTAAACACGCTTTTATGAGCTTAACTTTTGCTGCTGGACTGCAAAGTTCACTAAGCATCAAGCTGCCTCGGGCAGATGCCCCTCACAGACGCCCCAGCTAAGCGTAGCTCCCAGCCGTGTGGGGTCGGGAACAGGAGGAAAAGGCAATCCTCCTTGGAAAGCCCAGGGGTCGACCCTGGACAGCGCCCATCACAGGCTCTCTGATACAGCCGCAGCCCTGTTGTTTCCTCTAAGGCAGCAAAGCAGAGCCCACCTCTCACTCAACAGCCAGCAGCAATAGAACTCCCCAGGAGAGGAAGAGGACGACTCAGTATTCAAGTCCTTCAATGACAGGAGGCAGTTTCACATCTTCCAGTTCTCACCCCACACATTCCCCCTCATGAAATCGAGGGATACAAATCCAACAATGCAGACCCCAGACTTAGGGCTAGATGATACCAGAGCTAGTGCATGGAGCTGCAGATGCTCCATGGAGGATGGGGTTATCCAAGAGGATGACTCTGCACGTTACACAACAGCTTCAAACACAGCCACACACCTTCCTGGGAGCAGCAACCAGAAGACAAGCTTGCCCCCCTTAAACACCCTAACTGCTAAACACCTCTGGTAGCATCCCTCTTTGGGAAGGGCCATGTGGGAGCAGCCAGACCATGTGGGTATGAACAGCAGACACTCAGCTGCTTTCACAATTGAGAAACAAACAAAAAAATCTAAGCTGTTTTTTTTCAGGTGTTAGCACATTAATGCCCATAATGTTTCTTGAGGATCTGTACAGCTCCTGTATGTATCCTGGAACACAGGAGGCAAGAGATTTAAAAGGGAAAATGTTTAAGAGTTATGGGCGCTGGTACTTTCCTTCAATTTTGGAAGTTTTTTCCCCAAATTGTGCTAACTTTAACAGGGGCTATACTGAAAGGAAGTAAAAACTTCCACTGTCTCCTGATTCTTCTGCAATGCTTAAGATAGCTGTCTTTCTTAACCATCATAAAATCAAATCAAGTCAAGAATTATTTCAGTTTCTTGTTTCTGAACACAAAGATCCTGCAAGTCTCCTTGTCTCTAGCTTAAATATAGAACGATAAGAATAATGCCTACAATGAGGGCTTGTGCTCTCAATGCAGCTTCAAGACCTGTGGGAAAAACCTCACAAACTGAGCAAACTGCTGGGATATACAAGCTGCCCAAGCTCATGGGTGTTTGAGCTTTTGGCCTGCATTCACTTGGCTTTGAAATTCATTCAAATGGCTTTGAAAAGCTATTTCTCCCTGCCATGTGCACCACAGCTGAACACTTCAAAGCCTGCAGACTTCAATTTAATGAAAGTTCTTCAAGTTCACGGTTGACTCGCATCATTGCAGTGCTCAGCTCCTGGGCATTCTGCAAATCTTCTCTGGTTCTGAAGGCTTTTCATGACTGATTGAGTTTGGACATAAGCCACCAAGCAGGATTTTTGTGGGATGTAGATCTTCAGGAGAAGCCAATCGTGGTGAATGGGAAGCATGATCACACCTGCTTCTTTGAAACCTGCACAGCAACTACTATCTTCTCTAAGCACTTAGTTATATTGAGAAGAAATAGATAAACCCCAGTGATTCAATACACCTGGCAGAGCTATTCTGTTGGTGTCACAGGATGCAGAGTAGTTTCTAAAATCCATTATGTAATCTTTCAGTAGTCTCCTGAAGTCTTTGCCACTTATGAACATGCTTGAGCATTTGAAGGTGAAAGCACAGAAAGTTTGTCTGAAGGCATCTGAAAGGGGGAAGCTTGGACACTGCTCTGAGCCCCCTTAGAAAGAGAAGTTCAGGGGCAACTGATACCAGGAAGAAATTGCAGAGGAAAAAAAAAAGATACAAAACTGTAGTGGAGGGTACATTTTCATCTAACTCTGTTGTCTCTAAGAAACACCCCAAGCCCCAGCTATGTTCCCTTGCTCTTCTGATGTGCAGACCCAAGTGCCCTCCTGCACTACATGGCCTGGGCACAAATAACATTTGCCTTGTGTACATCTTGGAACACTGCACAACTGATGTTAAGTTGCAGCCACCCTTCTGACCCCACAGTGAATAGAAACTGATCTCAACAAGGACCAAAGCTGCAGAGTGACTCTAGCTGTGACCTGGCTTTTGTTTCCACCCTTACACAGTGAATCCCCTCACAAGGTCCTTGGCACAGACAGTGCACGGGGGAGTTACTTCCATGGTAACTCCAAGTGCTTGCAGTGGGGGTGCTCTCCAGTTCCTGCTGCACTCTGCTAAACATCATGTGGCATTTTTCCATCATGGAAATAAAGCCTCATTCTTATTCTTCATTGATCAGACATGCTTCTGTGGTAGGTGGCATCAGCAAGAGATGAAACAGCTGAAAGTTTTACCTCGTGGCTTGTAATACAGTAGGGCTTATTTTGTATAACTATCACTGAGGGAGCATATTTCAAATAATTGTTGCACAATCTCCACTGGAATCTAATTTGCAATTGTAATAATTTCCTTCCAATCCTTCCTCTAAGAGCCATCCTCAGCCAGGACTGCTCCATGGGAATAATGCTACCACTCAAATGGAGTAAGTAGTGAGCACAGCACAGCCTCATAGGCCTGGGCACACACAAAGCCCTGCTGCAGTTCCAGAAGCTGCTCAGTGACCAAGGCTTCAGGGGATGAGCTATTCTAGAACCCCCAGTCTGATATTAGATAAAACAGAAAAGGAAAGGCATGCCTTCATGTTTCATCAAAATGGTACCAAATATTGCCCAGTCCTTACTCAGCACCATGCTTGTATGTGCAGAAATGGGGCCTGAGCTGGTTTAGGTGTCATTTGTAGGAGGCAAGAATCATACAGACAAACCCATTGTCTACCAATAAAAGATGTTTCAATACAGTAACAGTTGAACTGGGAACCGAAAAGCGCACACACATGAATGTGAAGAAATAATAACTGTACTAAGCAGCTCAGGTGTGTCAGCAGAACAAGCACATAAATAACTGAGGAGACAAGCACTGAAGCTGTATCCACCACACTGGGAAGGCAAAGAGCTCGTGTCCCAGAGCAAGGCCACCAAGGACAGTCATACTGGGGACCAGCCCCACCCCTGGCACCCTTCTGCTCTGTCCTGCTGAGCAGACCTGGAAAGCAAGGCTCTGAGCAGAACCCTGCACACCATGCTGCAGCACATTTCCAGGACATCCTATTCTTCACTTACCACAAATAGGTACGTGCTTGCCACAAGTATGAGACACAACACAGTTAAGCTCTCCTTAAAGCCCAGGATGCATGAGTATTGCAGGCACAGCTAAACCGTGCTCTAAAAATCCCTAGACAAAAAAAGAGCACTCCTACTGGGTCACTTACCAACACTCTCCCTCCAACAATGTGAAAAATATATCTAAATATTAACAAAGACAGAAGAATTGCTAGGATTGGGCCTGGGTTGGGCCCATGTGACACACAGACACATACCTTCTGCCCAGGGCACAGCACATGGACAGACCAGGCAGGCAGCTCCTGTGTTTGCTGGGTCTGTGCAAGCAAACACAGCCTGGAGCATGCAAATACCAACTCCTTCACCGGTTTTCCTGAGGTATTCCTAAATAGGACAGCAGCATTCCTTCTCTACTTTTGCACCAATGAAGCCACAGACACAAACATGAACTTCCCTGTCCCTCCAGTTGGCATCACTGGCTGTTGGAATTCTGAGCATAAAGAACTACAGAGGAAGAGAACATGTTCAGCACATGCAGAAACCTCTAATGCTGCAACAGCCAGAGTAATAAATTTCACCTGGGTCCACATGACTGGATTTCCCCCCCCCGGCCCGTTACTTCTCTGTGACATAAAAATCACCTAATTATTACTGCCCTTTCCGTAATACAAAGCTGTTGCAGAACTTCTTAGGGAAAAAGCTTCTATTGATTTTTATTTTTTAAATTGGGTGATAAAAATACTTCTATCTAATAACACTGGTGTGATGAGCCATTTCAAATGCACTTTTTAAAAAAGAATCCAGGCTGAGTGCATATTCAGTGGACACATTTCTACTCAGTTTTCAGCTCAGCAACTGAAAGGGCTGACAATGAAATTGTGAGAGAAGGGCAAGCATTTGTACCTGCAAATCATTCCATGGAAACCAAGCTGCCTTAACTCCCAAATAGCCCAGTATTGTACTTTTCCCAGCATCCAAACTAAGCAACTATCAACCCTGTTATGCATTGAGTTAACTCTCACTAACAACTGCAGCTTAACACCTCCTAAAAGGACATCATTCTTATTGAACCACAGCCAGAAAACATCAGAACAAGTATAGCTTTTTCAGCTGCATATGACCATGTATTTCTAAAATGGAAAAGAGTCTGTCAGAGGCCCACCATTTGCTTTGAATTTTTACAGTGTGTAACAGTGTGTTACTAGAGCACAGTTACTCCCACTGCATCTTTCTCTAGCTCGTACTGCATGGTTTAAGCCCACATAGCTTTTACAGCCAGTACTTCCCTGGACAGATTACTCATGTAATGCTGCCAAAACTTTGCAAGCTGTTCTTGTGCTTGAGTACCAAGATTCACGAGATAATTATGAATGGAAAGAAAATGGACCTGACCATTTCCTTGTGTAATGCATAGATTAGGGCATGGCCACAGTGGGACACTGCAAGCAAAGCAGCTGTTCAGAGTGGCCACCCGTGACTACAATTTATTAAAAAAAAAAAAGAAAAGAAAAAGACAATTTGCTTAGCAACGAATCTTTGCCTTCAGACTCTACTAAAGCTAGAAAATCTTCCAAATTCTCCTAAAGAAAGTTATCTTTTCAAGAGCAGCAACAATAACTGGTAACATGTTGGAAGCATCTGGGAATTACCATCATGGCCCAGAGCTCCCGTGCCAAAGGAAGGTGTTGGTGCCGTGAGCCACGTGCCAACACAACACATCCCACACCCCTGGGAGCTGAGGCGAGGGAGCTCCCTGCACCACACACAGGGGATGACACAGTTCCAGGGTGTGCTGGGCTGGAGCTGGGCATGCTTTCGGGGTTTTGGGTTGTCACTTAGGGAATGACAGATGACAGGGGAGGGATACAGACAGGAATGGCCTGGGAAACAAAACAAACCATGTTAGGATAGATGTGGTAGAGCAAGGAACAAGCAGAGATAGGCAAAGACAGGCTGGTACAGCCAGTGCAATGGCCTAAGAAGATGGATCTTTTCAATACAAATGGGACACAGGTAGAAGAAAGGATATTGTAATAATGATGCTCTGAAATAAACACAGGCTGAATGGGGTTTGTAGTAAGACAGATGGGAGGGAAGGAAAGGAAGTGCTGCATCTTAGAGACTGAGCAGGATTAATAGTCTGAATGCAGTACCTAGAAAGGAGTCATATAGAAAATTACAATCTTGTTACAGGACTGAGGAACAGACGTGCTGGCAATGACGTCCTTAGTGACAGAGAGGAGGTGTTCAGGCTCACAAAATTATTTTAATGGTTTTTCTTTTTTGGGTATCCTAGTTTTGAGCTGAAAATCTGACAACCATGGATAATATAGAATAACAAGTAATGGTTGTTCAGGCACTATGTGGGCTGGACAGAGAACTATGGGAGATAAAGTCAGAGAACTACTCTTAACACAGTCAAGGAAAGAAGAGAGGGAACAGGCATAGATAGAGCTGTGGGACCTGAAGCAGGTGAGGTCAGAGGAAGTTGCAATGAAGCAAGTGAAAACAGATAAAGTGGATGAGAAGGGGATGAATAACAGTACAAGGTGAGGAGCCACAGAAGGGCTGGGGAGAACTACAAGAAATAGAAAAGCCATAAGAGGGTAAAAACCACACATAGGCTCTGTATAAGAAACAGGCTAAACTTTCCTATGTCTTACTTGACAGAAAAGCAGGGCAGAAATTTTACATGGTCAAGCAGCCATCCGAGGCCAGGTTTTCCCTGATACCTCTGTTTCAGCCAGTAGGCCAAAAAAAATGTGATAGAACAACACACCCTGAAGATCCAATCTTGATAGGCTGTTCTCCAAAAGCTGCCCTACCAGCCAAGAAATTAGTAAGAATCTAAGATACAGCTCAGAAGCAAACTCAGTAAGTAGTTGTCAGGATGATCAGCAAGGCAAGGACAGGGAATTGATAGCCCCAGCAGTAAATGAACAGAGTGCCCCTCTGCTTTACTAGCAAAGCATCCAGGAGGGACAGGAATGTGAAAAAACCAGGACATTCAGTCCACACTGGATAGCTCACACACCCTGCTTTCATTTCATAAAACCTGTTGACATGAAGGCTTGCCAGCAGTGGAACAGCCAGAAACAGGATCTTCTCTAAAGATCATAGATAACAGCAGCTAGAAGTAGGAGTGAAAAAAATAACCCCTGTAACACCTTTCTAGGTCACTGTTCCCTGCAATCCAGCACTTCAAGGAAGAAGCTGAAGTCAGCGTTGGACCAGCTCTGCTGCGGTCCCTGAGGCCAGCCTGGCCAGCGTGTGGCACAGGAGGTGTGCCAGGCAGCCCCTCGGAGGGGGACAAAGGCTGCTCTGTTCCCCATCCATGGGGTGTGTGCGTGTTCCCCTGTGGGAGGAACGGGGTTAATGGGGTTAATTAACGGGGTTAATGCCATTGACATTTCCTTGTTTTGCTGCAAGGCTCTCCCAGGCCATGCTGAGGGCACCAAGTGAGGGCTGGCCCCAAGTGCCCCATAGGGAGGGGGAGTCTTGCCACGAGCCTCAGGAAAAATGGGGCTGGCACTTGAGTAGCTTGAAGATCTTGTTGATCTTTCTACTTTTATCAGAGTGGAAACATAAAACTGCAAGGAATATGCCAGTGCCTTCAGGGCATTAAACCACGGCCAAACTTGCTGCTAACTGTGCCCCCAATTTACCAAGTGTAGGACAAGGGGTCTTGGTCACAGGTCAGGGCTGAAGAAGATCTCTTGAGGATTAACAGTGCCCTTTGAAGGGCCAAAAGGGATTTTATTTTTCCACCACTGGCATCAATTGTCTTTGGAGAATTCGGAAAAATCTTTGCAGAGAAGAGCTGCTCCAAATCAGGGTTTGGAAAGCAGAACAAATCCAAGAAATGTTCTGATATCAAAACCATGCTGAGAGGAACTTGAGGCACAAGTATGGTATGAAATGAGAGATATTCACTCCTCTCTCTCTATGCAAACACTTAAGCATAGAATAACCTCAGCACTAACCTCTACACTACCCAGCATTCCTACTCTCACATTCCTTCTTTATCCCCTTCTCTCAGTAAATTTTTGTCCTCCAATAACCACTTTGTTATTGTGCTGTTATCCATCACAGCTGTTTCTTGAACTGGCAAACTGGGGCATGGACCTCCAAAAACCTATTTTTAAAATAAAGACACTGGCAGAGTAAATTGTAACAGCAAAATTCTGCAAAACAGACTTGCCTTTGCACACCACCAGGCTCCCATTTCAAGCAGTGGTAACTGCAGTTTAATTTCTGCTACACTTCTTAAGTAAAATCCTTGTAGATGTGCAAATACTGCAGTGCTTCTAATGCTCTTCCTCCCATAAAACAGGGTTGGAGAGTTAGGTACCAAACCAAGGATCCCTGAAAGTCAAACAAGGACCTTCTGAGGACAGGGTACGTCCCTTCTTTGCATCAGAGAGAGGGCAGGTTTGAAAGGTTCCCACTTTACACACGGATGGTGAAATCACTCACCTTCACCCACACACTTCCTTGGCTTTGTTGCACAGACCCTGATCAGGTGAGAGCCCTCAGCAGGTAGGACCATGAGGACCCCAAAGGGTTAGTGCCTGCCCTGCCCCATGCAAGGACTTGCAGATCTCAGTGGCGCTGTGGTAAATGGCCCTCGTGTGCTAAAAGTGGCAGGCAGGAAGCCAAGACCTTGTGCAATACAGGCCTTATCCCTGCAGGACACAATGCCACTGCTACAGGCTAAAGGAGTTCTTTTAATGGGATGCCAAAGTAAGTTGGTTGCAGCCTTTACCATAAAGGGACAACAACCTCTTGTAAACACATCGTGTGTTTTCTTTAAGTGATGGAGGGCATCAGACAGAGTTCTGGGAACCCATGAACACACTGGATATAATACAGGCAGTCCTTGAGGTGATTTGGCACAAGTAACTTCAGGAGTTAAAACATTCTTGGATCACTTTTTCTCCAAGGGGAATACTGTTTGTGGAGCCAAGCCCCTCTTCACACCCCAGTAACTGGGAACACATTTTATGCTGACAACAGACCTTTTATGGAGTCCCCTAATACTCACAAGAGATCATTAACAAGTGCTAACAGAAGCTGTTAGTCTTTACAATATAACAGCTGGCAGGGCTGATGTAAGAACTCCAAAGCCACAGTGCTGTCTCCAGTTATTTCCTTGGAGTGACGTATTTAGGTCTCTTTTACAGCCGTGGATGAAAGTTTGGGCAGTACCTTCCCCTCTTCAAACATGTCTGTATGCACGTGGGGACACACCCGTGCCCACAAAGAGGTGAAACCCAGAGGCTACCTCTCCTGTTCTGCTGCTGCAGTTTGGCTCCTGGAAGGAGGAGTTAGATCCACCCAGAGACTGAGCCCATAACCCAGTCATCCCCTTATGCACATGCAGCACTCCTTCCACTGTCACACCTCAGAGTTTTGGTTTGGGAGTTAGAACTGTGACAGCCCCCCATGTATTATTCTTACTCCAGAAACTAAACTGAGCCTGGAGGGTTTTTGTTTGTTCCTAATGACTATCAGATTAATCAGTGTGTTTAGAAAAAGCATGGTCCAGCAAAACAAAATATATTTTATAGAAATGGTCCTATGTGGATTGAACTCCTGGTGGAGCATATGCTACAGACCATAGCATACATGGTAAGGGAGCTACCTGCACTCACTCCCCACATATGAGAACAAGCATTTGGATGGGTAAGGACTCACTGCATCTGCAAGTGTGAAAGCATGTCCCATTACTCCCATCTTTCCAAAAAACCTCAGCATCCACTCTCAAGATAGCCTTCCCTCAGATGAGGATGAACCACAGTGCTGAGTGAGCTACTCTGGCTTCCATCACGTTCTCTGCATCTTCAGCCTGCTGGGGGAGGATGCCTTGTACAGGGAATGCCCAAGTTCCAGTGCTGAGGAGGACATGAGAAAATGGCTCAGAGCAGCCCCAGCTGCCCATGGTAGAAAGCAGAAATATGGCTCTGGAAACCCCTGGGACCACTTAGCTCCTGATCCTGATACTTGATGAGACATAATTGCCATGGAGTATTTGAATAAACTGCTTTAAATCCATTGCAAAAAGCCCTCTGAAATAACCTTAAGAGTCTGCAGACCAGAAAACTCTAAAAACTAAATCCATCAGGCACTAAAAGAAGTTACAATTCTGACTCCGTACTCTAAACATTCACATTTAAGCCCTGCACAAAGTTACGCAAGCACATGGGACCAAAAACTAGGATCCAGTAAAGATTTATGTCCACAGGGGAACATTATTTCTTGTCCTTGACAGCACTGAACATTACACAGTATTCTGCAAATAAATCATATCTGCTGCTTCTGGACCACAGTTGTCAACCTTGGCTGCAGGAATATGTGGGACACAAAAGCAGGGCCTGAGCCCTCCAGAAGGAAAAAAACCCCAGTGGGTGCTGGCAGCTGTTTGTTAACTGGTTTCTGTTTACATTAGCTTAGTTTGGGAGAGCAGTATACTCACATTAAGATACAAAATTGATAATAAGTGTCTTCTCCCAGATTACACAAGAATGTTATATATTGCTTCCATATGATCAATAATTCTAATTCTGTTTTCAGTCTGGAAATATGTTGTGACTGCAGCTTTTGCAATTTATTCTGTACTCTTTTAAAGAAAAGGAATGACAATATTTTGTAGCACTACTTTAAAATGTTTCTGTCGTTTGAAATTTGTCCTCATATAGCACACAAGAGATTTCTATTAATTAGAATGAAGACAAATGAAGTGAAAAAGTCTAGGAAGGATATTAGTGATGTTTAACAAAATGAAAATCAGTTGTTCTGATTTCATTAATATTAACATTTTATGAGTTTGGGGTTTTAATTTGGTTTTGCTGTTTTGTTTGTTTTGTTTAAAAACAACAACAAAAAAACCAGGAGTTCACAAGTCTGTCCTGTTTAAAATTGACTGGACTGGGAGGAGCACTGGGTGAGCCCAGTATGTGATCAAAGAGTTTCACACAAGAATAACATTTTAGGGACTCGGTAAAGAGAGAATATTGCTACAAAATCTACTGCCCTGGGTACGTGGCAGATGTATTGTCTGTGCCACTTCCGGAACATTTTTCTGAATTAATTATTTTGTTAAATCAGAGGCATATATGTTGGAAACAATTAGCTTAATTGCATCCTGTCAACAAGCACTGGGTAGCACAAACATCTGTAAGACACTGTGATATCGTCTCTTTGAAGCACAAGGCAATGGTGTTGTGTGTCTTAGATACAATCCTGGCCTGCTGAAGCCCATGAATTGTGCATTTCCTCAGGAACGAGACTTCACATACCAAATTCCAAACTTATCAGGCATAGAGCCATAAGAGATAAGGGGGGGAAAAAAGGAATCTTGCTGTTATTTTCTGCACACTCAGTGGTTTGCTTGCACAAGATGAGGACAGTGCTGTTTGTGGAGGGCTGCAAGGGACGTGTTGAACTGCAGCAGCATTTCTTCCAAAGCACAGAGCCATGTGGGCCCTGCTCACAGCAGGACACACCAAACCCTCAGTACACATCAGATATTTCCAAGCAAACGGGTCTGAGCTTCCTCACCCAGGCCAGTTTCTTAATGAGGAAAACTAGACAGCTTTCATCTACCATGGTCACTCCAGAGCCAGGCAGGCAGGTTTTTATATCCCTAATCCCTCATGTTCTCAACTTCAGACTACCCATAACACATTTAATGAAGCTTGAAACTGTATGTGTCCCATACATAACATTTATAGAGCACTGCAAGGACAGAACCACAATGTATTTGCAGTATAGATTTTTCTCTTGCCGCATTTTCACCTAATGATATCCTGGAAGCAATAAAATATGAGGATAGGGTCTTTATCTGGAGCAGACACAAAGTAAACTCCACCAAGTACAATCTAAACACAAAAATCTCTTTTCCCGAGCATCAAGAAAGCTTTTGAAAGAATGTCAAACAGATGCACACAGAAAATTACTTCCCCTGCCTCTTTTCTCATCCCAAACCCTTATTATTACTTTTTGATTGATTTTTCTTGGCTCTTACACACTCTCATGCTGATCTTCTTAGGTGGGCTCTACACAACCTTCCCAGCTTTCTTTTATCCCTCTAGTGTTCTTGCCAATAAATTATTCTAGTTTTATGAAAGGTTTCTTTTTTATTTCATAATCATTTTCTCTTGTTCCAAAATGAACTAAAACTCAGTGGTTGGGTGTTTTGTTCCTTAATGCAACACTTGGTCTGCCAAATGCCTTAAAAATGTATTTCAGCCTTCTCTGTTTATTTGAAAGCTGTTTCTTCCAAGAAGGCTAAGAATAATGTGGTTACCATAGTTTCCTTATCCACAACCAATAAAATGCAACTTGGAATACAATAAAACAAAGCTGAGACTGCTCACAAAATGTGACTGAATGACTGAACACTGAGATCTTCACCCTACATCACTCCTAGCACTATAGAAAATACTCAAGACTAATCAATATCCAGAAGGGAAGATGAGGATAAGCCTGTCCAACTACCAGTTATTTGAGTTATTTCAATTCCAACACTTAAGATGTCTGTTCTTGGAGAATTCCCGTCTCACAGATTTAGTATTTCACTGCAGAGATTTTGTATTCTTCTGTAATCTCTTGCTCCAGGAAGCGATTGTGTAGGCAGCACTTTGCTAAGGCTCACTGAAACCAAGTGATGGATTAATTACCCGTAGGAACCAGTTGACAAAGTAAATAATGTACTGTTTGTTCTTACAGTTTTGTTGGCTCCTGAAGAGGCAAGATTCTAGGGAACAAGCCAAAAATAATCTTTTTTCTTTCAGTCAACTGGCCAACAAAACCCCACATATGCTTCACAGATTATACAAATTACACCTGCTTTGGACACATCCATTTACTTTCCTGATTACAAGTGATGGAATTTTACTCTAATAAAATGAACTTTTAAGAAATAAAAGAAAAGCAGTTGTCCTCAATAATAATGAATAATAAAAGAGAAAACCACCACATAAGTGACAGAGGCCTGCAGACAAGTTTTTTTCCTGATTTTAAAGACTTGTAAAGATTTCCTTTAAAAAAGTAAAATATTTTGCCTTTTCCTAAAAAAAAAAGAAAAAAAATACCAAGGATACAGAGATACAGAGGATATTCTGTTTGATTAATCTGAGTAAGAAAATTTACCAAGGCAAGCACCTGAATGGAAGGGAAACACACACACTCAGAGCCTGCTTTGGGACTGACTCTCATGGTGCCTGGAACTCTCACAAACACACCAGGTAAACATGAGAGAACACAACTCAAGATTTTCTGGTGTTCTGCTTGTGTTTTCTGAACAGTGACAACAGCCCAAGACAGCTGAGTTTAAATTAAAAAGCTCTGGCCATGGTTTGATAACCTCTGGATGTAAGGAATAGGAGAAGAAAATAAAGCAACTCCCTTCCTTACTCCAGGCACCCAGGGCTGTAGGTGGGGATTCTGAGCAGTGCAAGCAGGAGAACTGCTGGGAGAGCATTTGTTTTTGTTGTTTTTGAAGAAAAGCTGTTATCCTCACTGTGCAGCTTTCTGGAGCTTTTTCAGACCCCAGAAGCACCATCAGTGTGTATCTAACATACACATTAAGAGCCAGGTAGTTTCAGTTAGAGCTTAGTCACAAGGAAATATAATACTTCTTTTACCCTTGCCTTCTCATCATGAAGGTCATGTACAGGCAAGAGAGTATAGGAAAGAGAGAAAGAGGGTGTAGGACTTCAAGAGATCACTCATATGGTGAACATGTTCCACTCTTTTAGTGCAAGTTAACCTCAGAAAAAAATTCTGTGTGTAGCAGGATGCCAGTTCTAATGCATAAGAAAAAATAGTACTTTTACAGGAAAAACATCTTAGATCCTGTTAGTATGTTGCTCATCGCATCACTTAAACTGAGTAGTACGTTTTTAAACAGCTGATGTCAAGTTAATCAGGATCAGCACTGTAAAAGAAATTAGCTAAAAGCAGTGACGAGAAAGGCAGGTCTTTGACATCTTCAGAGTGAATTTACTGGGGAACAGGAAGAAACAGTGAAGACCATGCCTATAATAAGCTTTGCACCCATCTTACCTATGAATAAAGAAATACATAGAACAGAGATTTTCAACCTTTCCTTTATGCCTTCAGTACAACACATTGCAAGTCTGAACAGCCTAGCCAGGCTGCTCATTAATGTTTCTAAATTTCTCATCCAAAAACACCCAAGAGGAGAGTCACCTGCTCAGGACCTGCAGCTCTGCATTGCCTTAGGGACAGAAGGCCCAGACCCTCCATCACCCAGTTTTCAGCGGTACCCACAGTAAGCAAAATGTGAAGCCCCATCCAGTGTGCCATTATCAGTTTGGCTGTGGCGCACAAGGAACAGCAGCACCCTTGCCATGCTGTGGCAGACACAGAGCAGGTACCTCGTTGATGGCCAGCTGCTCGCCGCCGCCGCCGGGGTGGCCGTAGCGGTGGTTGGAGCTGCGGAAGTCCTCGTACAGGTCCTCCTCGCTCCCCACGTCGTCCGTCAGGGCCGTCTTGTCCAGCGCCCCGTCGGCGATCACTGCAACGACAAAACAAACGCACCGCTGTAGAGCACAGGAGCCTCCCAGCACCGCGCCAGTGACAGGACATTATTGGGGCAAGGGATATACACACACAATGCAGCATACTGGGGTAAAAAGACAAGGAAGCTACATAGGCAATTTCACTTCAAAATTCCAGCCTCATGCCTGTTTTTCAGAGAATTTTTCTCCATTCATGTTTTACCACCATAAATGATTGTGTCTTTTTCTAGACTGGAAAATATGATTTTAAAAGATTCAACAACTCCTGCATGTTGTAAAGAAAAGATCAAGTAAGAATAAGAAAAGGGTGTCTGAAAAAAGGCACAGGGCAATGATGGCACAAATGTGATTTTATTAGGATATTGATGTGTTGACAGGAAACTGGAATAGGTAACAAGCAGCTCTTGTCTGCCACTTCACACCTTGAGGATTACTATTTACCAAATCCTATCATGCCAAAGGAAGTCTCAGCCCTTGGGGAAAATATTCACCTTCCTCTTTGTCCACACACTCATTTAAGAACTCTTTTTGTTGCCTGAAAGGGCGTTTGCTCCACAGTTATCTATTATTACCACAGGAGGGCCATTCTGCTCAGCACAGCCCCAAACCAGCTACAGATAATGGCGGGTTCACAGTCTACAGCTAGAACAAGCACTGAAGTCTCAAGATATAAGCATAAGAGAAATAAAAATATGACATTTATACTGCTGGCACTGAAGAAAGTGTCACTTCATCTGTTTCATAGGCAGGAACTCTTTCCTAAAAGGTCTCCTTGACGTATTAGCAAATATGTGGCATGTAGTGTCATCCATCCCATCCCTGTACTGGTTACTGAGCATAAACTTTCTGTTCTCAAAAATCTGTCCAAAATGCCAGCAATTAAAGAAAACACTTGCTGACATATTCATCTGGACCAGCAACTGCTAGGGCGACAGTTTCCATGACAAAGCAGTGGGCTTCATGAAGATTTCTATGCAGAAGCAAGTACCTACACAAACATGATGCAGAGAGCAGCTGATATAACTGGTAATTTTAGTTCAATGGACTTGATATGGCTGCAGTAGTAGAACTGAATGAAGTGGAAACAGATATTACTATCAGCACTCCTGGCAATAGTCTTGGCTGTGCAAGGTACGTGATGCTACACTCAAAATTTTGCAGAACAGATGAAAAAATCTTTTGGTTTTGACCTTGTAGAGCTTTGATAGGAAGTGACTCAAACCAACTCTTGAGCTCTCATTTCACTTCATAATGCAAGTGCATCTTATGCACCTATTTGTGCCAATGGGTCAAAAAGAAGCACCTAATGATTCAGTAGCTTATTATTATCTGAAACCAAAGTTGCACATTAATACCGAATAAAGTGCTGGCAGAGGTTACAGCCAGACCTGCAAAGCTTGTCCTCATTGATGCTTTCAGTACATGGCAACACTTTCAGTGTGTTAAGGCTGCACCACCTGATCACTTCCAATAAAAGTGAGGTGTAAATTCAACATAGCAGCTATCAGTTCAATGCAGTAACTTGACATCAAAATGACAAGTCTGAGCTATTTTTAAACGAAATACTTGCTTGGTTATGCTTTGAATTCAATAAATATGCACAACACAGCAGAGATGTATTCATTGTCTGAACCTGGGACTCCACTCGGTATTGATGGCAATTCAGGACACGGAGGTGCATATGAGCTTATGATTAAAGCAGAATTTTCTGTGCAAGTGTGGAACTACCCAACCATTCAACTTTAAGTGACATTTCACAAAAAAAGCAAGCATTCCCCTAGCTTTGCTCTGACACATCACATCGTTCATTTTACAGAAGTTCTGCACTGAATATGTGCCAGTAGTATAGACTGCATATAAAGCAGTTCTGGGGCTAAGACCTAGTCCATTAATATCAAACTCAAATGCAGCTGGAATACCACTGATATTATAATTTCATGCAGAGTTACCATGGGTGGAACTTTAAAACTTAAATTTTAGAGCATTAAGGTATCACTTTTTGCTCAATGCACTGTCTGAAAAACCTTTGTCTCATAGTAATGAACAGCTTTCAGTGTGTTAGTGCAGCACAGAAACAAATTAGAGATGTTTTTCAAGAACAAATAAAAATACATCATTTATAAGAAGGAAGTCAGCAGTCACTTAATTCAAAACTCCTTTGCAACCCTCTGCTCACGTTCTTTTCCCTTATTTTCCACATGGCTTCATTGCTTTTCCCTTATGCATCTTCTGCTATTTTCACTGCTAAAAGTAATTTTCAGCTTGAAAAATGTTCATTGACATCTTTAAAGCTTTTGTTTTTTGCCCCCACATTTTCCTATTTGTTCTCTGATCTGTGCTTAGATGAAAAAGCAAGAGCTCCAGGGAGGTATTTATCTGTGTTACTTAAAATGCTCTATACCTCTGCTAAGTGCCTTGAAAGCTGTGCTTGCTTTTACTAGAGATCTGTTTTTCCTCTCTGATCTTACCAAGCTCATCAATTCTCTGCTGTCTCAAGACCTGCTACTGCATTTGGGATTAGTTTTCCTGGCAAAAAAAAGCCCTGATGGACATACTGCTCCAAAACCACAGTTGATAGGCATAAGCAAGTTCTCAGTCCTTGAGGAAGAATGGCCCAAGATAGCCATTACACACTTTCCCAAACTAATGCTGCAGGGAAGAACTAAATTAATGAAAAGTAAGAATTTGCTATGAAGCAGGTTACATGAATGATATGACCACAAATAAATAAATAAAATAGTAGTCTGGAATGGTGACCCAATGCACTAGAAAAACATCAGGGACATAGGAGAATGAAGGCTATTACTGTAGGAACTGACTTAACATGCAAAGCATAAAGTAGGTCAAGTAGAAAAAAAGTAAGCACTATACAAAAATCTTAAAAGACAAGTTAGCAGAGATTGCTGAAATAGTCTATCAACCTCCTCAACAGCACAGCACCGGGTAGACAAGCCACCATTAAGCTGCACAGTAGCTAATTCAGATGCTTCATTCCTGCCAGCTCCAAGTGCTCATCTCTGTTTAACACTGAAATCCACTGGTACAGTCATGACTGGCCTCTCCATGCCTCTCTGAAACACTGACCTGACCTATCTGTCCCCGGCATTCAGGCCACACCAAGGAACAATATTCTGTCAAAAAGTAAAGGCAAGCATCAATTAACTCAAGCAGATTTCTCCATATTTTATACCTCTGTCCTGATAAATTTCCATAAATATGGCAACAAATCCCATACACAGGAACAGAGGGAGGGGATGTCACCAACATTTAGTACTACAGCCAACATGTGCAAGTATTAAAACTCTGCATCATACTGCTGTTAGCCCAAGCTCAGGATTTATGTCATTACAGTACAAAAGCAGATAGATAGTTCTAGCAAGAGTAGGTCACAAAAGAATGCCATACAAACTCTTTTTATGCATCCATACAGACAAGGTGACAAGGACCTGACTCCATGAAGAAAGATCTTGAGGATATGAAGCTGCAAAACTCAGAAAACATGGAACTGAAAGCAGCAGCAGGCAGAGGTGGTCAGTGACCAAGTGCCTGAGCAGGCAGCTCTTAGGCTACATTCAAGGACAGTCACAAAAACAGAAGGGAAGAGCTCTGCGCAAATCAAATGAAGCTTGATCAAGATGGTCCAGGGAAGAGTTCACCCTTACACCTTCCTCCAGGCTTTGGAATGCAGGTATGAGCAGGCAGTGGTGCTGGCTGGGCCCTGCTCGTGCCCCTGCCTTGCTGAAAGGTGATGCCAAGGAGCTCTAACAGGTACCTGCACACAGTTACAGAGCTCTCCATCTCCTCAGAAAGCCACTGGAGCTCTGTGGCTTCACAGAGAAAAGCACTCTGTGCCCACAGGCAGAGACAAGCCACCAAGTACAACTCAGTGCCACCCTGCTAGTGGCCTGTGACTGCATCCTGCTTACAGGTAAGTTGGGATAATTTGAGGCAGTATGGTAGCATTTTTACAATCAAGCCTAGCTGACACTGGAGAACAAACCAGCTGGGCTACACTGGGACAGCCTTGATCTTCAAGATGGCAGGGAGGGGAAAATATAGAGATGAGGTTTTGTGTTGTTCATCAAACTGGTGGCAAGCCAAAAGAAGCTGGGATAAGATGATCCACTGAAGATCTCAGAAAACAAATGTTAACTGTAGTCCAGAGGTCAGTTAAGACTGGTGTCACCTAGTACAGGTCACACCATTCAATACATCTGTTCTCTGCTCCTCTCTCAAAGGACGGACCTGCTTCATACATTCCAAGTGCCAGGAATTAGTGAACACAAGTTGCTGGTAAATAAACAACCAGAAAAAAAAAAAGAAAAAACAAAAAACCAAATAAAACACCATACACCTGCCACCATTAAAAAAAAGAAAGAAAAATTATCCCACCCTCTCACTGGAAAATTATTCTCACTGAATAAATTTCTAGAACAGTTTCCTCAGAGGAGCTGGACACTACAGCCCCAAATTTAGCACAGCCTCTTAACAGAGCTCTCTCAAAGTCACAGAGGTTTATGTCTCAGCTGGAATAAACCCCAGCAGCTCTCTGTTGATGTGGAGCTCCAGACGTGTGTCTGGGTCACAAGCCTGAACAATGACCCAGGACTGAAGGAAAACAGGCTAGAGGCATTTTCCCAAAATGTTGGTTATCTGTTTTCACTTGACTGACAGTCTACAGCTTTTAGGGGTAAGGCTGGGATAGGAATCCATGATGATTACAGACAGCTTGGAAGGCCAAGAGCATCCCTAGTTTATCAAAAGCACATTATATTGACAAAGGGAACTTTTCTGTGTTTGAATTCTCTCTTCCAAGTGTGCTTTTTCCACATCCACGCATTTCATTTGTCTCTCCAGCATTTACATTTAAAATAATACACCAAAATAACAGTAGGAGCCTGATTTACACTCACAGAGCAAATTAATTCAGAGCTAACAACATCATCCCCTCTGCCTCACTGAGCAGAGATTGCTGTGGTTGTGTGCAGCGCCCACAGGAAAGCGCAGTGCAGCTGCTGAAGGAAGCACTTCAAGAGATTTAAGATGATAAACAAGTGAAGGGGGTGCATGGGGTGGGCAACCAAACCCAGACTATATTGGCCACGTGAGAAGAGCCCCTCGACCCTCCCCTTCACCCATTTGGGACTGCTAAATCCTGGTCTGCCTTAGAAATATGTGCCACAGTAGTGCTGCAGCCTCCATCAGTCCTGTTCTCAATTATGTGCTTCATTTATCAGATGCTTGATAGACGGAGCTCCCTATGCAGCTGCCACAGGAAAATCCATCAGAGTGATGTCATCCCACTTCTGCCCCAGCAGTGCAATTCTCCAGCTCTTACTGTGCTGATGGACCCTCTCTCATCATTCTGCTTATGGTTGTGGGCCAGTTCAACAGGAAGAGGGAAGTCAGGCATTGAATTAGCAACAGGGGAACAATGACCACTTAGGATGAGCTTCACGAGGAGAAAAAAACAAAACAAAACAAAAAATAACCAGGAACATGGTCCTTCAAAACGAAGCCTAGAGAGTTAAGGACCTCATGACGACATTTCTGAGTAGGTAATGAAACTGTGTTAAGCCAATCTTTGATGAATAAATCACAGAGTGGGAAGGAGACAGAAAATATTTAAGTGGAGAAAGCAAGCTTCATTGCCTCCATTTTAAAGAGACATTAAGAAGGGAAAGGATTCAACATAACAAAATTGAATTAACATTTTGGTATAGTGCCATAAACAGAATTTCTGTTGTGAATGAAGCCAGTTCCTAATTAGCTGAGGTAAACAGCAAATCTGTGCTTGAAAACAAAAAGGACAGCTCTTCACTGGAAAACCGAGTGCAGGTCCTCTGTGGTTCTGCTGGGCACATCACCCAGGGTAACATTCATCAGCAATAATGCACTGAGCCACCCACTCAGGTTTCAAGAGTTTTTAAATCCCAATTAGAATCTAAATGACTTGCAGGGAGGCTTAAGGGAGTTCTCAACTCTCTCGGGTAGCGGAGATAATTATGGGGAAGAGAGACATGGATTATGAATGGCTCTGCAGCTCTCACTCCCACATCACCACTTGCTATGCACTTGCAGCTTGGCCCACGCTGCCCTGGCATACACAGGGCAGAGAGCTGCCCCCAGTCCCTTCCTGGCTTGTTGAGTGATGCTGTGACTGGGAGAGGGGGAGAGATTTAACTAGTTTTCAAGAAGAGTGGACATAATGGGAAAAACAGAGAGAAAAATCACATAAATATACTTTCTTTATCCAAAGCCTGATCCTTTGTTGAAAAGTCCCTCTGTTGTACTGCACACAAACTATTAATTCACTGGCTGTGTTCCCATCACAGCTACTGACTTGGAAAAAAGCAAGCACGTCCTCCTCCTCCATGTATTTGTTGTTTATTTGCTCAGGTCTGATTACTCATCCATAGTGACCTGTTTGCTCTCATTTTTCAGATTTACGTCTCTGGAAGAGCTATTTACTTTATGTCTGGACAATGTTGAACACAATGGGGGCCAATTCTAGTTCAGTCCTTTAAGCCCTATCACAATCTAAGCATGAAGTCAATCACAGCAATCAAAGCTAGCAGAAAAATCCTTTCTAGTGTCCAGGCACATTCTTTACCATATCCTTGGTAGGATATACAGGTTGGAATACCTGGCATGTCGTTTAATGCCCCAACAAGGAGTTTTATTCATTGAAGTGGCTGCAATTTAAAGGAGTTTGGGGGAGAAGGTTTGTCTAGATGAAACCATCCATCATAATTTTTTGAACATTTCCTCTGTGAAAGACTAAAATGGTTGCTCTTGTTTCTAACAGGTAACAAGCACTGACATTCCAAACTCATGCTGAATTCTTACCTGTCCATTTAACTCTGCTGCTTAGCCCTTTGCCTGCTAGGTCTTGAAGTAAAAATCAACCCCAGACCAAACCCCTCTGCCTTGACATGAAAACCACCACCACCACCACTACCAGCAGGACCACCAAAGCTGCTCCTTCATCAGCCCACTGTGTCCCAAAATACTGACAGGCTGCTGGCTGGGAAACAACACGTCTGACACTGTGTGGTGGAGCGTGATCAGAGTCAGTTCGGATCAGCAGTGTCCTGGGATGAGCTATCAGCTCACCTGCAAAGATGAAAATACTATGTCCCTGTATCCATATCCACCCATTCTTACCCAGAAGTGTAACAAAAACTGAGGATATTCAAGCAAGTGAGCCAGGAAACCAGAACAATAGTTATTTGCAGGGGGCAACACCTACTTCAGCAAACATAGGAGGTAAAAGCAACATCAAAGAGTGTTAGTACAGCTGACAAGCCTGACAAACATGGATTGGATTTTGTCAATAACATTTCAGGAATTTGTTTTTATCTGTTTATTTTTAGAAGAGCATCAGCTCCGGATTTTCAAAACCTTATAGGCACATCCCACAAGTTGGAAGATCAGCGACCTGGTAAAAACAGGCACACTATTTTCTTAAAATATTATTCCTACAGAATCCTCTATATGATCTCAAAAAAAACCAACTTCAGTGCACAGTTACACACGGTATCATTCCTAAGAGTCACCCCTGGGCTTCTCTCAGCTTTTGGTTCCACAAATATATGAAACTTGCCTGTGGGAACATGCAAATAAAGGAGCCACACTGTCTTACTTCTACTGAGTCTGATTGCTCTGCCTTCACTTAATCTGAGTTCATCTGAACCAAAGCCCTGGTACATATGCAAACATTCCCAAAGTCCTGTGTTTTAATCCTTTTTTTAGTCCTCCAGAAAGCAAATGAAAGAGCCTCAAACAATTCAGACAGAACCAATATTTCTAGTCATCACCAGTCCTCAAATGAAGACCTTGAATAGAAAATGTTCCCCCAGACTCTCAGGAATTATTATTCCTAGTGCCTCTGCAGCTACTTTCCAAAGACTTAATTGGCGATTTCTTAATGTAAGTGCTGTTATGTCCCAAATCTCACACTGCCCTTGTCTGTTTTAATTATATTGATTTAGTGATGATTTGCTTCACCTCTAGAACAACTTCCTAGGAGCACTCACAGGAGAGTGTTAGGAACCCAAGCTATCATGGGCTCTCACAGAGCATTCTTTCTGGTACCTGTTACTTTATTAAACAAAGGAAATAATGCAAATATGATGTAGGAAATTCTCGTGGTTTATATTTCAAGACTGTGCATTTTTATTATGTCTGTACATTCAAGCACACCCTTGAAAGAGCAGGAGCTCGGAAGCTAAGTCTTTGCTAAAGACTTTGTTGCTTAAAAGCAAAAAAAAAAATTTCAGTTTTAAGTCTCAGTCTAGAAGCAAGAAAATTCCACTATACACTAAGGTTTAGCTACTGGCCTGAAAAAACACACTGTGAAGAACGGTTAAGATCATTTTTATGAAAAATTGCCACTAGGATGTAAAACATTGTATCACAAAAGTTCCACTTGGTCATGCCAACTTTGCATGAAAAAGACAGACACGTGTATTTCTTATGGCTTCATCCCCATCATAACTTGAACAATCCAAAATGAAGAACTGTTTTCATAATAATATAAAGTCTTGACAATGAGGCCACTTTGGTTAAGGCAAAACTAACACCAGAGCCTAGAGGAGGCGTGCAAGGCCAAAGGCAGCTGACTGGGCTGCTGAGTGACACATGCACCGGGCACGGGCTGCTTCCAGCACAGTCAGCACAAAGAGCCACTGCTGGCACTCGTGAAAAGCAGGCTGTTTATCCAAGGGTCTGAAGATGGATTTAAGAGGCTAACTTTGAACATTTAAATTCAAAAAACGTGACCTTTGTTTTTTCCCAGAATTCTGCATAATGCCATAAATCTAGTCTTTATCTTGGTGAAGCTATCCAGGCTGACAAGTGGCTTATATCTATGACCTTGGACCACAGAAGTAATTAAAAATGAATGCCACGAGAAGACTTTCAATTGCTCTTGTGCATTATCAAGTATAAGTCTCAAGGGGCAGCTGGATTGTTTTGTTGACGTTATTTTGAATGACCAGTCTTCATGTAACACACAACATATCTTCTGGTTTCATGCCGGGGATACAATCTTTTCATTAAAAATACAGTTAAAACTGCTTTACCTTTTGAAAATCCCTGTGTCCCAGTTTATATTTTAATCTGAGTTCTAAGAAAATCCCTGAGATCAAGCTACCAAATATTTCTGAAGGGAAAACAGAAAATCAAGGATTAATATTATTTAACTATGACTGCTACAATAGCTAAGGGATCAGGCTTTTTGCAGCATACATCTGAATCACACAACACTACACAAAGGACTCAAAGTCAGGCTCTGAATTAGTCAGGGGAATTCTTCGGTGTTATTCAGAAAAGATTTGGGATATCAGCTCTGAGCAAGCTACAGGAGAGATGCTGAACATGGCCTAACGTAATCCAGTTTTTGTATTTGAGTAGAAAAAGACACAAGAGCACGGCCACTGGAAGATGGGTGCAGAATAGCAGGGCACCACATCAGCTCAGGGACCTCATGGACAGAGACAAGGTGGAAATTTAAACCCACTCAGACACTGCTAGTGTAAATTTTGCTGCCAGAGTCCAGGACTGACTGGTTTTAATAATCAGTACCTGTGTCGAAGACCAGGTCTACAAACCAGGGAAAGAAGGTTGGAGCACAGAGGTGACCTGGATGAGAGTCTGGGGGTGAGCTTCACCCCAGATCCGCTGCACCCCCACACCAGTCAGCCCTCACTACCTCTCCTCCCCAGGGACCCCAGACTCCCCTGCCAGGGATACAAGTGATAGTGAAAGACCCTGCACCAAAATAATTTCAAACTGTACATGGACAGAAGTATTCTTATGAAATATATTTAAGAACTCAAGACCAAGCCTTACAGCCGTATACATTTGCTGCTATTCTTACTGTAGCAGGAACAGAGCTGCCCACTGTGTTTCCTGGAAGTCTGGGGGTACAGATACTATGTATTACTGCAAATCAAATTTAAAGAATTATGCTCAAGACACTGAACCTATTGATTGATGCATCTCAATAAACTTTCAAATATCACAGGAACAAAAGAAGGCTTTACATTCGATAAAATTAAGTTTCCTAGGAAACTGGTGTGAGAAGGTGGCTCATTTCAGAGTTTTTTCACAACATTCAGCTCCAGGTCTGAATTGTTGCTGGATGCGTCAGATGCAATCTTACCCTACAACAAGAAAACTCTTCCAAGGAAAACATTATTCCTCTTGAAATACATCAAGTATTCGATTCAAAGCCATTATTAATCATCCCTTTAAAAGGAAAAAGCATTCTGTCAAGGTCACATTGGTCAGGGTGCCTTTAATAGTTAAATTCATCACTTAGGATGTTTACTGTGGGCTTCAAGGAGGATATCAGAAAAGCAGAATTGGTCAGATCAGCATTTCAGCAAATCGTGAGCCTGAGATGCTAAGTGTGCATTTTGAACTGTGAATTCCAAATGACACATTACCACTCACAGATCACTGGATGCAACACAGAATATTTTGGAAGCTTTGGAAACCAATTTAAAAGTGGAGCCCATCCCCAGCTGGAGATGGTAAAATTAAGTGCCACAAGTATATTAACACAGGCAGCAATATAATCTCAATATTAACTAATAAAAGAGCACTGCTGATTATCAGAGACCAAACTGAACAAGGTCTCTTAGGTAAGAGGAGAAGAAATCTTTTCAGAAGTGACATTACCTGAAGCAAGTCCCTCCTTCTTTTGACTAGTACAAATGCAGTTGTACCTTAGGCAAGAACAGAAAAGGGACATTCTTCTACAGACATGGCTGCAGCAGTCAAAACCATTGCAAATTTGACACCAGTGGTGTAACTTCTTGCAAAATAAACTCAGGCTAAAACAAGGACGGTGCCTTCCAGAGCAAGTGTCTGTGTGTTCTAGTGCACTGCACTGGTCAACAAACCTGCAATGCTTTATCAATTGTTTGCATTTATAAAACAAGCACAACAATCCTTCCACCTAAAGGCAGGTATGTCAAATGTGATCTTTCCTGTGTTTAGCTGAATTTTAAAACATGGAATTCCACAGTGCCACTGTTATTGTTTCCATTTATTAATTGACTGTTATTTAGATTCCATATGCCACCAATGAGAGGAGGAAAATACTTTGTTTCTGAACAGGACTTCTACCTTCTACTATTTCCCAAATCGTGGATTTTCCAAAGCAGCAATAATAATAATAATAATAATAATAATAATAATAATAATAATAATGAAAATAATTTGCTCCAGACTCCAGGCTCACAATTTCAGAAACATGCTCCAGTTTTCCAAATTTCTCTCCAGCAGCAGCGTATCCAACTGAGCGCCAGGGAAAAGAAACAAGGAACCCAAGCCCTGTGCCACCAAGCTCTCAAAGTGTTCAGTACACAGGATTTCCTTCAGCCTCAAATACACTGAAGGATGTGCTGTGGTTTACCCGTTACACAAGGACTTGGTCTTTCAGTGTCTAAAAATCACTGTTCCTCAGAACTAAAGCAAATGGAGAAAGAATTCTTCCAGCAACAACTTAGAAGTCAAATTTAAATTAACCTTATTTTCCAAAGGTCTTACACATGATGGATGTTGGCTTAGGATGACCAATTTAAGTGTTCAGTTTCTCCTTTCCCTGATGATTTAACCAAGCTGATTTATCTATTTTTGCGGCCCAGTTCTTGCCTAAGCTTTACTCTCATATATTAAAATTTGATCTTTTGAACAAAGCAAGACAAATTCTCCAGACTCAGATCCTGTGGTCTGGTAGTCTTGGTATCCTTACTGAATTTTAAAATGAAGTTTCAAGGAAAACAAAAACAGTCCTCCCATATTTACAAAGAGATTTTTTCCCCAAACAGAAAACTGCTACAGAGCATGACATGGTTGAGGTATAGTTTAAATAATGCAATGAAAAGGCTACTTTTAAGTATTTGTGCGTTTAAAGTTTGCTGATGACATAGCCTGGATGAAGTGTAAAGAAAATCTGTCAGTTTATATTTCTGTGAAACCAAGCTCCTGCCTAATTTTCATATTCAACATGAATGGTTCTGTGGAGGAGCATCTTCCTCTAAGTTAAGGTATAGCTGTCTCTGTCTTGTAAATTTAAATAATTACTTTTATTTTCAGCTTTGGTGGTAATTCCCCTACACCAAAAGCCCAACTTCATCATTTCTGAGTGACAGCCTATGTAATGCAGGATTATTACATCAAAGAACAACACTGAAGTATCAATAAAGGAAAGAGGCCCTCAGGAGACTACTGTCAAAAGATATAAATTTCTTCCTCCAATATGAAAAAAACCCCACCCTAACCTCTAAAATAAATTCCCAGAAGATGCCCATCCATCCTGGAAAGCCATCCATCTTTGCTTTGACAGTGACCAGTGCTCTCAGCACCAAAAACATTTATTTTATTTGACAAGTAAGGGGTGTGTACAGAGTGACCTGGAGAGCCCAGCAGGAGGGAAACACCAGCAGGGCAAGGCTCATCCTGCACGGTGCTGCTGTGCACACCAGGGCTGCAGTGCCTTACCTCAACAGCCACAGAGTTTTTCCCAAAAGCAGCCCTGGGAGATACTGGTCTACTGCTTCTCAGTTTCTGTAAAATCCAGCATTCAGGGACAGATGAGAACAACGCTGTTGATTTATTCTAAAGGAGCTTGAAAAGAATTATTCTAGTGATTAAAATCAGTGCACGTAGCATATACTGGGGACCATGGAAGTTTAGCATAAAATTAATGACAAAATGTAGGATGCATTTTCAGTCCATGAGGCCGTTTGGGCGCAGCAATGCCGGATATTCCACGCACATCCATTTGGAGTTTGGCATCCTGCATTCAGAGCGTATGGCTGAACTGCAGCACTCCTGTCAGCCTGACTTAGGGGGTGATGCCGCAATGCAGCCCTTTGTGATCGCCTGGGAGAGCAAAATGATTAACAGACCTCAGCCCTTACTCTGGCTGGAGATGGCCAGCACTGCTACCAACTGCAGTCCTGTACAGGACCATGGCAGGCAAGTGCAGAGGACACTCTTCAGCTATTCAGGTGTGACCTTTCTACTCACAAACCAGCCCAAAGCAAACTCAATCTTCACAAATCAGCTTTTTGTTTATATCAACAAACTGTGTTGACCCTCTGTTCTTCCCTTTTTTCTTCCGAACAAAACCAAAAGATGGGGAAATAGGGACCCATTTCACACCAACCCTCCTACCCTCACCTGTGTCTGTATTGTAGAGCTCTAAATCCCACCCTGTTAGACAGCAGCCCCTCCAAGGAGGCCATCCTGCAGCTGATACAGCCATTATACATGTAGATGAGGTATATAAATCTTTTCACAATCCTGTTTCCTCGAACTTTGATTAATTACACTTCTGTCTGCCTTCTTTCCTTTCAAACACAAATGCAAAGGACAGGCTCTGAAAATGGGACATTTTTCCCCTCAAGTCCCTTTCTGAACTCAGCAGGTGCAGTTCTACTGAGGGCAGGAAACTGCCATTTCTAGACTATGTTCCTGGCGTCTGCTTATCTTTCCTGCTGAAAACGTAGCAAATGTCATCAAAGCGTATCAGAAGTTAAACAATTCCCTTGATTCCAGTATCCCTTTGCCGTAAATACAGTCTGAGCTTGTTTGAACTGGAAATTGTCGTTCTTGGGAATAATTGCTCTGTACACAGCACTGCTTCCAATCAATACCAAGACACATTTTCTGAGCTGTATGAGTTTTCATTACTAACCTCACAGTAACCTTAAAGGTTTGAGCTCATTCTTTCCACCAAACTGCACAGATCCTTCTTTGCTTAATCTCAAAAATGTCAACAGCAAAACAATCAGGACAGGCACAATGGTGCTTGCCTGGTTTCAATGCAGCATGGCATTTCCAGTCTGATAAAGGTTAGAGAGCTCTCTCAGAGGTGAAAGCAAAATACTCTCCATGTGCACATATCTCTTTAAATGGGGAACAGATTGAATCTAGATGGGAGGGACAAAAAGAACAGATGAATTCACAACGAAACAAGGTAGTAGCAGAGAGGTGATGAAAGGTATAATTAATACCTCCATTCTAATTAGTACTCCCAGTCTAAAGCAACAAAATAGCATCCTTTGATGTTGGCCCTCCCCGATATTGTAGGCACAACACACACAGTTTTCACTTGTAACCATAATTTCTCCTCATGTTCTACAGTGTTTGAAATCACCAAAAGTATGAGTTGTCCCTTTGGGGTGGATCTGGGCAGTGACAACCAAAATCCAGGCACGTCTGGCACTCAGATATGATGGTCACGGATCATGACAATTCCAATGACTCCACCACTACACCTACAGCTTTACATTTTAGCCAACTCCACTTTAATCCAGCCTTTTGGGAGGCAGAGAAGCACGTTATCAAGATGTTACTCTTCTGAGCAATGGGGTCTGGGACTGGTAAAAGAGACTGGAGCTGACAAAGAAATCAGTAGGTTTTCTCAGTTCCAAAATGATGACAGCTGAAGAACTGACCTGGAAATAGTGACAAGAAGGCTTCTACACTCCCAGTGACAACACTACAGCATCACTGTGTATGGAGCACATTTGATTCTCCTGGCCTTGGCTATTGCCAGAACCACTGAAATCTCTCAAACTCAAGAGAGCCGAGTTTGGTCTGTGTGAGGACAGCTTCTGGACTTGACAACTACTTTCCTCTCTCTTTTGGGGAATGGAAATAGTGTGAACTCAGTCTCACCATAATTGATGCTACTTCCTTGACTAGGCACCCACTTTGTTTCTTAGAATAATCTCAGTTAGATCTCTCTTTGGAAAACAACTGCAGAAAAAGGAGAAATTTACACCTAATTCAGTCTTCTGTCAATATATTGCTAGGCACAAAAATCAGTATCTTCATCAAGGTCACCGAATTGGTTACCTGAAAATAGGAATTTTAGGCAAAAAAAAAAAATCTCAAATTAAAATTCCAGTTATTTCCACACTCAAAAAGACAACAAACCCCAGAATTATACAGTGTGCAATGAGAGTCCAGAGCAGACACTATCCCTGGGGTACTATAAAGGTGATATCACACCAGGAGGCAGCACAGTAGCAAGAGAAGAAAGCATGCAGGCCTGCTCAGTGGGCTCACAGCTGACCACCTTGTCTTCCAGTAGAACATGAGCAGCAGCAGCTTTATCCAACATTAGCAAAGGGGATGGAGGGTGCAGGCTGCTTCCTATCATGAACAGATCTATATTGCCCAAAAAGAATCCATGATGCAAAACTTTTTTGCCCCCAGTTATTAATTTATACTTCCAACATCAGTGAGTGAGGCTGTTATTACCCATACACTCAAATAATCTGATTTTTCTGTGTGATGTGGAAAAAGCTGAGCAAGACCAAGCTGAATAGGAGGATAAACAAACAGAGGGCCCTGTACAAGGTGATGCCAGCAAGACACTCTGCTTGTTTTCCTATCCTCCTTCCAGGAAGGGAACAAGTCCCCATCCCCATATGCACAATTGGTATGGTGTAGAAGGTGCAGATTCCCTCTCGCTGCCACTCAACCTAATATACACTAATCTCCACTGCAGCAATAAGAGAGGATTTGGGCCTCAAAAACAACACATGAAACCACATAAATATGTTGCAGAAATAGACTGAAACAATCCAATTAGTGGAAAAAGCCTCTTCAGCATCTACCTAATGGGTTGTATTTAACTGGCAAAAAGCAACAGGCAAGTTTTGGCTTGAAAGAACAACTTGTAAATTGTATTCCCAGGCCCTACAAACATCTTATGCTGGCTTCTAATAAGAAAGACATTGAGAAGCTGCTTCAGTTTTCTTTTGGTCCAGCATTTGATTTACATCTCCTTCAATCCTTTCCCAGTTCTCTCTCTGCTGTAAGATGACCAAGTGTGCAGCCAAATGCAGCTACTTAGCGCTAACAACAACATGGAGATGGCCCCGGAGGCATCACAGCAGAATCTGGAATTCTCATTCCCAGTGGGTATACAATACCATTTTTAGTAGTTGCTGACCCATGTTAGAAAATGGAAGGGGTCAGAAAGACAAGAAAACACAGATGTAGCACAGTTTGCTGGAAGATAGAGCGTGAGACAACTCACCAAAAACTGCGTGTACCATTAGGTACTGAGCAGCATGGTGCTACTGAAAACATGCCCTGATAATGTTTGTCATCAGGATTCTGTGTCCCACAAACCAGGAACTGACAGTGTCAGTAAAAAAATTAAATGTCATAATATCTAAATTATTCATGGGTGATATTTTTTGTTCATTTTTGGAACAGAATGGAGACTCACCACAGATAAATTCTCCAAGATATGGGTACTGAGCTGCCTAGAACACCAAACTTGATTTAATACTTCCACCCTACATGACTCACATAGTTTGAATTATCTAGGGGACGTTCCAAGTATCCTACTGAATCTACAATGGTCACAACTCAAACATCTACACAACATGGCACTGCAAGTGAAATGAGGGGGTCTGTGAAGTCATCTTCATTCTTTACAAATACATGGAATGCTCTTAAACACGTAAGTTAGCAAGGAATAAATATATTGGAAACATAACTGGGCTTCTAAATGTGCTGAAAGGATTTAATCCAACTTTTTCCAGAGTAAAGGAATCTTGGAATGGAACCAAAGTTATTTACTGTGCAGTAATAAAATAAAAAGATCAATGAAGCCAATTACTTGAATTGCAGCTCAAAGCAGAGGTGGTAGTCCATTGTTCATTCTAATCTTGTCTACACAAGGCAAGACTGGAAGGGACCCTCACAAAATCTTCTTGCCAGTTCACCTGCTCCAAAACTGAATCAATAGCAGTAATAGTTTCTGAGAAAGTTTTCCTCAACCTCCTTCTCAAGACCTTCACTGACTGAGGCTTTGCAGTCTCTCCAGATAAGCTTTTTCCAGGGCTTCTCTTTGCCACAGATTGCCCAGCCCCTTCTATCCCCTCACAATGCCAAACACATAAATAAGAATCAAACAGTTACCTTCATGACAGCCTTTTTAGGTATTTCAAGATTCATGTCATCCTCCATTCTCCTGTACTGCACACCCCTAAAATCATCCAAATTTCTCCTGAAGATCACGTGCCCTAAATTACTCTCATTACTTTCTCCTGGATCCTCTCCAACTCATCCCACAGTGCTCTTATAGTGGTGCCCAAAAATATGCACTGTATCTCCTTTAAACCACTACACATACATTTAACAAGTCAGCCTACACACTGTTTCATACTTAAAGCTAAGTATATTCAAATGACTGCGTTAGGAGTTCAGAACAACTTTATTTTAAATTATAGAAAAGATTGATGTAGTGCATTTTACACTAGACTGGGCAACAAGAACGCATCTGCCATGAACTCACTCAAATTTAGTTAAATTGAGGGCACTATATTTCTGGGCACCAGTAGCTGTTGCTGTCTTCACCCAAGTTCAGTGTTATTCTGTGAGAAAGGTGCCAGACAGTTACCTACTCTACAAACCCAGCACAACATGTCCTGACACAAGCGTGGTCTGATTTGGAAGTCCTCTTACTCACTGTGCCTCTGGATGTGCATTGAGCACAGAGAGCAGTCTCTGGTACCCACTTTGGTCTGAACTTTGAACACCCCTCCCGAGAGCTCTGCTGACCCTGGATGTCTCTCATTTTCTTTTATTTACTGCAGCTCAGTCACATCCTGGAAAGAGACCTGTCAGTTCTTGTTGTGTGCAGCTCAGTGACCTTCAGGAGACAGTCTTGCTGCTGAGCATTTTGTTTAGCAAAGAACTGAAGAAAAAAAGCACAGAGCCAGGTCCCTGTCTTGGAAGATTCACACAACTCAATGATCTGCTCTCCCTAATGCAAAGCAGAGTATCCCCCTCCCTTTTTTCTACCCCGTTAGCCTGACTATAAATGTGATTGCACTGATAAACATCCACAGCAAGAGATCATTTGCCCAAACTAATTAACTGCTGCCACCAAATCACCATGTAATATTTTCAGTAGAAAAGTGCAGCCTACACTGCTGTGTGACATTTAGCTTTTAATTGCCCTCAGTCACCAGCAACAAAATTTCAGATGTTATTATTTGTGTTGGTGAAAGTTGCCCCTCTAGATAAAACATGAGCCCTGTCAAATACCATCACAGGAGCACTAATGCTCTGGGTTAAGCTGCAGCAGAGGCTGTCAGGGAGCTCCCCCAGCCCCCAAAGGGAAGAGGACATGGGAAGAAGGGGATTAGGACAATCTGATGCAGCACAGCATCACTGGGGCACAGCGGGGAGGGAGGAATGCTCAGGGCAGGAATTCATGCTGAGCAGAATACTCCCACTCAGCCTGACTCCAGCCAAGGGGAACAGGGAGCAGCTCAGCTGGAGGGAGCAGAACACCACACTCCCAAGCCTACTGCTCTCACTGGAGTTTGAAAGACTTTGGCCAGCAAGGTTTGCTCTGAGTGGTATTTGTCTGTGCAAACAAGGACAGAACAGCTGCACTGGGAAATGCTGTCTTGCTCCAATTAGCTCGTGGCTGCTCACCAACCAACTGTCCCGAGAGCAGCCCTTTGCAGTCGGAGCATGACTTCCAGCCTCACTTCCAGCATCATTAAGAAATTGCTCTGAACAATTTGCAATTTTTATTTTAATCTCTCAATAAACCTTCCTGTTGGGTTTGCTCTGACAGTGCCATGTCTGTGCTGTAGAGACCAGACAATGCAAGGACCTGAAGCCACTTCAATACAAGCCACTCAGCCGATGCTGATAATTAGGACCAGCTAAGGGTTCAGTTGGGCATGCACCAACATTTTAAGGTTCTTCTCAATCCCAGGATGCGCAGGGCACCCAGGCAGCAAACAAAATGGCTTTTGGGGTTGTATCACATCACATATCTTGTGGCCAGAAGAAGAACAAGGCTGTGCTGGGGCCAGGAACAATGCTATTAATTCAGAGGAGTGGTTCACCTTACAGAATATGCATCAGGAAGCACAAGGTGATTTTAAAACTGTAATTCAAGACTGGAAGGATCAATACCCAAATTAGCCCACAATGACCTAGCTCCAGAAGGAGCATGGATACATCTATTCACTGCTTCACCAGGCTGATTAGCCAGGCTGTGACAGGTCCCTGTTACAACCTGGCTGTGAAGATCTAACCCACACAGACATATCTGCTCATGTGTAACTACCTTGGAAGTCTTTCACAGTGCTCCATGTTGACAGGTAGAAGCTAACATTCGAACTTTCTATCCACAGATCTTTCCAGGAAAGAAATGCCAAACTCCATTTAAAGTTCTTGTAAATCAGGGCCCTGAACAAACCAAATTGAGTGTCAAAGGCTAAACTGTGAATCCTTTGTTAACCTTAATATATAAAACTTCTCTGTAGTTGTGCCCTGTAAACCAGTGACACGTCACAAGTCAGTATGAGCTCAGCAGTCCAGATAAGTGCATCCCAGTTCTTACTGTGCCACAGCACAGTCTGGGCCAAAATCCAGCCTGCCTGCCAGCCCCATGCCCTGGTAGCACGACCTCAGCTGCCCTCTTTTGCTTTACATCCTGAATTTGACTCTCATTTTCAGTATTCCATATAACCAAACACAGCAAGCGGGGACTGTGAGCTCAGAAGATGTGGTGGTTTAGTTTTGTGCTCTTGCTTAAGCAAGCTGTGTTTTGAAAGAACGGGAGTTACGTGCCAGAAAAGGCTGCAGACTAATTTTAAAATTAATTGAGGAAGATATTCTTCTACTCGTTCATATGATTTATGCCATAACTGCAGCTTTGCTCTCTTCCACATAGTCTTTAGTGAGGAGTAAGACAGCTGACCAGCAGCACAAGAACTCAGATGTTTCCTGGAATTGTTGGGGTTTAATGTAAATGCATAAAATCCAGGCATCACAGAGCTTTTTGCAATATAATCCCAAAGCTGCTTACAGGCCAACTCAAGATAAAAATTATTGTGCCTGTCTGGTTACACTGAACATGCAATAACCTCTCAGATGCCAGTGCCAAAGGCTATGAATTTACCTCAAGGTATGTGTTTTATATGCAGCAATATGTTGTCATTAAAACTGAAGAAGTCACATCTTAGTCATTGTCTATAATCTCCCCTTGAAAACAATTTTACTGACTGCTTAGTCCAAGAATACAATTACTTTTCACTGCACAAGGTGCTCAGTATGAGCATGTTCCAAAACTGTAACAGGAATTTTTTTTCCCAAAAAAAGCTTTGAATAGCTCCATGTGTTACTAGCATGCAAAGAGACTTCTCACCCCACCACTCTGCCAGGCAATTTAAGGACACAGACCCTCTGCTAGGTGGGAGTACACAAGGGAACAAGCTGCCATACAAGGCTGACAGTAGAAAGCAGAGCCAGGCAAAGCCATTTGCTGGTAATCTCACAGAAACTGAAGGAAGATCTCCTCATTCTTACTTTGTAAGTTTTGGTGCACCACTAACTCACCTTTGTCATTACTTGCTATCACACCCAAATAGGACTAAATATTAATTTCTGCCAATTCCCCCTGCTGCACACCACAGTAAAAACTCCTGGAGCTCTTACCATTGGGAGGAAGACACAATATCATAGCTTTTGTAAACAGGCCTGAAAGCTCCCCTGGTTTTGTAATCATCTTATACAACTGCTATCAGCCATGACAGCATCCTTTCAGATTATAATGTCCTGAGACATGCAGATAGGAAAGACTTGCCTAAGGCTACTCTTCTACTGCTTGTAAAACTATTAATAAAAATACCTAAGCAAAGACTTGACTTTATTGCTATAGATTAAATGAAAAGGAAACTGTGCAAGAAGTCTGGCCAGAAGGATTACATTATTATTGATCTGGTTATTGTCTGATCAGGTCAGCAGCAGGTCAGCAGCAGGACTCACATTCATGCTATACAGCCCAACTGTATAGAGAAGATTTGTCCTCTTAAGGCAGACTTGCCTCCACTGTCTGCCTGTACTGCATAGGCTGGAACAAAGCTGTGGGTTGGCAGGACTCCACTGCATTGCAATACAACAACTGCAATGGACTAAAATTTGCTATTTTGGCTGCACTTTGTCAAGCTGCAGAAGGAAGTCCATATGGGGGAATAGCCATATATGTGGTTTGGCCGAATGAAAGAGTGCAGCACACCCCTGAACGTAAGCTTTGCAAAAAGGAAGCAAAAGCTGTGCTTGCAGCACTTGGTGGTCCTTCCATTGCTGTGCATAGCTCAGTTTTGCTTTCTTGTTAATCAGCATCAGCCACCCAGAAAGCCTGCCTGCACCACGATCTGCACAGGAAGTGGGCATGACACCAAAGCCAGCAAGCTGGGTCACATTCCCAGTAGTAATTACAATGGAGAAAGAAAATAGCAGGGGAAAAAGACAATACCCAAAATCAAGTGGTGGGATGACAGAACACCACACATTTGTGCTTCAAAATATCCATGGAATCAGCTCTCTGTAATTCAGTCTGCACATTATTCCTTCAACCCATACTCATACCAGGATACTGCTCTGGTTTTGCTTGGGAGTAAGAGCGCCTTGCCAACAGCCACGTTCAGGACGTGCATCACAAGCTTCCTAATGCACACAAGGCATGCTGTTTCACTAGCAGCAGGCCAGGATGTTATTGTTCTCATGGACTCATGCTGGCAAGAAGTCCTCTCTCCACCCAAACCCACAGAAAGCTCTCAAAGTTAGAATCTCATACTTCCCAGTTTTCAAATCCCTCCAAACTAGAGGCCCCACAGATGCTGAACAACCATCAGACGCGCACAGACCATGACACAGCACTCTATGGCCTTGTGATCCCGTGCTCAGCTATGTATTGATTGTGTGGGAACATCAAATGCTTTCAGCATCCCTGAGTTTATGCTGTCCCCATTTCCAACTATTTAAGCAACTTTGGATGAATCTGAAAACAAAATATAAAAGAAAAAATAATTCTGGAGAACCCTTTTCTAGACTTAGTAAATGCATCAAGAGACTGTAGAAACATTCAAGTTCGGGGTAACAGAAAAGTGTGGAAGTTTTACTTTAAAGGACTTTATTATCCTCATCCAGAACAAATAGCTTAAATCAAATTTTAAGTCTCACTCATGTTTTTTTGGGAAGGGGAGGCAATGAAAGAAACCCACAATTTATATTAGAAAGTCTGGTCTTACAGCTGCCTCACTCTACATGTGCAAAGATTGGGGCTCACAACAGAAGTCTCCAAGACAACTTAACAAACTATTTTTCCTGTGGCAATCCTTGGTGTATATAAAACAGAAACCTTATACCTGTTGTGGATATACATCTTTATTGCACACATTGGGAGACACCATGCTGTGTTTGCTCCTGAAAGGATCAGTGCCCCTCCTGCAAACCAAGGGTGGGGGAAAGAGCCTTAAAATCAGAAACAGAATTGAGTGCTTGAGAGCAGCATGGCAGATAGCTCCAGGCTGAGGCCATTACTGAGGTTAAGATGATTCTTAGCCTGTGCTTTCTATTTTTCTGACACTGTTTCAGATCTTCAGTATCCTGGCTATAAAAACATTCCTTCTAGGAGGAACATGGGAGTGAGAACAAAGAAAGAGGTTTCCTTCAATAGCATATACACACTAAGGAGTCCAAAATCTGCTACTTTATAGAGTCTATAACATTTATGTTATACTTAATGTCATGTTACCTTGGAAGACACAAAAGACCTGCTTTACATTTCAGCTGAACCTGAAATGTGGCCAAACCCTCAAGTTTATTAGTAAAATGCAAGTCATAGTTTGTCTCAAGAGAGGAATTTGTCCACAGAACTTATGACCCTGTAAATCTAGCTGTTATGTACTAGGAATGCAAACATATCAGCCAACAATTAGTCCAACATCCCATTCTTGCTAATGGGGATTTCTTGCTTCAACCATGATACTCAAATTATATTGTTTTTCAAAAATCAAAGCAAAATTTACATCCAAATGTTCAAATAAAACACCTAAACACGATGCTTGAAGCAACAGTAAGCAAAATCTTGATCACTGAATGATAATTACTCTTTCTGAATTGACTTCCTAGGCAAGGTTAGTCCCACGCTGATCTCAGCACAAGTAACCAAAGACCTGCTTAGGAAGGGTGGAATTCAGTTTTCTCCTTGTACAGCTGAAGCTAACATACAGTCTCTTCAATCATCCAGTCTGTTTAGCCTCCATAGACATAAACAAATCTCAAGGAATGTAAAGAGTTAGACAGAGACATTAATACAGGGCCTAGAAGCTTCAAATCTTCAATTTGACATTAATTGTCAGAAAAGCAGGCAAGATAGAGGATGCCAGATGCTTTAACCCAAACATCTCATTTGTGCACAGTGTTTCTGGAAGAAATTTGTGCTTATATAAATGAAAGGGTAAGAGTCTCTTCAGTGTAAAAGGATCACTAAATGATCACAGTTCTAATTATTGCTTGACTGTGACATCCCCAAACCTCTGGCACTCAAGCCTTTTTTTGCTTAGAAACATCTGGCTTGTGTGTTACCTGAGGACTCTCTTTGCTACACAAAGGCTGACAGCAGTCTGAGAATTCCCATATGGAGGATTTTTACACTTAAGACATGTGCTGTGAGGAGAACTCCCACGGGTCAGAGGGAACTGAGGTTCTTTCCAACTGCAGGCACAAAACTCAAAAAGCACAAAGTATCCTTGTTTGAGGAAATAACCTTTAATACCAAAGCCCAGCTCCCCTGGCACAGAGAAGGCCCCTGTGACAAGAAGAGTAATAGGGGTGTCTTGGAAGAGAAACACCTACACAATTTGGGCATGAGGAGGGAGAAGACTTTCAACTGGAAAGACAACTTTGGCACAAGGACAAACATGTACAAACTTGCTGTAAGTGAATTTAAGCCTGAGAAGACATTTTGGCTGCAGAAGGCTTGCAATTTTCAGATCAGTAAGCTCACGGAACAGCCTCCTAAACAGGAGTGATAAAAGCAGGACAATCAAGTTAATTTAGAGACATTGCTGGAAAATAAGTTATAGAAGTGCCCCAGAACAGAAGCAGCTGCAAGAGAAAAAGAATTGTTCTTACTGGAGAGTATAAGACAGTGACTCAGCAAGGCCCTGATGGTCCTGTATTTTATTTTAAAATTAACTAAAGATGACAAATTAAGGATCAGTCAGCACTGAAAAAGAACTAAACAAGAAAAATCCTTCATAAACAAAGAACTCAAGTCAGATTCCTGTGCTGAACACCACTGCCAGTAAGGAGATGGGTGCTGCTCTGCTGCATGTTCCGTGGAAACCCTTCCATACACCTGTCAGGATGTTAACTCCACGTGCACAGGAAGAAGCGTTGAGGAGCCCAGTGTACAGGCAGGGGGTTCCAAGAGTTCTCTGTCAAGCAGTCTGTGCTCAGCTGTACCTGGGCTGCCTTTCTGACTGCATATGAGACATTCAAATCCCTGTCTTGGCACCCTCAAATAACAGGTACATAAACTCCCTTATCAGTCAAGGGTTATTGGGCAGTGTTCAGCAAAGTTCATTAAACTGTAAGGGAATCCGGATACTTCAAAATGCCAGGGTATGGATCCAGATTCTTTAAAAGTAGTATTTTTAACTACTTGGCATACAATTCAATAAAATGTTACAGTCATGTACCTCTTGTAAGGAAATGTACTTTAGAATTTAATAAAGATGAAAGAAATAAAAGCTTCTTGCCATTTTATTTCTCTCGTCTAAATTGAATTGATCAAATTTCCTTTCTGCAAACCCCTTCACCCATCCAAGAGGAAGTTACAGGAAGGTTTGTAACTCCTGCCTGTACAGCTATATACTTTAACATGCCTCAGGGTACAATATTTCTGGCTGACTAGGGGATGCAAGGCTGCAATCTTTTTCAGCTTTTCATCCAAGTTCGTGAGGCACTGCCTGCACAAAAAAAATTTGTTCAAAATGGCTTTGTCTCAAACATTTCCTGGTTTGATTCAAACCCAGAAGTTGTCTTGCTTCCTTCAAAGAACCTGGTGAGTTCCACCTTGTAAAGATAGGAGGTGAAAAAGTTTCAATCATCTATCGTCACAGAACTGTAGAAAAACCTGAGTTGGAAGGGACCCACATGGATCATCGAGTCCAACTCCCAGCCCCACGCAGGATGCCCCAAGAGTGACACCACATGCCAAGAGTATTGTCCAAACACTTCTTGAACTCTGTCACACTTGGTACTGTGACACTTGGTACTGTGACTGCCCTGGAGAGCCTGTTCCAGTGTCCAACCACCCTCAGGGTGAAGAACCTTTTTCGAATATCCAACCCAAACCTCCCCTGACACAGCTCCATGCTGTTCATTGAGGTCCTACTGCTGGTCACCAGAGAGAAGAAATCAGCGTCTGCCCCTCCTTTGCCCCTCACAAGGAAGTTGTAGATTGCAATGAGGCCTCCCTTCAGTCTCCTCTTCTGCAGGCTGAACAAGCCAAGTGAGCTCAGCTGCACCGTGTATGGTTTTCCCTTTAGGCCCTCCACCACCTTTGTAGCCTCCTTTGGACACTCTAACAGCTTTAGATCATCCTTATATTGTGGCCCCCACAACTGCACATAGCACTCGAGGGGAGGCCGCAGCAGCACACAGTGGGACAAGCAATCTCTGCCATACTCCCGTTGCCAGTCCCTCATGCAAGGCTTTCCCAGCTCTACCTGAAGGCTCCTTTTGGGCAGGTGGCCTTTAGCTGTAGGAGTCCCAAGTGAGGATCACAGCTTGCCCTACTAAGCAAAGCAGAAAGCGAGGAGCCTTTTCCTAAACTACACAAGAGGCATGACTTGCTTGCCGCCTCTTCAAACCCTGCGTGGGAGGCACTGGCAAACAGCAGCACACTGGGGCTGCTGTGGGCCTCCCTCCCACTCGTGGGCTGCAGCAATGCTCTGTGAGCACGGAAACAATGGAGTCTTAATTACTGCAGCTCAAACAAGGGCTGGAGTGTGAGAGCGGCTGATAAGCAGCTGGATAACGGAGCGATGAACTGAGTCTGCAGCCTGTCACAGAGCTAACCGAGGCCTGCACCAAACACCCCCACCTACTACAGACAGCCTGACAAGTGTCCAAATATGGTGTTCAAAAATGTACAGCACAAACAGAACACTGAGCTAAACACTGGAGCTTCACGTATACATCAAGTAATGAATTCAGACGGGCAGAGCAGGTGATAGACTATAGGAAGAAATATGAGAAACACCAGATAAGGAAATGACAACATAGTTCTAAAGGAAAGCTATCCTTTAGATCTGGGCCATTGAACTGAAGTTTTGCTATCCATCATTTGGTCAAGAGCACAGCATGCTCTTTCTATCCACCATGCTACCTTGAGTAGCAAACCTGTGCAAAGCTGCATTTTGAAGGTGCATGAAGTAATCCCCAGAACTTTAGAGCAGCCAGCTACCGCCAGCAGGCAACTGAGACCACTCTCCAATTTCAGCAATGAACAGGAGGACAGAAGGAAGCAGGAGAGCCAGACACACAAAGAGGTGGCTACTAAAGATTTAATGTCTGTAGTCTAATGTTCTTTTCTCCCCTTACAAGTGTGAAAGCAGTAGGCAGCGAGATGACAGAACTGGGGGTGGGAGGGAATCTATTCAGAATTTCCCCTGTTGCAATTGAACCTACAGTGTTACCCAGGTATTGGTAGGAAACAGCTGAAGGTATCTTTCAGCCTCATCAATACAAATGATAAACTGCCCAGCTCTGGTACCCTCTGAAGAAAAATCCCTCTGTTCACTTAAAGCTTAGTCCTGTGAAAGAGCATCTTGCTTCTCTTCCTGTCTCAGGAGAATCATCACCTATTTGCCAGAATCATCCTGCTGTGCTCAGAACAGACTCACAATGTGAAACAATGCTGGTGAGAAGATGCTTTGCACAAACTTCTCATGCATATGAAATATGAAGAGGTCTCTGAGGCCAGAGTCTCTTCTGTGAAACAAAGCAGCCATGATACCTTCGTGATGGAGAGTGGACTGGAAATGGTAACTTATTTTTCAAGGAGCTGAGATTTCCCTTTTTGAATAGGGTGAGCATCTACTGAATTAATGGAATTAATGAAAGACTAAACAACATTTTGTGTAAAAAGATTTGAAACTTGCTTGCAAAAAAATACTACTACCCCTTACCTCTTTAGGTATGCTGTAGAGCCTTGATAAAGCAGTGTCCTTGTTCACAGGCAAATTTTCATCACAAATTTGCAGTAAAATTCACCAGTTTTTAGGCTGGCAATTTTGAGTTTATTGCAAACCCTATGTTGAATTTTCTTCAGTCAGCTTGTTTTTTTATTCATGTGTGCTCAGCACTGGCTAACCTTCTGATCTCAGTATAATAAACTCACTGAAGGGCTACATTTCTCTAAAGACAACTATGCAGTCTCCTCATGCTAAGGATTATAAGACTTTTTATTTTAAACAGAGGATTTTAATCCAGAGTTATTTTTAATCCACAGTACATGTAGTTTCAATAGCCCAGTGTAGGTATTTTCATATCTTGGTAAGTCGTGTAGCAGAAAAGCACAAATCAGTGTTATGACTTTGGCTTCCTATACTATGAAGAATTCCAGTATCTGATTAGCTGTTTATAAAAATCCCAGGTGTGTATTTCAGTCTGGCAAAGATACCAATACCTCACAAAGACTGAAAGTCAAATAAGAAAATCCAACAGAAAACCCAATGTTATCCCAAGCTAAAAGAAAAAAAAATTCAAAGAAAACTCAAATAATGAATTTGGAAGAGAAAAGATGAAATTAAATGTCATCTTAATTTTTAATGAAAACCAGTATCAGTATATATGCTTCTCATATACTGATGGTAAAGATGATGCAAATGTAAGGGTGATAATAGGGTAAGCCACAAATCTATGAGAATCCTTTGTTACCATCCAAATTCTAAATCCCTCTGATTTGCTTTAAATTGTAATTTGGACCAGGAGGTTCCATGCACACCATGCCCTTGATATTCTTCAGCTGGAAAATCCTACCCACAGAACTTGCTAGATGGGTTTTGACTTTCCAGGAAGACTATAGCTAGATCAAAACACATCTAGATCAAGAGAACATGAAAAGTTAAAAGGTTTTGTGGGGATTTTTCTTGGTAGAAAAGATTACCATCTCAGAGATAGCACAGCAGCTCTTCAGGTAAGTGGGTGAATGCAAACAGATTTTGATCAATATCAGAACAGCACAGCTAGCAAAAATGTATGGGTGTTGCAGTTTCTGTTCAACAGGGTTTGGAATTCAACAGTTGGAAGGTGGGAAGTGAAAGTTAACTCACTGCTCACTACAGCACTGCATTTGTGTTCTCACTTCTCCAAAACAGCCTTCCACTGGTGCTCAGGAGGAGGTGTAGCAGCCATAGATCACACATAACACAAGCCTTACTCTCTTTGAAGCAGAGTAGCATCAGTTTTTCTTCAACATTCTCTTTCATACAGAGAACAGGCTCAAAAGCAGTGGCATATAAATTTGTGCTATAGTTTCCAAGCAAAAGGCCAGCAAGAAATAAGGAACTTAAAGTTAACCAGCTACAAAGAGCTCTACAACAGGGTGCAAATCACTGCCCACTACACCTCAGCCAACAGTCAGTAGTTTACTTTACCAGGATGACACAAAACTGCTCTTCTGGCATTTTCTTCTCCTTCAGCATCCTTTTATCATCAAAATGGACAGAGTCAAGTTACAGAACAGAACTCCTTCTCTGTCATCATGTTACTTTAGGTAAAGCAAACAACAAATTGGGTAATACAGTGAAGTAAATCATCACCTCTCCACAAGGTCAGAAATCAGGCTGTGTCTGGAGAGAGTGAAATACTTTGTAAGGAACCTTTAGCTTAAATAAGTTTTACATGAGAAAAATATCAGAGTTCAGCAGATTTATAGAACTGGGACAGTGTTTATGATTACAGAGATGCTACTGTGAGGAACTTCCTGCCCTTGCCTTCAGTTTCCACACTGTGGCCAACACTGCCTTCAGGACAGAACTGAATTACATACTTGACTGATTAAGAGCCCACAAACCAAGTCAAAAGGCACTGTCGGGCTGAACTCTCGCCTTGAAAAAGGATGAGATAAACAATTCTAAAATTAAAAGAAAAGGAGGGTGAGATTCACTGTAACAGACAGGTAATCAAATGAAATGTGACACATCATCCCTAGAGGAAGGGAAACTGGCAGCTTGGCTGGATTTTCCTCATGACAACCCCAGGATATATGACTATCTTGGCAGAGAATAGAAAGAGGTCCTAGACTTGTCTGTATCACTGCAGCTCAATTTAATTACCAGTCTGCTAAAGAGCTAAATTTCATAATTAATAGTGATGCAAGGAGGCCAACAGCACAACAGAAGAGACTTTGCAGTATTCTTCCAGAAATAGCTGACTAATCCACTTTGGGGATCATTTTAGTGTACATTTCCAATGAACATTTCTGGCTTCTAAAGTTTCCAAAATATGGGAGGCAGCAAGGAAAATATTTGGTATTCATTTCTGCCTGCTGACCAACCTGCTTTTCAAGTTTATTTGCCAACCTGCTACCAGATTAGGCATCTTATTTGCACAAAATGTTCATGTCAGTTACATATGAACTATTAAATTGTTCCCTCTGGACATCTTGGATACCACTGTCTAGGGGAAGAGGAAATAAGTTTGATTCACAAATGTTTCACTGTGGTAAGCAGTATCTCCCCACTAGCTATTGCACTGATGTGCTGTGCAAGATACAATCCTGCTCTTGCTGAAACCAACAGGTTTTTGATTGGATCCGTAATTCAGGAATCAAAGGTATGCCAGTGTCTAAACAGTAAACCAAGGCCTAACTTGATCAGGGAGCATAAAGAGCCTTGATTAGTTGAGGAAGAAATGCAGTTTGGCCCAGGGCCAGAGCATGTCTAGGTTCTCTTTTCAGATGATGAATTTCCAGGGTGAGGTAGCTGTGACATATTAAAAGAACAAAGCCTGAATTTAGCTGTCTGGCACAGGGCTTGTCTTCACATTATGAGTTGGTTCTCAACTACTAATATCTCAAAGCAAGCTCTCTCTTAATTTTTTTAAAAGTTTAAACAGTCCAAATCTTCATAGCTGTTTTCATTAGGCAAGACTTTACATTGTCTTACAGAGTTTGACACTGACTCCTGTTTTAATGCCTTCTTTCTTTTTTTTTTTTCCCTTCTTCTTTCTATTTTAAGATAACAGGTGCTCAAATTGAGCTGAAAGGCTGTTAACAAGTTTTCAGATTTATGTCAGGAGACTTGCTGGTTCCCTAAAACAAACCAATCAGCACAGAGGTATTCTGAAAGAGAAGAGGGGTACTTGTCCCCCACACCCCATGAACTGTGTACAGTCTTTCAAAGAGAGTGGCTTCTGTACTGCTGGAGTGACACTGAGATATGCCAGGAAGCCAGCATAGGCAATGATGCAGAACTTCTAATTGCCAGTTACTCATCCTCATCACCTGGCAAGAGAGATCAACCTGGAATAGCATTTTGGTCTCATAAAGCAAAGAATTTCTCCAATTACTGAAGCAGTCTGTTGCCGTGATGCAGGCAGAAGTGTGGGAAAGCAGCCACACAAATATTCACTTGAGAATGTTTAAATTAATTTTTAACCTCTAAGGCAGACCAAACCCAAATTTTTGCTTTGAGGTCAGCACAGAAAATGACAGATTCATGGCCATTGTGTGGAAATCAGCCAGTGAAGTTGGGATATTCTCTAGTGCAAAGAAAGAGTCAGTTTGACTTCAGACCTTTCCTATCTTTTAGCCTGTATAGAAAACAGAACATTTTCTATTCCCACCATCAGTCCTATTAACATGCTGCAGTGGCTCAGACACCACTTTCAAAAGAGTGGATTTGTTTGAAGTAGAGCAGAGGCATCATTGCCAACAGTGTCACAGCAGCCATTTGCACAAGCCTGACTTCTCTCTACTAACACTACGAGAAAATGGAAAAGCTGTTCTTTTCCAGAGAATCAAAACACAAAGCCTGCCTAGTTCAAAAGTCTCCTTCTGAGCAGCTCCCCTCAGACTTCCCTTTTCTGCAGTACTAATTAGCATGCTCAGCCTGAAGGTCTGTCCCAAAGGAAGCTCATATTCCACAAATTCCCTGTAGCATCTGACAGGCAAACAAGGGATGTGCAGGCAGCTTCAGGATCCACGTTATTAATGATGTGTGCAGGAAAAGCACTTGATGTACTGGCTTAGGCTGGTTCTGCCAGGAATGGAGAGGATGCCCATACACACAGATAAACTGTACCAAAAGCAGCACCACATCTGCCTGCTCAGCATCCAGCCTCCAACTGGAATTGCTCGTGCCGTTCGTGACAACTGCCAGCAGAAGTGCTTCCACCACTAGAAGGACCTTGTTGAAAGATGGATAGCAGACCCAAGTTTGGTTTTGCAGAATAAGCCCTCTGGAAAACTGTATGTGCTGCTTCCTTGGTCACTAAGAAATTCAGAACTCAAAGCTCACAAATATCTGGATAGACTTGAAAGTTATTCCTCAGCAACTTCTCTTCCAAGAAAAAAACAGAGTGATTTTAGCCCCAGTGTTTCAAAGATCTGTGTTTCAGCTGAAAGTCAGCACTGGTTTGACCAGTCTATGATAGCCACCCAAAATCTCACTGTTTTGTAAGACCACTCTCACTACCTTATTTGCCATTGACAAACATTGTATGCATCAAACTCTCTTTTATCCTACTAAGAGAGAATTTGTAAGGAAGGACATTGACTTTGCTTTACCAGAGGCTATAATATTAATGATTTTTGGCCAAGACTTGGTGATGAAGCAGTCTGTCTGTGAAACTGGTTTAAATCATTCCAACTCAAAATCACTTCAGCAATTAACAGCCTGATCAATTTAACTAGATCTGTGGTGAGAAGCACATGTTACTTGCAAGTAAAAAAAGTAAGAGTGCTCATAACTAAGGGATGGGAGCTATGAAATTCATGCATCATGTTAATTGACTTTTGATAAATTACAGTCAACTATTTAATTTAGCAGAAAGTCTCAGTCACCAAGGCAGAATCAAACCACAAGAAAAAAAAAAAGTGACTATGGAATGTTTGTATGGTTAAGTCAAGATACAAGTTTATATTTAAGATAACAAAACCCTTCAGCCACCTTTACCACTGAATTTCCTAGCCTATAGTGTCTTTTTGCCCAAAAGGAGGACATTAGCATCATGTAAAATGTCTCTGCATCTTTCTAGACTGTGTTTTGCGGAACAGAGCTGTCATCTCTGCATTTTATAACACTTGGCAGCAAACCCACATTCCTTGTGCATCACAGACTTCCCCTAAGGCCATCAAGTGTGTTGGATATGGACAGCATGGGGTTAGGGCTTCCAATTATAAACCCCAATCTCCTCACACTTTGTGTGCATGAGAGCTGCAGATCCCATGAGAAGCATGTACAGGTTGTATCAGTTCTGCATACCTACAGTACCAGGGGACCTTGACTGTTTCAGCAAGACTTTTGACCCATTTTTTTTCTGTGTGAAATTGTGACCTACATTCTAGGTGTAATTTCCAGAGTAACAAAAATACCTCAAATCCTCAATATAAATGTGATTCTATGCCTTACAGAGCCCCTTTATCTGGCGAATCCAAAGGCAAACATGCTAAGCAGCACTGTGAGTTTGTACTGCACTTGCTGAGCAGCCCAGACAGGAGGCACAGCCAGTGCCTGTGTTTAGACATGCAGTGGTGAACTTGGGTTCTAAAGCACTTCTCTCAGGAAACTCTCTCCAAGAACCACCAGTCACCCAGCACAGGGTGAAAGCATTCTGGCGACAGAACATCACTGCAGATTGAAACTGTCAAAGGCAAGAGCCAAAGCATACATTCCAAGAAAACAAACAAAGTAATAAGTGACTCAAGAGGTAATTACCATCTCATGGAAAATGCTAGGTAGTAAAGGGTTGCTCACCAGATGAAAGATTGGTACTAAGCAAAGACTGATCAGACAATGTATTTTATTTCAGCACATCTGAAATGTGCCAAGAAATTGGTCTTGGCAAATAGATTCAAACATGATCAACTAATAAGCTTTCTGAAGGGAAAAGGCACAAAGCAAGAAAACCAAACATTTATTAAATGTTCGGAAAATAAGATATGGTCACAAACACCATATTCTCCTTCCCCTCTGTTCCTGTGCCTCAGATCAAGGCCGGGGGAAACACAGACAGGACAGAGGACAGGACAGCAATAGTAGAGGAGTGGTCACAGCATAGTTCTATCATCTTCTCCCTCATTGTTTAAAGAGACCAGGTATGATTCTTGAAGGCTTGAGGAATTAGTGCAGGAATCAGAATCCAGCTTAAAAAGGTTGCTTTCTTCCTGAAACACATGTTCTAGTATATCTACAGATGTTAAAAGAAACTCTGATCTCACCCCAGAATTTCAGTTAAATTGACATAAATCTGTTTATTCTTTGGTTATACTATACTTGCCAACACTGTTTCTGCTCTCTGCATATTATCTGGGGTATGAGAACAGATTTTGGCAGTTTGGGACAATACACATATATACAGTATGATCCAGCTCTACTGATCCAGAGGTTAGTTTGAAAAGCAGCCTCTTACTCTCAAGTTCCCCAGATAACTTATTCCCAGCACTAATCCATAAATAGCAAGTGATTTCTAGGTGGCTGGAGAATGAAAGGGGCAAAGAACTGTGGGAATTTCTGATAGGACTTGTCTCTGGCTATTAGACAGTGAAAGAAGCTGAGAAGCCAAAAAGAGGTCAGTTAAAAAAAAAAAAAAAAAGAGGTATTCCTCACTCCATTATGCAAACTGAATTTACTCATGTAGAAAAATTCTCAGAAAAAACCCACATTTGTTTCAGGGCTGCTGGTGCCTATTGCTACAGCCAACTCCTCTGGCTCTGAACTCTGACCACTGGGAATTTCATTCTGCTTTACAATAAAACCATGAATACTTGGTGCCACTGAATAATACGTTCTTCAGCAAATGCTCACTTGTGCTACACAATGCTTTGCTTTTTCTTTCTCTCCTCTCCTAAAAGGATGGTCATGCCTACCTCTTTCATCAGAGAGGCCTTTTTCTCTTTCAGAATTCAAAACCTAAATACTTAAAAATGAAAGAGGGTGAATCTAGTTGAAAAGATAAAAGACAAGACAGGAAACAGAACCAACAAGCTGCTGCCTAGCTGTAGACACAGGGAATTCATACAGAACACGAAGAAGTAAAAGGAGTTGGTTCATGTTCCTGCTGTGATCACTTCAATTCAAGGTTAGCAAGGGCATGTCCCCAAACAGCACCTTCAGCTCCAATGGGAAGTAAGCACTTGAGAAACATTCACAGGCTACCAAATCCTTAAAAGTGTTCATCATCTATTTGGAGAGCAGGTGGAGTAAAGCAGAAGCCATCTGAGCTGTCTACAGGAGCTCAAAGCTCTTTAGTCCTATTTAGGAAGGAAACCCTTGGGATGAATTGAGAAACGTCCTCTGGAGTCTGACAAGAATCCCCCATTTGTGTTTATCATGATGTGGACACTTCTTCCTGAGGACAGGGCTGAGACAGTGAGCAGGCTCTGCATCAAATGGCTAAATAAAGCTTTCTTATCCACCTGAAAAACTGCCCCCACCGACTCTGCCATAAATGGTACCAGACCGAGCTGTGACCCTGCAGCAGCCACAGGGAACACAACACCTGCTCTTGCTCTGCCTCTAAGAGCTGCGTCCTTGGAGCCCAATTATTTCAAGCCTTGAGTTGCATTTTTAAATTAAGAGAGCAAGTATGATCCAAAAACAGGAATTATTCTTATTGAAAGGTCTGGTAAGCACATTTGATCAGACCTTTCAATAAGAAGGGTCTGATCTTTTTTAATTAGAAGATAATATTCTCCCAGTTAATTTTACAGACCTAACACTGTCATGGGATGGTGATATGTTGCTCATTAATATGTATTACACACCAAGAAATCCACTGCTGTTTTCAGCTGATGATCACATTCCAAACCTTTATTGCCACCTCAAACATTGGAAGTACCTTTTTTAAATAATGTTTTGAAACCCCACTGTAAAAACCACAATTACAAGCATCAAATTCTCCCAATCTTAATTCAGGTCAGGTTGCTGTTAATTATGGTCAGTGGTAATGTTACAATGCCTGGATATGTCAATTGTACTCTGTGGTTTTAAAACACAATCAGCTAATATAGTGTTTTAACCTAAAATCAAGTGCTTTCCTCTCCCAGTTAGCCATCCTTGTCAGGAATAAAAACTAGGTGGTCACTAACCCAAAGCAGATAGACATTGTCATTTATCCTGAAGCACGGCACTGAGAGGTGTTTGAAGCTCGTGGGTAAAATGCAAACAAGATAATCTTGTCTTGTTAAAGACATTTGAGTTTAAAACCAACCTTAAGCTTACTGCAGTGATGTTCTGCACAAGCAGAATCTAACTGCACATTTCTCTGCTCCCCCTGAAGTTGACCAGAGCCAAGAACAGATGGGAGCAGGACAGAACTTGGAACAATTTTTGTGCAATCCAAGCAAACCTACCAAATAACCAACACCAAAAATGCAGAAGTAGTTTACACAGCTTGTCCAATTTCTAAATTTAAAGTAACTCCCTCTGTGATGCACAAACTGGGTCCGGAACTTCTCATGTTCTTGTGCCCTTAACTCTTCTTAGGTCACAGTACAACAACATGTAATGAGAAATGAAGTGCTTTCATAGTGAACAGCTTCTTCCAAAAAGTGGGAAAAACAGAATGGTATTTGTCACCTTGGGCTACATGGGTTTTGTATGCAGTTATAAAATTTCTTCAAAGTAAGAGTCTTTGATTTATAATATGCTTCCTGAAATGTTTGAACAATGCATTTGGTCTGTAGTATTTGCTGAAAAAATATTCATTTAATTCAGGTTTTGCGTTAGCTGATTATTCTTTACTTAATTATAATTATTTCTTCCTGATTATACTTTGCATACAGATTCCCACACTCCCTATTTTTCAGAGTCAAGTAGTAAATTAGCTTGCCAGGTGCCAAACTGATTAACTCTGTTTTCTGCAAGTGCTGCAGCCAGAGTTCTGGAGGTCTGTCTACCATAACATCTGGACAAAAAGAGCTGAGCAGCTCATTTCTACTACTGAAAACTGGAGTGATAAGATATCTCACAGGGTTTCCTCCTTCCATAAATTATGCCTGTCTCTAGATCAACTCTCTGGATTTTTCTTGCATTGTTAATACAATCAAATTCCATAGCAGTAAGGAAAATAGTACGGCTGAACTCAGAACATAAATTAGTCTCAGAAAGTGAGCAAACTGAGCAAGTACATCTTTGTTTCTAAAGTAAACATTAATAAAATAGAAAAAGCTGTCACACAGGCTTAGAAGAGTAATGCTTTCAGCTTCTTTCATCTCTGCTCTTGGCTCAGGAATTACAGCCCTTTTCTGCATTCCATATTAGGCATCAAGCTAAGATTTTAGAGATGCTCCAAATGCAGTTCCTCAGGTAAGAGTCATTATCATTAAACATTCTTATTCCCCTGAAAGCAAAACTGCACAGAATTATTCAAGAGTTCAGCTGACATCTATAAAAAGAGTCACCAAAGATTGTTGTTCTTGGTTTGACAAAAATCCCATTTGCAACAAAAGTTCTGATGCCCATTTAAGATTGGCCGAGTGCCCTTTACAGACCTCCTGTCTGTCCCTCTCTCATCCCAGGGTAAAGCCTAGGCAGCTCTTCATACCAAACAAAGTAAGAGCACGAACACAACTGAGTGTTCCTTTGTTTCCCAGAACAGATGTCTGATGTGGTGAGTATACACAGAAGGCAAAGCATTCCATATGTTCTCAATCACAGATGGAATAGATTTCACTCCAAACATGGGCTCCCCTAAGCAGCTACAGTCCTACTTCTGTTCCTGGTAAGTGTCACAGGAAAGGTTACACATGCTTAGGTGAGTTTGTATCTCCTGCCAACTAAGGTCATACAACACAACCAGTAAGAGTGACAGAACCTCCTTCCAGCACAGACAGAACCTAACCTATCCACCACCCTATCTGGAACACCAAAAATCTTTTAGTCTCCAGACTGCAGGAACTTGAGGAAGACCATGCATGGAAAATAAGTCTTCAATCTCTTTCAGTATTCATGAGCAAGATTTCAGCCTTAACATGCACAGTAACTAATGCTGCCAAGCCACAGATGAAAACATTGAGGTAAACAGGGATTAGGGCCTAGGTTCATCCAACTTAATTCCACTTCAAGTTTCTAAGCTATCTAGCTCAAGGCCTTCGAGAGTGGCCAGCTGCCAGGAAATACCAGAGGATTTTCCACAGCAAGTGGTAGTCTTTGCAATCTAGCTAAACTGCACCTCAGACATCAATCAATGGGCTCATAACTCCAAGGGCTGAACTATGTCCTTCCTCTGGCAACATGAAAAGCTAATGAGTAGCTAATTCCTTGATCTCTAAGGGCTAACTGAAATTTTTAAGGAAATTGCATGAAACACAACATTAAAAGTCTTACCTTTTCAGACACAAAAACATCCCAAAACCAAACCTCATATTCTTTGCTACCTCACAGTCTCTGCTGCTGAGAGAATGCACAAAATGTGGTAGGTCCAGCAGAGAAATATGAGACATGTGGGCAGAATTGAATTCCCAGTGCATCAATCTATCTCCCGTTATCACTAATAAGCCTCCAATTATTCCACCCATAAGTGGATGCTTCATTTTAGACATGAAATACAGTTTTTGTCTGACATCAAAAATAGCATCCATATAAATGAAACACAGTTCCCCTCAGGAACTCTCAGCTTTGTGTGCTGCCTCCTGTATTTATTGCCTCACCAAGTGTGACACAGATACCCACCACTCCCTGAATTCCTTTCTGCATGAGCAATGCCAGAAGTTAAATGCCTCTGCTGCAAGACTGTGGGAGGGATACAGCCAGCTGTGCCAGCCTGACATTGAGCATGTCCACTCAACCTGAGGCACAAGGTGGAGAGACATCTCCAGTGATGGAGAGACCTTCCAACCCTAGTCACAAAACCCTTGCTGGGTTGCACAAACCTCATGTTTGTCTTGGATTGTCTTTACTTTATCCAGTCTCACAAGCAACAGCTGCCACAAAGCAGAGGTAAGACTATTTTAAGTCATAAATTGGCATTAACTGCAAATACACTGACTGACCATCAAATCTGTGTATTACAAAATTCTTCACTGGAAGCAGACCAAAGCTGTGCTGCAGGTATAGTCTAGCTAACATTCCAGAGTACTTCCCTCTCTAGTGCAAAGTGCTCTACTGGCAAGTTTTCTTCTGCATGTTTGCCTCTTCTTTATACATTCCAATTAATAGCTCCCTCTGCCCCTGAACAATTAGCTCATGCCTATTTGCATTAAAATAACAGTGAGAAGCTGCCCACTGTAAACCATGGGTATTTCCTGTTGATGCCACAGAAAGTCTTCATTTCTGTGCACTCAAATGCAGCTAATTCATTTTCCTGATACCTCATGCTAATGACTTGTTCACAGAGCAAGTCACCAATTCCAAGTGCTTTTCCTTGAAAGCCAGGAGATCCATGGGAGATCCATATATCAAACAGCTAAATTGGGTTTACTTCCTGCGGTTATAAGTTTAAATAAAGGCAAAGCCATTAAAATTAGATTCAAAGTGGAATATCAAAGACTTGCAAGAATAGTTTTATGCGAAGTAATAGAGCATATAGAAGAAAGTGAGTGCAGATAAGAGACACTCCCAGTTTATGTAGTATGTATCACAACTGCTACTTATCAACAACTGTATCCAGCTGTTCAAGGAGGAAAACTGATTTAATCAGTCATAAGTAGAGCTAATTACAGAATCCCCTTCCAGAGCATGAGGATCTGAGAATGCAACTGAGACACCTGATGTGAAAATCACTAGTTTTAAGAGTTGAGCAGAGCAAGGTCTAGTGAGTCAGACCTAACTTTGCAGGCAAATTAGCTTTTAATTTTCAATGTCACTTTCTATTATGCAACTGTTTTGGAAACTTTCTTTTTCCTTAAGATAACATCATCTCACCTGCATACTGTTCTTTCTTGCAGGAGGTGATTTCAGTTCATGGCAATACAAGCAGAGTCAGACCCACTGGAATACCTACATTTTAAGTCCAGGCACATTTCTAAGGTTTCATTTTGGAAAAGCAGAAGCTAATTGAAATCAGCTAGTAGCAGATTACTCTGAAAGCTGTAAAACACAAGGACTGGATCCACCTTGAGCACTCAACACCTCTATGCTGACAAAGGTCTGATGCCCTCCATACAGCAAAACTCAGTTCTACACTCTTGGCAGTTTATCTAGACCTGAAACTGCAGGAGCTACAGAGACAAGGCAGCAGAGGGTACAGCCTCATGCTGTTCATGGAGCAGAGAGCAGTGGCAGAGTGTTGAAAGGTGATCCAAGTCAAACTCCTGCAGCAAAGCCACAGAGTTTTACAAGATGACCAATACAGAGTTTAAGGTGCCTCCAACAGAGGTGGAGGTTTCTGGAGAACAGAAAGAATACATCTCTATCTCAAAAGCTTTCATAAGTCCAGTAAAAAACCCAAGGATCTCTTCCCACATACCTTAACAAATCAAACCAAAATGACAGGTTGTATTAGGAGCACAGGAAATGGTGTTTAGAAATGGGAAAGCAATAATGGAGAGAGTTTGGGAGGGGAACAGAGCTGACTGAACTGGTGATGTATGGGTGGCAGGGTAAGGAAATCATCATGCTGAGAAGAGGGGTCCACATCTTCACATCTGCAAATCCACAGTAGACAGGTTGGAGAGTGACTGTGCAACCAGAAAAGCTGGGAGCACAAATGAAAGACTAGACCATGGATAGTTTAGGGGAGAACATGACACTGACAAAGATCCAGGATGTGTTACTCTTACATATTAAGAACAGCCAAGAGATCACCCACCTGAAAACATCAACACATTCAGTATTTGCTACCATCATCTGCACTTTTAACTTCTCAATCAGAAACACCCAACCAGACACCAATTCCCATTCTCTCACTCAAGTCACAGACACTGCAGAATATGTCAATTTATTACTCAGAAGCCAGGAGACAGGGAGGTCACACCGTAACGAGACAGTAAAACATTTGCCTGTTTTAACCGTAACTAATTGCCTATGTGAATCTCATTACAAAGCTTTATATTGCTCCTCTTGAACAGGCCTCCCAACCCTAAAATTGTGGCTGGTGGAAGTGTTTCTGAACAACTCAGGATGCCTACTATACCTGCAGCCAAACACATGCCAAAGGGATACACCAGATGACAGTGAACACAATGTGGAACTGGTGAGTTGCAATGTGGAACTGAGCAGGTTTTGGCTGGGCAAAGTAGCTTGTGTGTCAAATACCTCATACTGGGAAATAATAGAGTTGGACTTCCTGTATTAGCCAAGTTGGCATCCTACAGTAGGGATTATGACATTTTTGCATTTGGCATTTTCTGCCTCTGCACCACATCAAATTTTCCACTGCAGTGTCAGGAGAGATTTCTACCTACTTCCACTGGAAGAAGCCAGATAAGGACAGCACTTCTATACCTTTATCATCTTTATAAAAAGGTTAGCTTACCAACTGCCTTCATCTTTTACCAAAGGCAACGTACAGCTCAACTTCAAAGTTCCCAGCAATTCCTTCACCTTTTCCGCTGTCACTTGACATTTGCCTCAGATGTGGTCCCAATCAAAAAAGAACAGTTTTGTTTTCTCTATCTTGCCATTGTGAGATACAAAAAGAAAAAGTTCACCAAAGAGATGAACTGAAAGCAACCAACACTTCTTCCCTGACTGAAGTTCCTTGATCTGGAGAGATTAGTTCAGGTTAGGGATATCTGTAAAATCTGTTTGCTCCAAGAAAATGTATATAAAAATGGCTTTTAAAGGAAAATATTTCTTCTTAAGGTCTTCCCCAATTTCTAACATGAGAAACTGCCTGGGAACTTATTCTAAATATACTCCATGTTTTGTTCATTCCATTATTCAACTATCACCACATCCTGCAGACAGTAGCCATCCAAGGCTTTCACCCACTGTGCTCAGGGCAGCAATATAGATATGCTATCACTATTCAAGAGAAATCCCTTCCTAGAAAGGAGGAGAATTTAAGATACACTTTATTTAATAAATACTGTTTAATAATAAATAATGTCATCTAATAATAATAATTAGATAATAGCAGCTAATAGTAAATCTTGACAATCTTTCATTTCACTTGTCACAGTTAAAGGCCAAGCTTCCAGAATATTTTGCAGTATTTGGCTTTCTCAAAGATAAACAGTAAGTTACAGGTTGACTGCTGTTGATGCTTCTGCTTTGAACACCAGCAAGGGTACAGGTTCTGTAATTCTAATCTGCCAGTAGTTACAGGGTGACCGGTTTGTGCTAGGGTCACAGAACCCTGAAGGGAGCAGCAGCGTTCTCAGGCAGAACAGCTGGCACAGATATAAGCAGATAAAATATTAAGATGATTTTCTTAATATTGTAAATTTCTATACAAACTGAAAATCCTTCCAATCTGGTTCCCTTCCTACACACACAAAATAAAAGCACCAGGAAACAGGCTATTACATCAAACTTTAAAAAAGAAAAGCAAGTTTTTTCGTTTTGCTTAATTATATTTTTTAAATTCAAGTATGCAAAGGACAATTTGAAAACTTGGTGTTTGGGAAGCACTAATTAGAAATAATTTTTATGACCCTAATATGGATTGCTCATATATGACAATATCTGGGAAGCTGATAAATGAATAAACAATCCTGAAACCTGAAAACATGAAATCCAATGACCTGAAAGTAGTTGGGAGGACAGCAGGGGTGGATTCTGTGCAAGTCCTGCCCTACCTCCTTACAGGGGGTTCTGGAGTGCATGGTTCAGTTGTGGTGCAGGGACAGGAGCTGCCTTAACTTGCATTCTGTTTAATCTCCATGGGTCGTTGTGACAAGTATAGCTCTGTGTCATGCAGCCAGAAAAGACCTTCCTTACCTGCAGTCACACTGTGGTGATTTTGGGTCATGATGGATACACAGACTGCATTAGGAACAGCATGGCTTTTACTAAGCACATACCAGCCTCTACGTGTATGTGTAACAGAGGAAAAAAAACCACAAACCACCAAATATCTGATTAAAAGCATCGAAATAATCTCTCACTGTGTTCAAGATGCACAGGAAGGGGGAGGAACTCCTCCCACAGATCCAGGCACTAGAGGAAAGAACCCTGCAGAGCTCAGTTCCGAGACGCAAGATGCAGCTTCCCTGGCTGCTCTGAAGTTTCTTATCTTCTGACTCTTCTTGGCATGAAGCTGAGAAGCTCCCTGTAGCAACAGGCTGTGAAAACACTCTGATCTGAGACAAACAGATCCAACATTCTTTCTTCTATTCCTTCCCCTTCTCACAGCAGAGAACCTATCTTGGGTAAAATGCATGGTGGCCTGGCAGCAGCAGAAAGGACACCAGGAATGAAATCTTCCACTATTACTCACTTCTGCAAAGTTCACCTTCATTAACTCTTCAAATACTCCTCTTTTCCTTGTGTTCAGTGGGAAATATCTGGCTACAGTCCTGACATTTCCAGCTAGAACATTCAAATGGATAAGTCTTTTTTCCTACAGTTTTCAAAATAGTAGGAACACACAAGATCTCCCACAAACTAGAAATACAGGGTAAAAAAGACTGAGCAGAGGTGTTACTGCTCTGCATTGGTGCTAATCAGCAGCACACCAGCTACGTAGGAGGTAGCTACTGTAGCTGGGGATCCTATCTTGAGTGAGGTTCAGTAATGCTCTGTGTCCAAACATTGGGTATTGTCCTACATAATTCTTTCAATATCAGCTCAAAAGAACTAATTCAACAGCTCTTTGCCTCCCAACTGGAGTGAAGAAGCTGAAGAACAAATATTATGTACGCCTGACTGCTGGGAACGGGCCTCTTCCTTTCTCACCCTTCGTCCTTCTGATCCTTCTGTACAGAACAAAGCTCCTCTGCTGTGGATGTGTCAATACAACCATTTCCATGACAACAGCCTAGGATGTGCCAAATATAGACATTTGCCTTCAACAAACAGAGAAGAAAGAGACACATGACTAGAGGGAGTTCTGCTGCACTGTATTTAAATCCAATTCCTTCCTGATGGCTGTGGACAAACACTCAGAGAAGAATTAATGGGGGTCCTTTGTGATACCAGTGCTCTCAATCCCATTTCTGCCACCCATACTCTCTCCTGCTGAAGGGAGGGAACCAGCTGCCTAGCTTCACCCTAAGTTCTCCAACACAGAGCCAAAGAGCTGAGCACTAACTGCTGATGAAGAAAGGTTTAAATTTTGTTTCCCACCCTCATTTTTAAAGAGCTGAGGTTCATACACTCATTTTATTTCACCAGCCCTATTTTGAAGATAGAGGAAGATAAGCAAAGAATAGACAACTTCTGGAGTCACTTCAGAAGGACTCACCAGCAAGGACTCACTTTTCCTTCTCCTAGGCAAGTGAGGTTCATAGAGCAGGAAGGACTTCTGTAGAGCACTGCAAACAGCATCACTCACTGTGAGTTACATCTCACATCACATTACAGTGCAGAACATGACCTGAGATCCTACTGTCAGCTGCTGCCTTACCACAGAATCAGCACTGAATGGGTTGGAAGGGACCTTAAAGCTCACCTAGTTCCAACCTCCTGCCATAGGCAGGGATGCCACCAGTCGGGCCAGGTTGCCCAGGACCCCATCCAACCTGGCCTGGAATACACTACATATTATAAGAAAAAACACAAGCACCTTGCTCTTCTTTTTGCACTATAACATCATTCCAGCACAACTAGAACCACAAAGTGTGTGAACTGCTCAGGCTTGTAACATCAATCCATTTAAAAAAGTGAATGGGTACATACAGCTACTGTTAAGCTGGTAAGACCCACTGAGACACTTCCAGTCCCAGGGCTCTGAGAGCCTGAATCAGATCTATGCAGGAAATTCCAACCTGTAGCAGAGTCCAAGGACCCTCTATGGCCCTTGAAGGGTACTTGAAGCTATGTTTTTGGTCTATGGCCCAGCTCTGTTTTCCTTTTGATTATCTTACAGACAGCACTTAGCAACCCACACAGTCTTATCCCTTGTATTTAGGTTTTATAGGAGAGGAAAACAGAGTAGGAATGAAGATAATGTGCCTGCATGCCACAGAGAGCACACAGAGTTACTGATTGCCAAAACCCCTTTCCTCCCAGCATTCCTACCTACTTCCAGAGTATGTCCCAAGGAACTCCCAAAGTCTTGCTACCTTAGGTGCTTTGTCAAGAAAAAAGTAGTTGGGACCAGTGTTTACATGAGGAAGTCCTGTTTTAACAGCAATGCTTAAAATTGTCTAAGAAAACTGCTAGATCAAAACCCTTTGAGCAGAACAGGCTGAGCAACAAAGAAAGACATTCACAACCAAGGGATGTTGTGTTTAAACTGGGTTATCCAGGGAATTTACTCACAAGGGCTCATTCTAACAAGCACACTGGCCTCTCACATAGATTTCTGGGATTAATAATTAGAGTACTGCAGCACAAAACTGTAGGCTGTTGTGCCCAATATGGCAGGTCCCTTCTGTGCTATGACTTGTTACTTATGGAGTGCTATAAATAGAGAGACTGAATGAGTCTCAGTGTCTGTAGTGCAGAAACCACATACAAGGCTTGGTTGAAGAGCACACAGCCTCAGTGCTTTATAAAGATACTTCAGACAAGGCTTCACCTTTGCATAAACTATTTGTGCAACCAGATCCCTTTCACACGCACACCAAAGTCTGGCCTGGCATATGCCTGAGGCCATGGTCCAGCTGGTATCTGACATTACTCACAGAAAAACAAAACCAGCACTGACCAGATGCTCACTCCCTCACGTCCCACTGGCAAGCTTCACAAGTGCAGAAACGTGCAGCAAGAGGCCAAAAAATACCATCACAAAAAACCCCAAAATATCCCACACCATGCAATTCATACCCCAAAAGAATCAAATGCTATTTCAGAGATTTAGGCGCCGAACGCCGGCTGTACAGGCATGTGTCACCAGTGAACTATCCACTACAAAATCGGCTGCAATTAAGCAACCCTGACCTCTCTTAGCTTCTCAAAGCTTCCTCTCCAGCTGTGTGCTCACCTGATCAATAGGAAGCAACTTGTGAATCCTGCAACGATCCAACTGTCAGCAAATTCTGGCCCTCAGGACTAAGGTAGGAAAAATTTGTTTCTGCTTTGTGTTTTCAGAAAGTTTAATCTCCCTACCTGCCTTGCCAAATAAAGCACTCGAAGATAAGGCTTCAGATACCAGTTGTTCTGCTACCCACAGGCAGAAGGATGATTCTTAAGGTGGTTAGAACAAAAAACACACCATGTTAAACTCAGCCAGGAGTCAGGTGCCAACCAATGCAAACGAGACTGCAAGGAACATATGGATGTACTGGAGGGGGTCCAGCTAAAGCTCAGGCATGTTTAAGGCATTGAAGCACCTGACACACACACACACAGAGGCCCAGAGAACTTGGGTTCTTCAGCCTAGAGAACGCTCAGGGAGGTCTTAATAGGTATATGTACCTGATGAGGGGGGTGTAGAAGATAGACTCTGATCAGTGGTGGCCAATAAAAGGACAAGAAGAAATAGATATAAACAAAAATACAGTAAATGCTAATCAAATATAAATGTTTATCTTACACTTAGAGAAGCCTTAGCCTGAAAGAGGTTGCAGAGTTTCCATGCCTGGAGACATTCAAACTAGACTGCTCATGCAGGTGACCCTGTTTAGACAGTCTCCACTGGGGCCTAAAGCATTCTGAGATTCAGGGTGGGAGAAAGACCTGGTTAGCAGCCCTCAGGCAAAACTAGACATTTCTACAGTGGGTAAAATTTCCAGGAGTAGCCCACGGTAGAGGATGCTTCAGTTCTCCAGGACTGGAAACTACAGCACGATTAAAGAAAATCAGTGTAAATCACACAATTCAGCTTCCTTGCAAAGTACAGTCATGCAGGGGGAAACTTCCACCCTTCCTGCTGCCTGATCACAGAAGGGAAAGGGATTGATACTCCAGCCTGCACAGCAAACCACACAAGCCAACGTGCCATGAAAAACATTTGTCATAAGTAAAGGCTGGGAAGTGACTGAAAGAAGTCACTCCTGCACTAATCTGCTTACAGTTTGCACCTAGCCAAGACTCATCTTCCTCTGAGCACTTAGGACTTGCAGAACTGCCCCTTCTTTGCTTACTGTGATAAAGGAATTGGGTCACAGTCAGCTGTGAAGTTAAAGCACCGGTGCCTCTGCCAGTCAGTAAACACCTAATAGAAGTGTAAAGGATAAGAATACTGCCAGGTCCTCTGGCAAGTGGATAGAACAGCCCTCCTCTTCCCTGTATTTGCACTATATTAAAAAAAAAAACATAAGTCATTCTCTTTTTTGTTTTTAACTGGAAAAATCTTTGCAATCAAGATGCCTTTTTCAAAAATGAAAACCCAAAGAAAGAAAGGAAACAGCTGAGAGGAAGACAGAATACCAGGTTGCGTGTCCCACATTTATTCAGAAAAAAATATGTATTTGGCCAAGCAGCCTGTCAGAAACTGACCCAGCAGTGCTCACACTCATCTACATCAGTGATTTCAGAGACATCAAGAATGATTTAGATGAGTCAAGACTGATGACCACGTCATAATTAATTCAGTGTATTTTTAAATAACTCTGTTCAAGTGTCAAGTCACAGGCTTGAAACACTGTGACATTTCTTATCTTAACCTTGGAAGTGTATTTTTTTCTTCTGAAAGCTAAGTTCTCCAGATTAGAAGAGTTATCTGGATTAGACAATCAGAAGTGGCTGCCTAAATGATGCATAAGCTGTCCTACATACAATCACTTTGGAGACTTCCTCCAGTGGCTCAGAGATGATGGTCAAGTGGCATCTGGGGACCAAGTGGAAGTCCCAGCTATGCGGTGTGTGCTCTCAAGTGAGCCACAAAAAGGAGCATGAACACAGATGAGCATTATATCACCAACTGTGATTATAGATGCACAAAAGAAAACTTGACCAAACCCCCAGAATTCAGCCTATGCAGAGTACTGACAGTAAGACAGCATGAAATAGGACTGCCAGGCCTGAGATTTATGACAGTATAAAGATTGTGGTGAAGCTCAGAATTGGGACCAAAAATAGCCCAAATTAAATTATTTTGTGTTCTCCAAAGAGAAATGACAGATCCAATCAACAAGTTTCAGTACAGATGGGTTCTGCATATTTTTTAATTTATTCAGGCTTTTAAGGCTGATAAGAAAGCCACATTCTGAATTGATCCAAATCCACTGTTTTCAGAGTATTAGTAACGCTGTGTTTTCATAATAAACTCTCTTAAAAGGTTTATTGTTAAAGCTTCTTTCAGGCATGCAGAGTAGGTTTTTGCCTTGAGCAGGATGTACCATCAGTGACCTCAAGCTGACACGCAGCTCTGCTCAGGGAGAGAGCCCTCCTGCCAGAGCACCAGTCGAGTCAGCAGGAGCTGAGCCAACCGAGAGGCTGCTCAGTGCTTCAAACAACAGCTCCAGCATCCAGCCTATTATTCTCTTATCCAGGTCACTCTGTGTTGTCAGAAACTGAGACAATTTCAGTACAGCCATACAACAAAATCTGCACAAGAGCCACAAGAGCAGTTTGCTGGGGTAGGACTGGGAACAGCCCAGGAGCTCAGAGTGCCTTACTCTTGGACTGCACACCTGCCTGCAGCACCCTGCTGGCACCTTCCAACTGCAGACACCTCACCTGAAACCGAGGGCGCATCTGAACACTGCAGGCATACACTTTTCAGATGAACTCTGAACTGACCACTTCAGCACACAGGGCTCCTGGCTGGTGTGATTCTCCAGAGGCACACTGTGTCCCAGACTGTGAGTGTAACAGAGCACAGTCACTCGCCTGAGAGCCAGCGAGGGAAGTCACACCACAGAGGCAGCTCCAGCAGCCCTTGGGGTGCTCCTGTTCAGCAGATGAGACTGATTCTCACTGCTTTCTGCACCTTAGTGCTGCAGCTGAACCTTTCGTTTCCAAATAGCTCGGGTTGGCTTTGTGTAAATTCAATAATTATGTAGACAGCTTTTCCTCCTTCAAACCTGTATGTGCCTTGACGTTTCTAAAGATCACTGCAAGGAATAACCTTAATGACAGCTCCAAGAACAGGGAGCCATGGCAAATAAGTGCATAAGCCCTGTTTGTAGTCTTCCTTTGCTTCTCAGATTTCATGAACTGCAGTTTCTAAATGCCAAGTATGTCTTTACACATGTACATCTGAGTAGTGATCTTGGTTCATAAATAGCTGAGGGCTTTTCACACCTGGCCTGGAAAGACTGCATTGACCACAGTAGCTTAATCCTATCCATTAAAACAGATCATTTGGTGTTCATATCAAACTTCCTAGCACATTGCCTTTTTTCCTGCATTTTTAATGACAGACTTCAACTTTTAAAAAAGAGGCTAATTCAAAATTACCTCATGTAAACTATTTCCTTTAGCCAAAGGAAAACTCTTGCAATTTCACTCCCACATAGAAATTAATCCCTGCCAGCTGTTATGAAAACATCACCAGTCTTATTTTTATTCTCAACATGAAACATTCCAATGCTGTTATAATTACTTTTTTACGTTAAAGAAAAGTTTTAAAATATCAAAACTCTGCATTTACCTCATGTTCCTGACACAAAACCTTATTTTTCAAGTTATTTTATAAATACTTACACATAATTTACCTTCCAAAGCAACAGGACGGTACCAAATACCTTAACAGTACATCTGAAATGGATTTCAAATTATTATTTAGGCATTTACCAGATCCCATAAGAAGGGTTCTGAAAGAAACCTTATCTATTGGTAGACAAAAAAAAATTTGAGAGACCAAACCTAGAAATGCTTATTTTCAAGAAACCTCACAGAGGAATATTCTACGCTTAACCAATTCATAACTGTGTGCATATAGATATATATATACAGGTATATGTATGTATGTACTCAGATATGAGGTAAAAAGATAATTCAACAGAGTAAGAACAAGAAGGATATTCAAAACAATTGTGTTGCCTTTAGCACTTGAATTCCCTCCTATGGTACTGCCACTTTCCAGCTACACCATGCTGGAGGCCACGGAATGCAGAAATCAGCTGCACGTGGGGCTGATGCCTTAGAGCTTCCATGAACACTCCTTGGGATGCAGCACAACTTGGAAATGGTTCAATTACTCTAGCAAAGCAATTACTCTGTACTCCATAGCAAAAAAAACAAAAAAAAAAAACAAAAAAAAAAAAAGTTATTGGAGCTCTTATGAGCCAACATCATAGTCCAGGGAATCTCTTGCTCCTCGATTAGAAGGGATTGACAATAACAACAGCAAAGCTCTATACCTGTTTAGGCAACCACACCCCGAGGTATATTTGTGGTGAGAGCTGCCAACACTTGGATGTTCACACAATGTAATCCAAGACAGCTAACCAGCTGCACACTGTGCTCCTATCAGCTTACACCCGAGCTCAGGTCTCGCTTTCCTGTGCAGACACACCACTTTTAGGAGCAGCTTTGTGAATGGTGCAGCCACTGAAGGCATTCAGGATTCAAGAAGACAGCTCATCTTTAGACTTTGGGCTTGCTCAAACCAATACCCTGTGCAGTCCAACACACCCAGCTTGAACCTGGCACTTTTAAGCAAATCATTGGACTAGTTAGTTGGTTTAACAAACATCAGACCACAAAAGGATTTTGAGATGAGACAGGATTCTAATTAAATTAGAAGCCTCCATAGATAATTACTGACACTCAGAAGAGGGCTATATTTCTCTAATCCTTCAAAGACACTTCTCATGATTCAGATGAATTGGAGAACAAGACCTTAGCAGGGAATAAGCTTAGTTACAGACAAGCTTAGTAATTTAAAGGATACATCCTTATGGCAGAGGACAGGCATGATTGTTCCCTACACTGCATAATTTAACTAACTGCTAAGCAGCCATAGTGAAGCTTCATCACGTGTAGGCAGCAAGTACACACATTCTTTGTGACCACTGGGCAGAGACACTATTTGCCAGCACATGTTATAACCTATTTTGGCCACTTTTTTTACCCACATGAACTAGACCTGCATAATGCAAATGAAAAGGCTCATTCAACAGTTACTCCAAGCCTTTCCATGTCTACCCAAAGGTAGAGAAAACAGGAAGGGTCAAGTAAGCATTATGGAATCACCTCATTCCCTCTTTCCTTTACTCTCCTGGATCATGTTAGTTTCCTGCTGCAAGATGCTGTGATGCTGGCAGTATTCAAATCAGGTGGCTTAAAGCTGTTTCACTTCCATCTAGAAAAATAACAGCAACTGAACCTTGGATATATCCCAAAGTAGTGTTGGTCTGAAAGGTTCCTCTAAGGGTAACAGAATCTGTGAGAAAACACAGCCTCAGAAGCTGTCATATTCCTCAGCAAAGGGAACAGTGATCATAACCTAAATGTTTTTCATGGGAGTTGTTTTGAAGGCAGAGAAGGAAAAGGATGAAGATGGTGTACCTGTGACACCTGGGGAAGTATCACAGGTAGTGCTCCAAAGAGATCTTTCCCTACTGCAACCACAGCATCAGCAAAGGTGGGAATGTTTGTCTCTGGTAGGCAGAGGTGCTAATCTGTGCCTCACAGGGACATGAGAATAAGTGTTTACTCCTTTTGAAACAAAACAAAAGAATCTCAAGGGAAAGTCAACCAGAACCACCCCCCCCCCCGATATATTAAAATGTAATTAGAACTCAAAAACAGCTGAACTTACAAAAACTAGTTCTGCTGCAAACAGAGGTACAGAAACATGATTAGACTTTCCTACCTATTTTAAAACTAATTTTTATTCCCTTTAATGGAAAAGCATGATGCTAGAGGAAACTTTGCACTGAAAAAACATTTCTGTAAGTGTACCAAATGTGTTAGGTGGCCAAGTTTACACACATATAGCATTTACGGAGATTCCCCTTACTGAAATGAACTCAACCACTTACCAGTATAGATGCCCTCTCTATCTGAGGGTGATGCCTAGTCACAGTTCAGCAACACAACATACTATTTGGAAGATGTATTTTCAACTAAGAAATATTTACTTCAGTTTTAGGGCAGCTCACTAGTTCAACCAAGAGAAAGTTCATCTCGTAAGTCTTCCTCAAACACTCAGGATCACCCTTAGGTTTAACCTAACCACACCATTTACCATAACACATGAAAATAAACAGAGAGAAAAATCAAAGTTAACTTAGCATGGATTGCTGTTTTTTTAGTTTTTTGGTTTTTAAATCCATCGATTATTTGTTCAGAAGATGAGTGGAAGTTATTCTGGCAGGTGACACGGGATATACGAGGGAACACATAGGACATGTTACAGTGCAAGCAGTGAATCCAGCTGAAACATCCTAGCTCACAATTTGCCAAGGTAAGGGTGAAACATCAACATGCTGCAGTGGATGCTTTGAGGCACTAACTTTTTTTCCCCTCCCTGCTTTCCTTTGGATGTGTTCTGAAGCAATTTGAACCTTAAATCAATCTCCCCTTGTGTGACCTCTAACTCTCGCTGACTGAGTGACCCTAGAGGAAGAAGGGTCAGTGGAATTATGCACTGTGGTCCATGAACACAGCTGAAGACATCAGTACCAAAAAGGCAGGGCTAGGGGAAGAAAGGAAAAAGAAAGGGCTCAAAAGAAAATCTCTTGCCAAACAAGAAAGACGCAAAGCATTCGCCACAGCTCTATTACTGGCTCTCTCATCAGCCACAACAATGAAATGAATGAGTTGGAAAAAACCTTCCTAAAAAACCCACAATTTTCTTTTTAGGCTCTAAATGAAGAAAAAAACTCCACACCCATGCTTCATGTTTTCTTGTTTGTTTAAAGGCCATATTCCCAAGGGCAGTAGATGAGCATATCTGCATATTAGGAGCCACAAATCTGTGCAGAGGCGCACTCAAGTGTAGCCTGTACAATTAAATTGCTACATATGCACAAATACACAGAGGATCACAGGGAAACTATGGCAACCACCAGTCCTCCAGGTTGTGACTCCCCCTTTGTCCCCACCTTTCTTTGCTCTTCCAGTTCTTCCCAACTTGGACAAGAAAAAGAATAAACAGAAGTATTAATGAGGTCGGGATTGGACCTGCAACAAAGGAGCTGGAAAAGCAAAAAGAGCTGCTCACAGGCTTGGATCTGGAAACATTCTAAAGGAAAAACTTTTCAGTGGAGTTGTACAACAGTGATGAATGGGCCTGGGGTACAAAGTCTTGCCTAGGAAACCAGAGTTAGAGTGCCTACAGTGCCACTGAATCACTTGCTGGAGCATTGTCACAACTGACTTTTAATTTGGATGCCCTGTGTGTTTTTGTCCAGCTGAGATACTAAGGCCCACTTTTCAGAATTGCTGAGCCACCCCAGCTTCCAGTCCTTTTTCCACTGGAGAACTGTATTAGCCAAACACTTGGAAATTGCTCATAAGTATTTAAAAATAGCAAGGATACTGTCCAAGTATCAAACTATACGTACCTCCTTATCTATCCTAAATCATGCTTTGAAAGTCTTTTGGGGCCTCTGTAAAGGTTATTGATGTTTGTAAAGTCTTCTGGCATCAAATTGAGAGCCTGGTAGAACAGTAGAGCATTCCCTATTTTCACATTTATATTTAGCTTCAGGGAGAAGGGCCTTCTCATGTAAGGTAGTGTTTATTGACATTTAGACCAGAAATGCCATGCACTGATACTAAAAACCAGATTTTTTTTCACTTCATACAAGTCTCAAGCATGTTTTTTTGCTTAGTTATATTTCAAATGGCGTTTGCACAGAAGTTTATGCTGTAACAACAGGTCTTTTCTCTTTCGACTGTGTCACATTTAGCTTCCCCTCTTTCTCAAGAGGTCAACCCCAAACCAAGAGGAATTGTACTTCATTCCTGACTGCAGAAGAAGATTACTAACCCAAGACAGCTTTTGCCCCTGTGAACCTTGGAAAACGCTATCTGTCTTTTCTATACAGGGGACGTCAATTTGTATTTCTGAAATCACAAGTTGTCAAACATATACATGTGTAAGCATACATACACATCTGACTTTTCACTTTCTTGAAATCTACGTTATGTAAAAGAGAAACTCAAATGGATGCATTCCAATTGTACCTCCCACCTTCTTTTCACCTGCACTTTTCAGTCAAATCTGGTTTATTTCTGATCTTCTATGAAGTCTTAGACAGCAAGACTCGGTATGAAGATCCCTATAGACAAGCTTATGTACACACGGGGAAGAAAAGCAAAATCCTCTCTGCCAAGTCCACCTACCCAGCCTTAAGGTCACTACTGGGAATGCAGAAACCCTTTCAAACAGAGAAAGGGACTGATTCATCTTTCAGACCTTTTTTAATGCAACGTTGGGCACTTCACAGTGTTTTCACACAGTCTGTAGTCTTTTTTCCCCTCTAACTTCTTGATGTATCACATGGCAAGATGCTGGAGGCTCCCTGCTCCTCTGAGGAGAGGACATTGCCACACATTTTAGTTACCATTTCTCTCATGCATTGCCAGCTGCTACTGCTCCTGCTGGGTTTTTTTCTTTGGATTTTTTGGGGGGTTTTTTGGTTGGTTTAAGCAGTTTATTTAAATTTTACCCTTCAAAAATGTTATTTAGCACAAGCTTTAAAGAAATCCTGCCTCACTCCTTGGACAGCCAATTGACACTGATGGAGAGGAGCAGTTCTGCCACTGCTTCCTTAGTCTAAGCCAAAGAAGAATTCTGGCAAAGAAGAATCAAAACAAAACAAATTCCTCCTGGTGATCCATTGCTGTCAAAGTTTAATCCTAATTCTGACCTGAATTTTGTTAGTAGTTAGAGACAAACCACTTAGACTTTTGCACGTGAGAAAACTTTCTTTTGCACGTGAGAAAACACCTACCATAATATTTTGAGGCAGCCAGGAGTCTGAAATGCAGCAATCTGCTTTTATTATTGTACTTATATATCAATACTGTAATTATGAAACTTAATTTGGTTTTTTCCTGTCCTCAGTCTGTCTCCATACCATTTTCTATTCCATTTCCTCTCATCTCTGTATTTCCTGCTTTAGCATGCAGCATCCACAAAATGACACCATGCCTCAGCCTTTGGAGCAAGACTGTTGTGGCAATGAAAGAGCATTTAGAAAAACAGTTTCAAAGTCTGCTTTTGCTATCAACCTCACTTCTTTTGTATCACTGTACACTGTTTGTTTCAACTGACCTGATTAAGCCCAAGAATGCATCGAGGGAGGGCGGCAAACCCTGTACCACAGAGGGGCTGGAAGTGCTGCTGTGGCCCCGTGCGCAACTCCGAGCGGGAGTTTGCAAAAACACCCTGTGCCAGAGCTGCTGGGTGCCAATGTCAGAGCTATGCTGGGGATCATCTGCATTCCCAGTTACAAGAGAAAATGGGCCAGCAGATGCTACTGAGATGCAAAAGCACATCCCCTTTTATCTTTCACCAAAACAGAGTACCAATGGCTTGATCTCACCCTGAGCTTTTCTCCCTGTCCCTGGACTCTCAGGACATACTGTAGGTATTTAGTGTTTCTTAGCCACATAAAAGGTGTGATGTGTGGGTGGAAAGTCAGGTAGACTGGCCACCCTGTACACAGTCCTTTCCTGTATGATTGTGCAGTTACACTTTAGCAGAGGCTTCAGAGCAGCAATGGAGATTTTATTAAACAGCTCCAAATCTACAGCAGCAGATGGAATGATAAAACCTTTCAATAATTAAAAGTATACACGACTAAAGCAGATTACACTGAACTGCACCCTGAATTCTTCCCAAGCCTGGATTCTAGCTGGTAGCACTGGGTAGTTTTATTAAGGAAATGGTAGTCACTGGTGGCCTTGAAGGCACTTGTCTGAATTTATCTAACAGAGGAACTAATTTACTGCAGCCCTATTAAAAATCTCTCTAAACAGCAACAGCTGAACAGCTCAGCAATCATTGGCCGCTAACATCATAGCCAGGCTCCTTTGCTAGTATCAGCTGGGAATGAGAAAGCTTCTTTACCATGCTTGCAGTTCAAACATTCAAACCCTAAATAGGCACATCACTGACCAAAAACCAGAATGCCAGATCCAGACAGGCTGAGTCAGGACAGGTCCAGGCTATATGAACATGCCTCAAAAATCTCTGGTTCAGAAAGGCATTAAATAATGGATGGGAAAGCAAAAACTGAACTTGAGCAGCTGGAACTGCCTTTCCCTCCTTCAGTGCACAGCAGTGCAACCCTACCCAGCCCTCATCTGCTGCACAGCACTCACCTGGACATTTTCTAAAGGCAGTGATACTCTCTATACTGGAATTTACACAGAAAAATGTCAGCTCTAACTCTGGGCTCTATATCACTAAGCTGAAATAAGAAATGCTGTTCCAAAAGGCAAGGACAGCTTTAATCAGGTAGAAGCCTAAGCACTGTTTCCAAAGCCATTAAGAACCTATTTCTTCCCTTCTGACTTAAGAAGTCTATTAAGGGTCTATGGTGTTTTGTTTTAGGTTGAAGTCTGCAGAGGGTATAACTAGCAAACATTGAATGCTTCGGTTATTTCTCAAAACTAAGAAACTGCATTTCCAAATTACATACTTTTTCCAGAAGGTTTGGTTTGATTTCTCAAGGTCAGTGCAATATCATAGAGCAGTTAAAAAATAGAAATAAACAGAAAAAGAAAAAAACCAGCCCCTTACCTGTGGCAGAGTGAAGACTCTCCAAGCTCCAATACCTGGACAGGACGCCTCTCATCCCACCACCACCGCACACCACCCCGCTGCTGTCTGAATCGGAGCCCGGGGAGAGCCCGGAGCTGCCGCTGCTGCTGCAGTTCTCCCCACTGTGTGCCCCGCTGGACTCACTGGGGCACTGCTGGGTCCTCATGCGGGCAGGTGAGGGGGAGAGCCGGGGGCTCTGCTGTGCCGCGGGAGGAAAGGGGCAGCGCGCTGCCGAGCTGCTCGCAGGGCAGCGGTACCTGGCAGCGCCGGCTGAGCACTGAGCTGGATCCCTACCCTGCTCTCCGCTTGCCTCGATGCATCCTGACATCATAGGGGTCCGCTAAGGAGGCTCCCTCTGTGCCGGCTCCACTGCTTTCAGCTGCAGCTTCCAGCGGCTGATTTTTATTAAAGCCGATTTCAAGGCATTAAAAAAGCAAGGGCGAGACGGAGATCGCTCCTCCTAATTTAGCAGAACTGTCAGATTAAAAATAAATAAGTGGAAATAGTAGAATTTCATGCATTTTAAAAATGCACGAGTGAGAGAGACCTTGTGTTATCCGCTTCCCCTGAGAACTCGGAAAGGACTTAACATATAAACTAATCATGTTTAGAACTGGCTGTGGCTGCTGCTATCAAAAAACTATTTTTGTAAGTACTCAGAAAAAATAATTCAAAATGAAATTAAAGCCAGAAAAACACAGATTGAGATCTGGGGAGGTTGCAGCTGGCAGTTTTGAAAAATCATTTAGCATGCACTCCCAGACTGCAGACCTGGGATGGTCCCTATTTGCATGTGTGATCTTTGTAAGAGACCTCAGTCCCAAGTGAAACAGCATCACTAACTACTTTTTATTAGAAAGTTTTATATTCTCATTACCTAACAGGTGGTTCTCTGTGTCCCTAGAAGAAGGGCAGTTTCCTGAGAATGCAGAAATACCTGTGCAGTTTAACAACAGCTTTGAGGCACCACAGAGATTTTATAATAACAGACATTTCTGGGCTACCACTCTGCTCAAAGACCTTGCAGATGGCACATTTGTCAAACTATCAAAATCATTTAAGAGTAGCCACATGGTTTGTAGCATGTGCAGCAGAAAACCGTGCAAGACCAGAACCGGCTTCATTCAGTGTGAGATTGCCCAGGCCAGGTGAGACTCTGTAAGTAGGAGCTGAACTGGAGCAAAGGGGAGCTCAGCTCTGCCAGCACATCTGGGAGAGGAACAGCCACCTACACATAGGCCAAAAAGGAAAACTCCAAACTGTTCCTGTCACTGCCAGAGTGAACATGTCTCTAGGCACCCAAACTCAAAATCAGGAGCCCAATTTCACACAAGAGTGCTCATTTTAGGATTTCTGTGTAAGGGCATCTCTTTCTAAATAAATAAAGCTACGATCTATGGCCACCACAGCTTGTTCTGATAGGGACCCCTTTGACTTTTCCTCACTATCTGTGCAGTAGCAGGGTTATTTTTGGTCAATAAGACTTCTGGCTTACTGAGTGTTCCCTAAAAGAAAAAGATGTCGCACTCCATCACTGCAGAATATTACCCAGCACCCAACAATGCTGCACCAACTTTTGAGTCCTTAAATATTTCAGCTGTTCTTTAAAAGAAAGGTCTCTGCAGCAATAACAAAAATAACATTTCTAGTGATCTGTAACAAAATAATTCCTTCAATTATCTTCTGAATGTAGCTACTTAGATCACAATATATTATCTAATGCCTCCAAATAGAGAAACAGAAATGTGTTCTCAATATTATGGCAGGAGAACCACTCTTCTGCATTGATCTGGTTCTTCCAGGGCCTCCCAGAACTGCCTGCATTAAAGTACAACCAGAGAGAAACACTTCTTGGTCACAATAATGAGAGGAAGCTAAGTTAAGCATTGACAACAAAGATGAATGCAGCTGTTCTGTGCATGTGGAGTACAGGGCATTGAGAAGAAGAAAGATCAGGGCAGCTCTTCAGACAGAAAAGGTGCTAAAGAGAGGCTACAGTCCTAATTACAGTCCTAATTATCCTTATATATGTTGTATGTATGCACTGGAGAGGAAATTTCTAATAGAATGGAAAGAGGAAAAATACTACAAAGCCAAGCTGTGGAAAGCAAATAGTGTGTCAGAGTTCAAGACTGCAACCCATCATAGAGCGGTTGCCCCTGACTACAGATTTTTTTTTTTTCTAGTTGTAAAATCTACACAGAGACTTTCTTCTGTGGCTCTAGAGAGAGAAGTTGTCTACATCTGACGTGGCAGTAACTGACTCCAACTAAAGATTAAGGATCTCACTGCACGGCCTGGTCAAGGTAGACAAGCTAGCCAAGCTAGCCTTGGACAACCTGATCCTAAATATCTGCTGGAATTTTTAGCCTCTGTTGGGTCCCCTGTAATTTTATAGCTTTGAACAGTGATTAGCAGAACCATTCAGCATTTGCTAGGATCTTCTTCTTCACTCTTTGCCCCATGAGAAGTTTTTACTGGTATGCTAAACCTTCCACCTCGGTAGCTAATACACACAATCCCACTCAATCTGCTAAGACAAATTTTCAGTAACTCAGCCACCACCAGGCCCTGCTTTTAAGGCTGGATGAAAACCTTTGAGTGAGCACATGTTATCAGAGACCTGACAAAGGGCAAATGTTTGTGGCTGTGGTTAAACAGAACCAAGATTGACATAGTGGGTCTAATCTTTCTGTGATAAAGAGACAAAGTGAAAAGCATACAGTAGGCAACACAATTATTTTTTAGTCACTTAACTTCGATGATACTTCTCTAGCTAATGAGGATGGAATGGACATTTCATGCTACAGCTACCATGATACACTTCTGGGAAATTGCAGACCACTTTCTTCTGTATCCCTTCAAGAGCTAAAATGACAAAAATGGAATAAATCACTCAGCTTGCTATTTTGCTGAACTACAGGACTGCTAAATATTTATAAGACATAATGAAGTCCTGTTATTGAGCTAATATTTTTCCCTCTTGAACAGATTTCTCCAGTGGCTGTCAAACATCTTCACATTAACTGTTGCCAAGTGTGAGCTTAACTGCACATCTATAGCTGGGAAAAGAAGATGAAAGCTGTCCACATGATGTTGAGTAAACAAACAGTCCCTTTGCCTCTGAGAAATACTTTCCACTACACCAGTGAGGCCAGAGGATAACTCAGGATCACTAAGTGGTCACTGTTTTCCAGATCATCCACAAAAGATTCAGCCCTTGAGAACTTGGCTTGTCTATTCTTGTTGCAAGATTTCCAAGGCCACCAGTATGTTCATCATCAGTACACATCAGTCACAATAAATTCATGCCTCTGGTTGGCACAACCAACAACAGCTCTGTGGTGTAACTCCAGGGCATCTCTTGCAGACATCTGATGGCAGAAAACTGAAAGATCTGAGGCTATTTAAATCTGACAAGACACATGGGAAGTTGCCAAAAAGATGTGGTCTGCATTTAAATAATGTTTTTAAATAGTACAGGTTTGATATTTGTTCTAGCTCAGCTACAAGCCTATCTTCTAATACACTAGTTACAAGTTTCTCCCTCTGTGAGGATATGAGAACCCCTGGAGGTTAATGGTCATGTGTGTGTCCCTACCTCTATCCAGAAATTTTAGATTCTCAGAGTTAGCATGAAGGAAACATCTGGGAAAGGGTAACAAGCTGGCACAAGAATAGAAAAGTCTCTGGCTAAGAAGCATGGATAGCAGTGAGAGCCTGGACATCAAGAAACTCCATTTCTCAGACAATTACCTGTGTCTGTCACTGTGTCACCTTGTGATTGCTTCCTGCTGGAAAGTCCCTGTGGAAAGCTCAGAAAAGGCACCTTGTCCCCTGAACGTTCCTTCTGCTCTAGACCTAGCAGTAGACTCTAGTAGCTCTTACACTCAGAACTGCTCATCTCCTAGCTTCAGGTCAGTTGTAGCTCCATTCTCACAGCTGCAGCCACTGTCCAAACAGCTTCCCAGCAACATCCCCAATTTTAGGCAGTCTTCAGGTTATAAATAAATAAATATCAGACTCAGGAGAGCTGGAGAAGGAGAAGATAGGTCTCCTAGCCTAAATAATAAACATGCTGGTCCACTGCTTTAACCCAAAGCCTTGTTATCCTACTACTGCTCACTCCAATACATATTAGGCCTGTCTCTCCCACTCCTTTCCTGGTGCAATAGGTGTGTCAAAAGATCTTCAGAGGCTGCTAAAAAGCAGAAAAGCATTCCTATATCTACCCTAGGAAGTGACTTGCTTCCTAAACTGGTGGTAAGGAACATACTGAAAGGTACAAATGAAGACATGAAAACACCCAGACAACTAGAAGAGGAGGAGACTGAGGGGAACCTCATCACAGTCTGACTTTTCTTGCAAGGGGAAGCAGAGGGGCAGGCAATGATTTCTCTCTGGCAACCAGTGACAGGACCCAAGGGAATGGCCTGAAGTTGTGTCAGGGAAGGTTTAGGTTGGATATCAGGAAAAGTTTTTCACCCAGAGGGTGGTTGGGCACTAGGATGGGCTCCCCAGGGAAGTGGTCACAGCACCAAGGCTGCCAGCATTCAAGAAGCATTCGGACAAGGCTCTCAGGCACATGGTGTGACTCTCGGGGATGTCCTGTGCAGGGCCATGGGCTGGACTCGACAGTCCTTGTGGGTCCCTTCCAAATCAGAATATTCTGTGAACTAAAGGGGGAAGACACGTGATGTTCATCAACACTACCTGCCCGAGTGTGTGGCGCAGCCAAGAAAGCCCTTCCAAACTATTTAAGTGTTGCTCATGTTTGAACAGGACAGTACAGGACAGTAAACTTTGCTGACTTCGGGGTGCGTGTGTGTGCACGCGTGTGCTGGGCGGGGGCTCAGGCGGAGGCTCCCGGCTCTGCCCGGCCCGGCCGCGCTGCATTTCCCAGCGGTCGGAGCCACCTGCTGGTGCCGCACGGTTCGCCAGGAGCGCAGGGCTCGGGCAGAGGCTGCTCGCACTGCTGGGACAGGCGGCTGACGGCCCCGAGCCTGCCCCGTTCCTGCCAGCACGGCACAAAGGCAGCAGGAGCGGGGGCTCCGGCGGAACGAGCGCAGCAGCCGCGGCGTTACCGTGAGCCCCGTCCGGCAGCGCCCGCCGTGCGCTCCGGCAGGGAACCCGCAGCGCAGCCTCGGCCGGACGGTAACCTGCGCCCAGCTCTTGGCCCCACACCCTGCACAGGTGCGTGACACAGCCTGAGAGCTGTGCATGGCACCTTTTGGGCTGGGCGCCGTGCATGGCACCTTTTGGGCTGGGAGCCGTGCATGGCACCTTTTGGGCTGGGAGCCGTGCCTGGCACCTTTTGGGCTGGGCGCTGTGCATGGCACCTTTTGGGCTGGGAGCGTGACAGCCATCAGCTGAAGAACTAGAGAGGCCTCAATGCTCCATTCCTCACAGTGTCTGCAGCATTCCCTGCACAGGGTGACCGGGTGCAGACCTTGGCAGTGGGAAATTTATCCATATTTTCAACGTGGAAGTATATAGTACCACTGGATATTACACAGTACTTTCGTGTCCAGCGTCTTTTATGACTCAAGCATATACTGGGATCATTAATACAAGCAGTTGCAATTTTGTACTTAGAAATCTTAAAATTGGATTAAATGAATTGACCATTTAAGTTTATACGAAATACAGCTCTGTCAAAAACAACAGGTACCACAACAAAGCTGTGCAAGAATCAGAGGGCATTCAGCTGCACTACTGCTGCCTCAGAGACACAGCCAATCCTAAAACTGATCCATCAACTTCAGAGTATTACTTCACTAATTTACAGTTTTCCTCTCAGCCACATCCTACCACAGGAAGGACACGTGCACACATTCATCACCCCCAAAATGCTTCAAATGAAGCCCACAAGCAGCAGCTAATAGAGATGACTGTGGCAGAAGAATCTCTGCTTCCTCTCTCCATCAGTTTCCTTCCCCATGAGCATGGTTTTGGTGGTGGAAAAAGGATTCTGCTCTATTTCATTGTTTTGCTGTATTTACTCAGGAATTCTAGAGGTCCAGGCTTAGGTCATGGCATGAAATTCACCTGTACCTACCTCAGGAATATTGTGTGGATCACAGATGATTCAGGTTGTGTGGCCCATTTCTAGACAGCCTATAAACACCTACAGCACTGCCAGCTGGTCAGTCTGCATACATTTACTTCCCCTATTCACCATCAGAAATTCATACATATTTTTTAACTTGCTCATTTCCCAGTTGGGAACTACCATGAAATTTGTCTCAGCTGTGATTCAGAATTTACTTTTATGACAGTAGTGCTCAGGGACTTCAGCTAATGTCAGAAATGCACAGACAACTTGACAATGATGGGTTTCCATTTGGGATTTCCAAGGAGCAAAGCTGCAGTTTTTTAAATTCAGCCAGGGAGCTGGTCTTAAGCATTGGGGCAACACCAGATGCCTGTGACAGCAAGTGATCAAAGCCCTCAGTGCTGAGAGAGCAGAGACAGGGCTCTCAACATCATGATAATAAATAGTTTGTTTTCTTATTTCCAGATCAAGCCTCACGACTCCATGCACGAGCTGCACAAAGTGTCAGAAAGCAAACCAGTTTTGCTTGACAAAATATTATGACCATTCAACTTTGATGTAATTAGTACAATGTTATTGTCCCTTAATTAGGTAACTCCAGCAGTGTTTAATCGATGGAACAGAGACCTTCTGAGGCAGAAATGGCAGCTTGGCACCCAACTGTGGCTGGCTTTCCTGGCTAGATTCCTAACCACCAAACAACTCCTCTGCATTCTGTTTTTCTTATTCCACCCCAAAGTGCCATGATAGAGATATCTGCAATGTTTGGGCAGGCACTGTCAGATGGAGAATTTAAAAACCTGGCAAAGATACATCTCACTGTTTAATAATCTGTGCAACTTACATTTTAATTCTGAGAGTGTCAGTCACGGGAAATGAAGCAGACATGATACTTCATGCACATTCCTCATGAAAATAGAGCATGCTTGTTCTTTAAGGGGATTTAAAGTACAGGAAACTTCTGTCTCTAGAGGCTCATTTAGTTGCTTTAGTGCCTAATTAGCAACTTGAGAGGAACCTCACCATACCCACCGTAGTGCTCTGCAGCAAACCCAAGGCAGAGTCTGTTTCGTCTGCAGAAACCTAACTCAAGAATGTGATAAAAGTGACATCATCGTAGGTGAGACAGAGTTCTCATGAGACAACACAGTGTTTTTACATCAAGCACACTGTCATTGCCATGAGTGATTCCTTGTTCACTAAAAATCTGACCACTGCCTTTAAACAGCACCCTGTTTATTCACTCAGGAGAAAACAAACCTGAATATGAGAAGCACATGAAAGATTCAACTCTGAAGCAGATTTCTGCTCAGACATGGATGCAGCAGTCATCATAAACAGCTTAGAATGCTTATCACAGAGTTTCCACATTCAATAAACCAGAGCTTAATTCTCTCATCACTCACACCCAGCTAAGAGCAGAGTACACACCGGGAACGGAGATGCGCCGTTTCCAGCCCACGCAGTCCAAGCCTGTTGGAGTGCTCTGGGAAAATGGATGCAGTTTCAGAGGCAGGATGTCAAAGGCAACAGGAGATGTGATAGATGGACTTATTCCAGCCTGCAACAGGAGAAGGAAAACAAAGGCAACAAATATTAAACTTAAATGCTCCATAGGATAAAATATAGCGTTCCTCCCAGAGCACCTCTTTCCACCTGCTCATGTAGGTAAGCAGTATGTTAGTAGACACATATGGATGATTATGGCTGGAAAGGTTAGAAAACAGTGAGAAGGCAAGGAAAACTGCAAGGTAGTAAGAACAGGAGAAGTGGATAACCAGATACTGGAGTCATACTTCCCATACAACCACACATCTCCATTCACAGAAAGTTTCACTCCTTGCTGTGAAGTGTTTCTAGTGGGGAGGGGGACCACAAGTCACCACAAGCCATCACCACAAGTCATCCCCTCAGCTACAGAACTATTCCTACAGCTTTATGACTAATAGTTCCTCTTCTGATATTTAACATGAAAATAAAGCTTTTCCCTTCCCCACCCAAAAAGAATGTGGGTAACAAGATTTTTCTCTTCAGCTAAGGGGACAAGTAAGAACTCTCACTCTCTCCTCTACCTGGCAGATTGATTTTATAAAGCTTATAGAACTTTACGAAACTTTGAAAACTCTATACAATTGCTGGATCTCATTGAATTAACAACTTTTGCCGGTTTAAAGGGGAAGATGTACAGATACATACACACAGCTCATGGCCTCTAATATTGAACATAGTAATTAATGCATACTGCAGGTATGCTTTTATCCCTTTTTCCTTTTCTCTCTCTTCTCTCCTGTGGCTCCCAAACACAGAAAACATCAGTGGGAGATGAGCTGGTCAGTAAGCACTAGAACTGTGATCATAGCTAATTTTTCATCTCTATCACTACTGGCCCTTCCTTTTGCTACTGTGACATTCAGTTACAACATATCCATCCTTCACTGAGCCAAGAATTTAGTACATTGAGGTCCAGTAGTCTATCTAGGATCTTTCCTTCTCCCTACCAGCCCATGCCATGTCCCATCAGCATAAAGCCTGCTGACCAGCCTGGATGCTGAAGCTTCTTCTGTATGTGGCCATTAGTCAAGACCTCCTTCCAAAACTAAGCAGCACACAATATTCATGCAGCTGTGCCAGATTTTTTTTTTTTTCTTATTGGAAAACCTCTCCTAAAACAAAGATAAAACAGCCAATACTTTGGCACAAATCACCATCTCCTGAGGGATAGCATGAACCCTGCTCAAATTAACCTGAACAGTGCCTGTTTTTCTAGAGAAGTCACAGCAAAGGCCCAGCAGGAGCACATGCTCTTCTGGTGACAATGAAAATCAGGCAAGACAACTTAGTGGGCCAGAGCTCTGAAAATGTCAAGGGTAAAGTCTAGGTTATTTACATGAAAGGTGATAGAAAGCATCACTGTTCTGTTTAAGACTAGAAAGCAGAATCCTGGCCTAAGGCTGTTACAATAAAAACTGCAGGCTTCATTCTTGTTAATCCCTGGGACATCAGAGCAAATTTGAGGTACAGGCAGACTTTGACTTCTATAGCATGCAAGCCAGGCCTGTACAACCCAACATCAGGAGAAGAAGCATTTTCAGTGGTGTTAGTAATGTGTGGGCAGGGTTTGCACAACCTACAAGGGAGAGGATGGGAAATGAGGGACTAGACCAACAGTAAAGACCCTCTCTCCTGTATTTTCTGCTAAAGGTTCCAGGGGGTTATTTGTGTGCTCTTGTGCACATCAGTTCAGTCCCTGGCAGAGGCATTTACCTCTCTGTGTATCCATGCCCTGTCAGGTGCACAACAGGAAGAGACCTTTTTAATTACATTCCCTCTTCAAAGTGTGTTCATTATCCTCTTAAAGTGTATCTGAGGTGTCCACAGTGCTCATAACCATGGTACTAGACAACAAAACTACATTTTCTCTTATTTTGGATAGGGTAAAATCAGATTTCCAGAAGTCCTATTCAGGGCAATAAGCTAAAGATCTATTTTTTTTTCACTGCTTCTCATTTCTCTTTCAAACTAAAAGAGAGCTTTTCCTGCACAATACCACTTCTAGGTATAGCCCCCTGATGGGCCTTTTAGGAATCTCTCTAATTTGGCAGTGCACAAACTGTGCTCAAACAAATGCACTAGAAGCCATGTCTGTGCTCCTATTGCTCTGCACTCAGGAGTCATCAAGTTTTTGTCGAAACAGGAGAGCACGGGATGGGAATAGACAGGCAGTTCAGAGCAAAAATAATTCCCAAAACAGAGCCCATTGCCATTACAGCATTCCATATGCCAGTGGTTTGGGGCATTGTCTCTGCTCCAGTTAGGGAACTTACACTGCATTAAAAACAAGTCATAGGGCCCCAGGCTACAGGGTGAAACCCAGCACCATGTGAAGGGCAAAGTCTGTGGCCAAGCAAAAGAATACAGATTCATCCACAGCTATGTGAGCCTCTCTTCTCCCCTTGGGGTGGGGGGTTATATTAAGACTTTAAGGTCCAAGAGGAGAAGCTGCTCAGCTTGTTACTGGCAACATCTCATTATAAGGAACAGCTGGGTCAAACTTTGAGTTTGACTGGAAATTTACCCAGGCTGTTCCCATTTAAAGCAGCAGAGCAGCTTACTGGACTTCAGCAAAACAAAACAAACAAACAAAAAACCCCCAAACCAAACAACAACAAAACCCCAGTATATAGAATTGTTTAGAACTGGCATTTCAAGTGGTTGTATTCTTTTTAAATTTAAATGTAGTTTCTTGATAGTTTGTTCATTTCTCCTTGTCCCAACTGCCAGCCCTCAGAGTAGCTTTGTATTTCCATTACACTCCTCTGTGTACATTGATCTGAATGATAGAGTAGTATCAGAAATCAGCACTTGAAGAATCAAGAATTCCTGTCTGCTCTGCCCTATTAAGTTATTTCCCTGATATTGCAGCATTACATCACCTTGTGTGCTGACCTGATCTTGACTTAACACAATGTGACTTGTCACAACAGAAGCCACACATCCCAAGGCAGCCATGTGTCACAAAACATCAGACTTGTGCTGTCAGAGCTCCAAAGCCCCATCCAGTCGCCTTGTTGCAGTCACAAAACCACAGCAGACAATGAACATCTTACAAAGCTTCTTTTGTGATAATTTGTTTCTTCTTATTAAAAGGGATTTAGCATCCTTCTAAAACTGCCCTCAAACACTGCAGCTTGTGACAGCACTCCCAAGACACTTGGGAGTATGAATAAGTCAGCACTATTACATGACTAGAGCATTACAAACACAGAATAAAACAATACGAAAAAGAAACTCCACGATTACTATTATAAGTAAAAAGCACAGGCCAAGAAATACAGTTATATGGGCATAAGAAAGAGCCCTTGAATCCCAGCAGTCCTCTCATTAAACCAGCATTTTGCTTTCTCGGCCTTCCCACAAAGATTAAAGTGTCAGTAACTTACATAAGACAAATGGACAGAAACAGTAAACCCCAAACCTACCTACATGCTACTAAAGATCTCCTAGCCAGAGCAGAATGAAGCAGAGAGCCGACTGCGGCCCAGGAGCCCCGCGGGCAGGTGATGTTGAGAGACGGTGTCTCCATGGGCACGGGGGCAGCTGCAAATCATTGTGCTGCTGATTGCGATTGCCAGGGAAGTTTGCACCAGAAAATAAGGGTGGAAACGCTTAAAGGAGAAGCTGTTTCCTGGCAGCCTCCAAATGTGCAGTCAATCAGCAAAGCAGACAGCATTCAAGCTGTGTAATCTGATGGCTCCAGGGGAAGCTATTGAGGGAACTGGTCACTGCTCTTAGGAGCGCTAATGGTCTCAGTGCTGGCCCACATGCCCTGCAGCAGGGGCTACATTTCCATCACTACCCATGCTTGTCAAGGAATTGTGAGAAATATTTTTAGTACATTTTAGAAATCATTTAGTACTGATTTCTGTTAATTTCTTACCCCTTTGTAAACCAGGTATTCACTTTCACTGGCTTGTTTCATCCCTGTACAGCACTAAGCACTCAGAACTTCGACTAAGGTAGAAAAGTAACCCAATTCTTTTTTTTCTTTTTTTTTTTTTTTTATCCTATCATACACATGCCTCAGGAGCATTACTCATTTTCTGCATCACATAGGTAGTAGGGAGCTGAGCCAGGGAAGCATCCTCACTGAACTGAGAGCAGGAAACACATTACAGCATCATACCCAGCACCCATCCAAGCAGCAACTGGCAACACATTGTTTTGAAGAGCCTGACACATACAAAATAGCACTGATTTTTAGTCTCTTTCCTTGAGAAGGGGAGAATAGTGAGCAGTTTTTCAGGAACCCAGTTTCTGGCATTGGCCTGGCTCCCTGTTCCAGGTATCTGTTGTTTGATGGGAGGCCCTCCCAGGCAGACAGGTACAAGGCAGCAGGTTTGCTCTGGGTGGGCCACAGTGGACAGGCTGGGCTCTGTCAGGGGAATGCTTCCCCCTCACCATCCACAGAACTAGCTGGGCACATAAGCTCAAACACATTCTGAAGTGGTCATAGGACTACTGGGGCCTCAGCTCCCCTCCAACATTGTCATTTTAATGCAAGAACAACAAGAAACAAGCAACCAAGACAACAGAAAGGGAAACAAATACAGATTACAACCCAAAAAAAGAAACCCCTGAGGAAAGCTCTCATTTGAGTATCTGCTACATGATTTCAAGCTTGATCAGAAACTTTCTCAATATTATCATGAGAGGCTGCATGGAGCATCCCTTAATCTCATGTCCTTTTCCCCCAGAACTTCTTTTGTATGTATTAAGGCTAATTTTGGCTCTTGGATACAGATTCATGACTCTCCCTGAAGGGAACAGACCTTAGCTCTGGATCCAAGAGTAACAGATGCCATCAGTGTGAGTCACAGCAGCCACAAAGTTTTTCACAAGCAATCATAATGCTGATCTGAAAGTCTCCCCCAGTGAAGAGAAGAATATTAATAGCTAAAACTCCAATGGCAATGTTCTCTTGAGCACTTCACAGCAGGAATTTGCTTCAGTAGGAATTGTGGAGTTGGCCTCAGATACAAGGGAAGTCTAATTTGGAAGTCTGTTATTAAAGTTATACAGCAACACCACAGGGTACAAAATGAGATTTCATCAGTTTAATTTATATTGATCTAAGGAAACTTCCATTTGCTCCTTGGCCTTCCCATCTTTCAGCTCACAAAGCAACCTGGTGCTCTTGCATTCTATTTCCAGCATCGCACAGGGCATGAACTGTTCACTTACAGAGACTAAGAAACCCATCACCTTCAGACATCATCACTTATGGACCAATTCCGTGTTTCATCGGTCTCCACAGAGACCAGCCCCACAAAAAATTGACAGAAGTGGTACCAGACAAAGTGTTAGGACAGGAATGTGATGACAGCAGAGAGAAGAAGCTGGAGAAGAGAGGAAGACAGTGCCAAGGACACCAGGTCGGTGTGTGACTTCTTACTTTTAACAGGTCCTCTGGGAGGTGATGCAATTGAAGCCCTCCCTCTGGCTGTGTCTCCTTCTCTAGCTTCCTTTTTTGGTTCCTCTCCATCCAAACATCATCGAAGCTGAAGCACTTATAGAGGGGTTTAGGTCTCTTCCTCCTCCTCTCTGGAATCTCCTTGGCTTTTTCATCTGGAGCAAGGAAGGAAAGCCTCCGGGCTTTGCTCTCCAGGGTGGAGGCAGGGCGTGGGGATGGTGGAACCCGGGGGGGTCTCCTTTTGCGGTGGGGAACCCATTTCTTATTTGCCCTCTTTTCAGGTGCCGTTTGACATTGCTGTTTAGACTCCTGTTTTACAAACAGCAGGTGAAAACATGGGGTTTGTTGGGTGAAAATTTTGTTTGCTTCAAGTCAGCTTGAACAGAAGACGGCAAAGCTCAGTTATTCAGCCACAGAACTACTCAGAAGGAAATGCTTAGGAGTGCTCCATCCTGAAGCAGCAGCTCTGCTGCCCTTTGAGAGTGCAATGTATATTCCCTCTGCACAGGACAGTGCCCTGTTCACCCTCACTCTAGATGGCATATTATACTAACATTACTACCAGGATTTAGGTCACTCTGTCTGTATAATATTATTTACAAATAGAGATGCTGTCTCTGAAAATAGAAAAATGATCTCTTGTCTGTCTCTGCTTTTCCACCTGTACTTCACTTATACAATGTGAAAAGGCTTCTTAAATGCCTGCAGGTCTGATATATTAAATCCTGTGCTTCCTGATGTGCTCTTTACAATATCCATTTTATTTGCTTGATGCTGGGCCAAGAGTAAGGAATTGCACGGCTTTGCCCTTCACTCTGATTTGAGTGGCTGCACAAAATTACAGCTTTTATACTAGAACAACTTGAAATATAGTGCACCCTGAGGCAACCAGTTACTACTCCAGGTAGCATCGGTGTTAGAATCGATAATAGTTAGGGTGGGAGATAACAACGGGGAATGAATGATCTCAGGAGTCTCCTTTCATGACAAAAAAAAAGGTGTGCCCTGACAATAGTATCTGTTCAGTTTCTCACAGTTCATTTGAAGAACCCAAATAAAACAACCCTCAAACCACTGCAGGCACTTCCTATCTATTCTAAACTAACCAACAATTCCAGATCAATTCTTCTTTGCCCCTGGTAAGAGATGCCACAGTCTAGAAACAGCAGATTCTGTGAGAAAGGAAAGTGTATGCTGCTGGTATTTTGTCCTAACCCCACGTTCTAGGAGAGGAGCAAGGAGAAAAACATGTGAATTCCAAACATGGGACATTTTAGGACAGTTCGCTCTTGCCTGCTGAGTAACACAATTATGTAAGTAAAATCGTGCCATGAACAGATTAATTAAACATGTACTGAAGGCCCTGACAGATGGGCAAACTGGTAATGCTTCTGTCTTGCTGTTTTCAGCACAAAATCTCTGTCCTGGATGAAACCTGGAGAATGTTAACCATTAGCAGGTCATCAGAGAGGGGCTGCTCTGTGCTCCCCCAGGCACAGATGAGTTCCTTACCGGAGTGGTAGGCAGAGTGTCCGGGGCAAGCTGATCGGTGCAGTTTGGCACAGCGCTGTCACACATAATGCTGACACAACTGGAAAATACCTGCCTGGGGGCTGGGCAATGCATACAAATCCCCATACTGGAGGGCACATTGGCATGGGAGCTCAAGAGCTTCACAATTACAGGTTTGTTTTGCAGTAATGTTTTTACTGATGTGGAACAGAAAAGGGCTTTTCTTCAAATTCACCAATGAACTGAATGTTATGAGCTGTTTATGAAGCAACATACAGAAGGAAGACCATCCTTAGCATATACATGATAATTATTCTAGAAAGACTTAACACTGCAAATATACTTAGCCCAATGCCTGTTCAATTTTCAGAGATTCCTGAGAAAACAGCTTCACTTAAAAAATCCAAGGTGCAGTTTTGCTTCATTTCACAATGTCAGGAAAATGGAAATAAATAAAGCCCTATCTACTTTTATAGATTAAAAATTGTATTTTGAAAGCTGGGACATTTACATTAATTTCTAGGCTCCAGATACATTTGTCCAATTTCAGATACCATATTCTGCAGGCTCCAGAAGAATCAGAAAACTTAAACTATTTTTAGATGTCTTAGATACCATTTAAATTTTTTATTATTTTCTTTCAATAATTTAATCTAACAATCAAGTTAGGTAATTATTTATTTGCTCCTAATGGTTACATTCTGGGATGTGGGCTTGCCTGTTCAAGGCTTTACACATGCCTCATCTTTACACTCTTTTCTAGATGTTCTTTTGAGCTATAATTTACAGGTCAATGATTTTATCAATCCTCTGAGAGGCTTCATCTGTTGACAGTGTCTATAGTCCAAGTCTCTTGCTTTTTTCTAGGCTGCAGTCTCTTGTTTGGAATGTGGTATTCAGTATTAAGTTTGTAGGTTAAGTTGATGCCCATGGAAACAAAATATTTTCCAGTAAAGCTGAGCTCAGAAGGAAAAAAAGCAAATTCACTTCCCCTTTTCCCCCCAGCAATTCCAGTGCTACTGCCCTCACTTCTCAAACCGCCACCCAAACACTTCTTTGGATTCCAGACAGCATTAGATAAAAAACCCAAGCCAATCAACCAAATTGGGAATATGTGAGGAGAGGTTGAGAGAGTTGGGTTTGTTCAAGCTGATAAGAGGACACTAAAGGCAATGTAAGAGCAGTCACCAACAATTTCATATTTACATGGATCCAAACTCTTCTCAGTAGTGCCAGACAATGCCACAAGACAGTGGCCAGAAACCGCAGCTTGGAATGTTCTTGTTGGGCACTAAGAAAAGATTTTCTCAAGGAACATGTTTCCCAGAGAGGTCATGAAAGCTTCAGCAATGGAGGTTTTCAAGACTTGGCTAGATAAAGCCGTGGTTCTGCCTATCCTTCTTTGTTTCTATACAAAAAATAGGGAGTTTCTATTAAACAAATTAGACAGAAAGGGTATTTTAAAACTTTTATGTAAGCTGGGATGTGAGAGACAAAAGGCAACAGCAACAAAAGCTGTGTGAGGCTCATTTGAGTTGAACACAAGCAGCCCTCAGCTGTTGTGAATTGATCAAGCAGTTCCAGATTAATGAATTCTCTGCAAATTGTCTGCTTGAGGTATGCAGAAGTTCATACACTCTCAAGTGCCACTTTTGACAATCTGCTCCACAAAATTATTCTCCCATTTTGTTAGGTCAAAACTCATCAGCAACAATATTGAAAAAGCAGCATGATCAAGGCATGTTCTGGGATCTCAGTTACAGCTCAGTCTCTGTCACTCTGGGGCGTTGTGCTTAGCCACTGAAAGAGATTCCTAAGCTCCCAGCCACTTACAACTTGGGAAATCCTCTCTGGGATTAAAAGCCTACTGACGAAGGAAGTCTCTGCTTTTAGAAGTCTCAGCCAATCAAGAAATCCCTACTGAAGATACAATCTGTTCTGTGAGATCCAGCCTATGCCAAGGATTTAATATGTTACCTGGATTAGAACAAAATACGACATGAAAAGGAGACTCTGAGTCCATGGGGTTGGTCTTTTTTCTGTCTGTTGTCCAAAAGGCAGAAAAGGACCTCTAGTATCAACCAAAAGGTAATTACGGTGACTTTGAAAGACACATGATACATTGAAAGACAGCTACTCATTGTCTAAAGAAAATTATTTTACTTCTTAAAAAGTGACTGCTAGCCACTTGAATTAATTTATTTTTTGTCTTTCACATTGAGCAGCTTATTTATTATATACCAGTTACAAGGCTTGATTCTGCCTTAAGAGGGGCAAGACCCAGCTAAAAGCTGAAGTTGAACACAGGGTGGTGTCTGTATAATCTCTAATGGTGTTGTGATTGCTCCATTCCTTTGGGGTTTTGCAGCAAATCCTCCCTTAAAGAGTGCATCAATTCATATAGGCTTGAACAGAAACACACAGAATGAGTAGTGCTACCTATCTTAGACCAAGAGGACTGTTTATGCACCCATCTAACCAATGTGTTCATTGAGCCATTGAAGAGTTTCACTGTAATTCCTAAACCATATTTAAACAAAAGACTGCAAACCAAACCACCCCCTGCTCATTGCCTGACAACAACTCACCTCATCTCGGAGCATGTCACTAATGGAAGAAGCTGTATTTAAGCTGATCTGGGATTGGCTGCTTATGCCACTGTCGTCCCTCTGGTAGTCGTTGTCCAATGAGTGTACAGACAGCACGAGACTACCTCTGGGTTTCAGTGTCTTTGGTCTCTCAGGAGCCTCCAAACTGCTTTCAACTCCAGAGCTGTTCCCAAGAGAGATCATGGAAGTGGCACACACTCTTCCAGGATAACGGAAGCTCTTGTGTTGAGAAGCGGATCGTGGACTCTGAGGTTTAGGACTCATGGGCCTACAAGGCATGTCTTTACCATTGGAATGTGAGAGCTGGGGACATGATGGGCTTGACTGACTAAATGCCAAGTGCAAGTCAGTGGGGCTAAATGGAGTTTTCATCCAGTATTCCTCTAGAGAAGTATTTAAACTGTTGCTCAGAACCTCCTGGTGTTCATCACAGTCTGAACTCTGCGAGTACCTGACGCCCAAGTCATGGGACTGTACTCGTCTTCTCCACATACCTGCAGGTGAAGAAACATCAACAGGCTCCACAGAGCTGTCAAAATAATTGGAGTCTGTTGAGGAGCCATTATCTGTTTCTGTTTTTAAAAATGCGTGGCCATTGGAACTATGCTGCCGCTCTGCTGGTGTTCTCATCCCATGGCCACTGGTTGCATTAAGACTCTCCTGTGTGGGTGATAAACTTGCTAAGGCAGGCCTTTTTAGTCCATCTGCCTCCTTGCTTTTTAGAAAAGCTTTCCAGGCGCTCTGGCGAAGTTTGGCTTTCTCCTTTTCATTTTTCAGTGATACTCTTGAGCTTTGCTCAGTGTTTTCCTTTTCTGGACATTTGGACTCAAATAAGCTTGAGAGGGATTTATGTGCCAAGGCCAACCTTGTCCTGAACTTCTTGCCCTCAGGGGTTTTGTTTCTTTTGTATTCATTTTCAGGGAATGATTTTCTAAGCCCAGAGTTCTCCACAGGTTCACTATCATTGTTTTCAGATGAACCTGAAACTTGTCGATCAGCATATTTGACAGTTCCCAAACAGGGAGCTGTTGAATTTGTATCTACATCTTCCATCAGTATCCGACCAGAGCCAGAGGCTTTCCTCAGGCTCAATCTGTTGAATAATCCTGCAGGTTTCTCATAAAATAAATCATCATCATCAGAGCACTCAGAGGTGAAACTTTCCTTCCTGTGGAAGACTAAACCAGATGAACAACTTTTGAAAGACAGTAAACTTGCAGTGTCTTCATCATCTCTCCCAGCATCCAGTTCTTCTATCTTTGCCTTGCTGCCAAAGAGACTGCTACTTCCCTGATTTTCCAATGAGGCAGGCTTACTTTTCCTGAAAGAGGTCATTTTTGAGAATACTAAAAACCTGGAAGCTTTCCCACTATTCTCATTCTTTGTTGGCTTTTGTACAGCTTTATGAAGACTGCTGTTACTTCCCAGGATGTGGGATGAGTTCTCATCCATCTCCTCGCTGTTAGTGCTGCAGGTACTTACACTATCCAGGCCCAGCATGCAGGTGTTATGGGCCTCCCTGTTCAGAGACTCATCAAAGACATCAGACACATCTAGGCTGAGTGCACTGTCTTTGCTGGGGCTAGAGGTGTGTCCTGCAGGAGAGCCCTCCTTTCCTTCCCTGGGAGAAGGCTCTTCACAAATACCTGTTTCTTGCTTTGAGCCATTACAGCTTTCATCTCCTTGCCTGTCTACTGCTTGTTCAGAGACAATGCTGGGCCCTTGAAGAACAACATCAGCACCATCTCCCTGACACAAACTGCTTGCACTGCTGCTCATTTCCAGTGTTAGTGCACTAGCTATATTTAAACCTTCCTCTATGCCTTGATGTGCTTTGAGTTCTTCTTCCTTAGACACCTGGTCATCTCTTTTTCCAGGGCTTCTAAAGCCTGACTTTCTTAACTGTTCTGTCCTTAATTCAAAACTGGTCTTTGTTCTGCAGGGCTCTTCCTCAGAGACCATCACACCACTTCTACCACGTGATTTTACAATGCTGGGCCCTTGCAGGCTGACACCAGCACCATCTCCCTGACCCAAACTGTTTACACTGCTGCTCATTTCCAGGGTTACTGCACTAGTAACTAGTGAGCTCATTCTGCAGGACTCCTCCTCAGAAACCTTCACACCACTTCTGCTGTGTGATTTTACGAGTGATTTTTCACATGGCTCTGTCTGGCTTTCTGCAATAGGTGTATCATTGTCCTTCACACCACTTCTGCTGTGTGATTTTACAAGTGATTTTTCACATGGCTCTGTCTGGCTTTCTGCAATAGGTGTATCATTGTCCTTCACACCACTTCTACTGTGTGATTTTACAAGTGATTTTTCACATGGCTCTGTCTGGCTTTCTGCAATAGGTGTATCATTGCCCAGTGGTACAGTAACATTCATGAATTCCACTTTTGCACTTGCTACTGTGGAATAACTACAGGTGAACACCAAAGATGAAACTGCTTCTGTTTTGTCTCTTTTCTCTTCTGAAACTTCTGCTTTTACTTCAGCTGTATCCCCACCACAGAGTTCCTCTGCACTGCCAGGAATGGGGTGGGTGGCCAGAATTTGTTCTTCACAGCTACTGCTTTCACTCAGAGCTCTCTCTGGCTCATCATGAGCTTTGCTGACAGTATGAGGAGACATCAAATCCTCGCTCACTACATTTCGCAATGTTTCAGTTACCACTTCAGAAGGAAGGTTATCATTCAGTGTTTTGGACTGTAATCCTTTCTGCTCTACAGAGACTATAATTAGGGTGGGCTTTAATTCTGGAACAGTCATTAAATCCTTTCTCTGCCTTATATAATCTGATCTGGGAGTCCTTTCAATAGCAAAGACACTCTCTTCATCCTTTCCTTTATGAGCAAGGTGTTCACTTGTTTCTAGCTCTGAGTGACACCTTAAGGCACCAGTTTTGCAACTTGTATTTTGCTGCATTGACTCTTCATGCTCTGCCCCAGTGTCACTGCCATCTGGTTGCACTGTGGTTTCCAGGACTTTCCAACCAAAGCCAAGATTAGAAGAATCATCCGCCCATCTTTCTCCTGCCACAATCTCCGTATCTGACAGTTCAGAGTCAAGGCCATTCTCCTTCAAACTTTTCTGCTGTATTCCACTATTGGAAACACACTTTACAGAACAATCACAATCTCCAGTTTCCACAACAGCCGGAAAACCTATGTGAGATGTTGCAATGTTCTCAGTGTCACCAGTGTCCAATTCAACATCAGTATCACACAGGAATCTGCCTGCTTCCAGATCTCCTTCAGCTTTGTGCTCATTGTTTTTTATAAGTTCCTCGGTGTTTATAATCACCGGATCACAGTCCAGGGCAGAGGAGGTCCCCTTCTGGTTTGGGTTGCACTCACAAGCATCACTCTGTGTTAAGCTGTCAGCACAGGCACCAGCTGGCTCTGGGCTAAGGCCACACGTCTCTGGTTTAGAGTGCAAATAATGATCACTGCACTGGGGAGAGACTGCTGGCTGAGAAAGCTGACACTCCTTTGAGTCTGTGTCAGTATCAAGAAGAGATCTTTTTATGCCAAATTGGCCCTCTATTTCTATAGCCTTTTCAGGGCTTACAGGTACCCTTCCTAAGTTTTTCCAAGTGTATTCAAAATCCAGATCTTGAAGTTGTATTCTGGAACACGACCATCTAAATTTGTCTGAGAGGTGAATACAGCTCCCCACATATTCTGTCTCACTTTGAATACTGATATTTTCAGGTACACTATGCCATGTTTTACTTTCTGTAATCTCTGACCTTGTGTGTGGTAGCTGGGATTTTAGGTTGAAGCAGCTCTGGTAGAAGAGTGAGTCTGATGTCAACATGGTCTCTGTACTTCCATGTTTTATCCTTTTACCTGTAGTTTTCTCACTGTCAGCTGAATTCCTCCTGCTGCATTTTATACTGGACATAGACTCTAATTCACACTTAAGGTCAGATGTCTCAGTGTAACTTTTACAGTTAGGTCCATTTGTTTCAAAATGAAGATTAGGCAAACTACAGCTTGATGCTGCATCTGACTGGAAGGAAAACTGCTGTACCTCAGGAAAAATCAAACAACTTTCTGAGTTTGCTTTGAAACAAGCAATGCTAAATATTGAAGGATGTTCCTTCAGTCTTGCAACATCTTCTGCTGTAAGTACTGAGTTGGTACAGGACTGCACTTCACTGCTTTCTAACTCTGCCTTATTTTGCAGTGCTGCTGCAGACTTTCTATTTGTCTGTGATAAAATGCCCTCTTCACAGACTTGGCTCTCTGTGATGGAAATATCACTAGATAATGTTAGCTCTTCATCACCCAATTCTTCACCTTCTAGCTCTGTAAATTGTATGCAAAATTCAGTTGTGATTGGTGCTTCTTTTCTTTTGGAGGACAATTCTAGCTGCACGTGCTGGGTAAACTCAGGTTGCCTGGAGCACTTCAGTTCATGGAAGGTTGTTTCTGCCTTTTCTTTGGGAAGATTAGAGCACAGGGGTTTTTTTTCAGTAAACAAGCAGTTGGAATCCAAGCAAGTGTTCCCAGTTATGTCACTGGACAGAGATTCTGTGTCTGATGCACTCTCATAAGGCTCAGTTTTTACATCTGACAAAGAGCCACTCTGATGTGACACGGTCTCAAAATAATCTTCATCTGTTTCTTGGCTGGATCCACGCACCTCCAGCTCTGTTGTGCTTGGGGTAGAAGAGCTCAGATCGTCTTCAAACTCTCCTTCACTGATGTAGTTTTCAACTGGCTCTGGGGTCTGTGAATAAACAAAAAAGAATGATTTAGTAATGATCTCCCACAGCAGCAGGGTAACATGAAATATTATTAGAAAAGGGACTTTGGAACACAATTAATTGAATACATACTGATGTCTTTGCTACTTATACTGGATGTCTTACTTCTTGATGGTCCTGAGGTCTTTTAATATCTTGCTTTTTTTTTTTCTTTAATGTTTCTTAACTAACCCCTTTTTTCCTTTTTCATATGCAGTTATGCAGAGGTCAAAATTTTACTTTTGGCCATATCTTCCATAGCCCATTACCAAAACACTTTTCACATTCAAATACATCAAATGGAAATCATTCTTTGCCAGTAGATTTAAAAACTCTCATCAATACAACTTCAAATCTGAGGAGGAGGTTTATGTGAAAAACCTGGGAAGTAGTTGTTAGTGTCTACATTACAGACACGTGGTATAAATAGATGCAGAACAACTGCACTTGAGTAATCGGATATTACCCATACCAAAGCTTGAACCAAAGGTGAAAAAAGTCTTAAATCTCATTTTCCAGAAGGCTTATACCAGGAGCACTATGTGTATCAGTTATCAGAGCACATCCAATCCTTGGCTCTGAGCAGAAAGATCAAAACCACACTGTCAATATTAGGAAACATCTTTGTCACAGACAGTTAACCCCAGGAGAGCCTCAGTCTTCTTTGCTTCAACAGAAGTCTGGCTATTTCTCAAGTTTGAAGCAGAAAATTAAATCAGAGCAAGCTTTCCTGACATAAAAGCAGTACTTGCTGTCTGTCAACTTCAGGTCCAACTATTGTCAGAAGTTTTACAAATGTACCCACTGAAGATACTATGCTGATTTTCAGCTGATTTCAGTCCATTAATACCTAGAATGCCACATAAATATAAATGGCAGCTTTTAACCCTAAAGCTGGATGCTTCTTTAACCAGGTTTTGGTAACAGTCCTCAAAAGAATGTTTAGCATATTTTAAAATATGAAAACTGAGATAGTAAACAATGAAAGACTTTTGCAACCAAAAACTCAAAACACAACACCAACACAAGTGAATGGCATCAATCAAGCTAGAACACAAGATCCTTTAGCCTGAGTTGCACATCGCATTCACCAGGGTACTTTGTGACAGAGGAAGTGTGAGACCTCATATGGGAAAACAAATTCCAAATCACATCAAAGGATAAGTCACAGAATTTCTGATTTTAGACTCCAAACCATAGAATGTAAGTTGGAAAAAGGAAGGCACAAGAGTTGTTTCCAAATGAAAATTTCTTAATAAGAAGACTGGTATTTTCTCTTGACAGAAGAAGGGAAATACAAATTGAATAGAGGAGGCAAGGGGGAGAATTCAGTGCTTCAAACCAAGTCCAAAAATCACTTTAAACCTGATCAAATTGCACTACAGTGGCAACACGAGTCACATAACCAGCAGAGCAATGTGTCCTTTATTGTGTGCAGTCAGTGATACAGGTAATTGAGGTCTTCTAATAATGTCAAACCCCTCTCTCCCCAGGACAGGAGTGACCAGCACTGAGCAGCACCGAGCAGCACAGAGCAGCACAGAGCAGCACTTCACAAAGTGTGAGCAGTTGGCTCACACAGCAGAGAGTGCAGCAGCAGCTGCTCAGCAATAACAGCACTGCCTCTTCAGCACTGTTCTGAGCACAAGCTTACAGATGGCAATAAACTAAGATAAAAACTACTCAGGCAAGTAGAAACAAAGTAATGAGGATGTCCAACTGTCCTCAAGGATAATTATGAATAAAATTACAAAAAAAAAAAAAAATTAGGGCAGAAATTCCTTACAGTCCATGTATCATTCCAAACATAACTATGTTAGGATATTCACACTGTGCCCCCTCCCAAATTCATTATCTATTTTTAACGGGTGTTATGCAAAATTATTCATTTAAAGCAGAAGCAGAGGCCCCACAATTGTCTCCATGACTTGTGGGAAATGAGGAAACAACTTTTAGGTATGAAGGGCACCAATTAATGTCATCCAGCACCGTTGGACTGGGCCCAGGACTGAACACAAGCCCCCCTACTGCCAAGGGGGAGAACCAGTGCCAGGATCAGCCTGGCAGGGCCTATTCTCCCACGTGTATCCTGGGATGGAGTTCCCCTGAGGAGCAAGAGGATGTGGAAGCTTCAGTTTCCTCCAAGTCTAGCCAAGTCCTCTGCCTGGAGCTCACCATAAAATTACGAGCTCACTGAACTTCCCCTGGTGACCAGGGAAGAAATCCTAACAGAGCCAACAACCTGCCCATGGTGCCATTTGTACCTTCTAAGGGTCTCTCAGTGCCTCTGAAGGCCAGGACTTTGCTCTGACCATGTGCTCTCACATGTGGTTTAATTTTCTGCCACTCTGTAGTGTGTGTATGTTGTTGGGTTTCTGGGACTACTTCTCGTGTTGTTTTACTGGTTTCTTTTCTGTAGAAATTGAGTCTAAAGGACTCAGTCGGAGCAGAAGGGGGAAGTTTACAATGGGCTTTGATGTAGCCCTGTAGCCTCTCCCAACACTAACTGAGAACTGAGTAGATGTGCAGCAGTGATTCTCAGTGAGGCTGCCCATTAGACATCAGTCCTTATGCCTTTAATTTCCATGAGATTACACTGAGAATTTCAAAAAACAAATTATAGCTTTTTCCTGGGAAGAGTTCTTGAGAAAACCGTCAGCATCCATGGACAGGGTTGCTTGATTACACACCTTTTCAATCTCAGAGCAGACAAACATTTGGAAGACAAGGGCCTGGAATAAATATGAAAAATAACTACTACAGTAAGGCTTTTGCACTTCACAAACAATATACAAAACACAGCAAAGCTCCCCTGATTGCTTTTCTCTTGCATCTCTTCCACCATCTCTGAAACATGCCAAGAAAATAGGATGGAATGGAAGTTACTGATCTGTCTTGCTGTCATTGCATGCAGCCGTGTATAAACATGCCAACCTAAAGTCACCAGGCAGACAATTGTGTTATTACAATTAGGCTTTCAGTGAAGGATTTTCACAATGACAAAAAGAATCTGACCATTTACGTGGCCTTTACTTTTACTTTGAATACAAGTTCCCTAAGCAAGTCTGACTTGCTTTCCCATTAACTTGGACCTGACCCTAGTTATCACCCCATTTCCAGCTCAAGGAACATCAGAACAGTTTTCCTCTGATGTCAAGACAACCTGAAAGTATTTTCAGTTGATATTTCAAAGGATTCAGACAATTGTTTTCTCCACAGGTGATGGTAACAACTCTTGAGTTGCTATCAATGTACCTTTCATAAATCTCCATTCACACCTTGTTTGACTGAAAGGCACAGGCCAGGGACTTTGATTTGCACTGGGATGAGACTAAAATGCAGTTCCCATTAACACAGGTGAGAGCAAGCCAGCTGTCCTCTCTGCTCAGTGGGCCTCAGCCCTGCTCCTCAGGGAAAGGAAATGTGCAATTCCCAGGGCAGGCACGAGGGAATAATTTACAAAAGGTCTCATCCTGCAGAGTGCTGTGTGCTCTGACCTCCTGCTGGTGCCAGTGCAGGTGAGCCCAGTGCACTCAGGATTTGGCTGTGCCTACTTCAGTACTCTGGATTGGGGTTATCCATGTTCTCTCTCTCTCCATTACTGTCTTTGAGAAGGGCAACACTCATAGACATACTTAAAAAGCAGGAGGAGAGAAAAAGATAGACAAAACTAGTGATTGAAACTGGCCTCTTCACTGGCAATACAGGATTGTCAATACAGCTGCTTCAGCTGTAATGTTGTCTAGGGTTACTTGTATTGATGTAACTTGTGTCCTATATATTTAAAAATAAGATGAATGGAATTACTGAAAAGACTGAGTCTCTGAAACTCCTCCTTGGCTTCCCAGGGATACTGACTCAGTATGAAATTCTTAAATTTTCATGATAGCTAAATGGTAAATATTTGAGGTACTCTGACATGGTAGCATGAAACTCCCCCAACCTCTGTGTAATGAGAGCTGTGAAAAGCTGACCTTTTTCTACAAGCAAGGAGGGACTTGGGTGGCCTTGGGGTTTGAAAAATGCTGGCCAAGGAACTGTTATTGTCAGTATGGATATCCTGAGCTGAGGGCACAGAGGGAAAAACAAAGGCATGTTCAGTCACAAGACAGAAACAGCATATGAAATACCAAGTTTCTCAATTTTTGTATCTTTGATACACCTCTGCTCTGAAAGGCACAGTCTTGGAGAGAGAGGGAGGAGTCTGGCCTCAAGGCCTTGGTCTCTCCAATTGGGCTGACAAAGGTTGTCCAAGATAATGTTACTTCTAGGATGTTACTTGGGTGTTTGCCAGGTTGGAAATGCCTGGAAAGATCTAAGACCACCAAGCCTTTCCAGAAAAACAGTCTGGAAACAGCCATAGAAATGGCTTTTCCTGAACTAAATGATTTTCTTGGATTTAAGGCAAACACAGCACAAAGTGTCACAGCACAAAGTTTTGTCACAGAGGTCAGAAGTGGTTCATGGCAATGATGGAGCACAGCTGCCATCCTAGGGAACCAGTCACACTACCTCAGTCACCACAGAGCTGTAAACAGAAAGCCCTTCACACACGTTTGTGGAAAAGATGCAAACCCAGAACTGATGGTCTCAATTTACCTGCACTTTTCCATGCAAAAGCCTGCCCAGAAATCCTTAAAGTAAATTGGGTGCCTATAAGGGATTGGATTATACATGGTGTAAAGAGACACAGGCCTAGCTCAGGGGAACTTTGTGTGGCAAATGCATTTGCATGTGAAGATTTATCCTCTGAAGAGAAAACAAAATTCTTTGGGAGAGCCCTCCCACATGCCCAGAGCTGTGTTTTTCAGGGTTCACATAATACAGAAGCACAGAACTTGTGAAAGGCTCTTAAATTCATGGTGAGACAACCACCCCTCAAAAAGCTGCCACTGGGAAAGGACTTCAGGCAGGAGGTGACAGTGCAGGGTACGGTGGAGTAGCTGCAACCACCCAGAATCCCTCTGCACTGATCAACTGTGGCTGGAAAAATGACCCAGCAGGATTTAGATTAGAACCTATAAAGAAAATATCATGTAAAATAGCCACATAAGGTCCCCAAGGCCTCAAATTATCTTCCTGATCAAATCCAGATACCCAAGCTCTTTTGTTAAATTGCCTTTATTTACTGCTGCCCTGTAAAAACAAACCTTGTTACACTTAATGAGGAAAGCAGATTTAAAGACCTTAATTTCAAACAGAACTTCTGTTTCTTAGTCAGCAGAAAACCACTTTTTCTGAATTGCCTGTCATTTTGGTGGATATTACAGGTGCTACAGATATTTATGAAGAGCAAACGAGCACGAAGAAGAGCAGATGCAGCACTGTGCCTTGATGAGGACTGCTGAGCAGTGGTGCTGTTGTCAGCAGTGGTTCTGAACCTTCAGACAGATTCTGCTCTGTGCACAAATGGAAATTTGACAGGCACTCTGAAAGGCACTAGCAATGAAACCCTCTGCAGGTAGTGGGGAAAGTACTCTATAACCACTGAATGATGATATTTTCTTTGCAAAACATCTTCTGTTTTTGATGCAGGACACAAACATTTGCATCTTAACTGCACAAGAGGAAACAAAATTCACAGATGGATAAGAAAAGCAACTTCCCAGGAGGTTCTTGCTTCAGTCAGTGCAGATATGTATAAGCATCCAAAAGTAATTTTGGCACTAAGTTGTTCAGCAGTTTGGTGACACAGATGTTTTGTTAATCATCTGTACACAGCAATAGCACTGCTTGCAGGGCTCTCAATCCTTAAGTGTCAACATTTTTATATACAGAACCATTTATATATAAAGTCCCTAAAACAACACATCTCCCTTTCCCACAAAAGATGGATTTTTCATTGTTCCCAAATGGTGCAGTTACTTTTTGCTGAAAAATAGCTCAAAGCCAGTTGTGTTGATTTGTGAGAACTTGCACTACACTAATGACTACTGGCATGAGGAAACAGCATGCACACATCCACTATGTGTCTTGCTCTAGTTGTATTTAGTGCCTTCACTGGAAAGCCTCCAAATGGTTAAGCAATTCCAAAATCAGCAGGACTAGGTGAGCAATTGCATAAGGCTCTGGCAGCTGCCATCACTCGAGTTGGTGGTGCCAGGTGAAGGCAGGAGGGAGAAGGAGTTGGAACCAATGCAAAACATTGCACAGAATCAGTGAAATATCTGACCATAACAGCATCATATCTACCAAAAATTCAGTGTGTTCCCCCACCAGCCTGAGTGCTCTGTTTGTGCTCAGGGTGTTTCAACATTACAGCCCTGATTAACCTGGCCCCAGAGGTCATCTGGGCCTCCCCCATGGTGTTGTCTCATGACACTTGATCAGTACAGGATGCGAGAGCAGGAAACCACAGGCAGTGGTTCTGCTGCTCTCCACACAGCTTCTCCAATTGCTTGCAACAAGCCAAGTCCAACATAAAAACACTTTTATAGCCCAAAGCCAAAACCAGCATCTCCCCTTTGACACTGACACTCCTACTACCACGCAGGGCTTAGCAGCAGTGCTGGCCGAGGTGCAGTGGATCCCAGTGTGTGAACTGGGAGCCATCTAGAGGCGGCACAGGGCCCGGCCAGAGCGCTTTGCACAGCGAGACACGTTCCAGTGTCTCCCTGGGCTGCAGGGCAGGTGTTTCACCACCAAATTCCTCAGCACTGCTCCAGCTCCGTCCAGATTAGACAGCCCAGCAGATGCAGAGGTGAGGCAGAGAGGAGGCGTAAAGATTTACTGTGTTAAGCAGAAGATAAGTATGCAAGACAGGTCATTTGTTCAATATGATTGCACAACACTGAAAAGTTCATGGCTCCCTGTGTCTTGAATTTGTGGTTTATTTCTTCCATTAAGTTTTAGCTGCATTAAGCTGCAGTTTGCATCAGAAATACATTTTTATCAGTGCAGAAATATGAGCCATAACTATTATGAAAGTATTTGTAGATTTATTCTCACAAACTGACAGCTAATTTGTACCAAAAGAAATCCTACATTTTAGCAAGGCACTAAGTAGATTCACTCTTGAAATGTAAAGTTTAGACTATCAATAATTAATATTGTTACTGTTCTGAAATATAAAAAGATAATTTTTTGGTCAACATGACAATTTAATATATCAAATAAAATTTGGAACATGAACAGCTAAATTTCAGACTCCAGCAATTTCCCTGCTCTTGGACACGATCTGTGTCCATTGCACTACAACACTCCCTCTGCTGGCAAATCTAAAGGGAATGTATTGCTTATTCCTTTACTGTGCTTCTGCCTTCAACACATGGAAATTGTTAGATTGCTGATTATCTTCTAATGAAAACATGGATATATTTTGCTTGCCTTATAAAACCAGGTCAATACTCCCTCACACCCTTCCTCTATTTTTTTTTTAACAGAGAAACGCTCAGTACTGTCAAAAATCAGAAGTTACTGTGTTCATGCTGAAGATGCAGTGTAAAGATATGAGCAGGTATGCTCAGATGGCTGCTCCCAAGAAACAGGGGACTAAGCCTTGGTGTGAACACTTTTTGTGCTAAAAGGGAAATTCAACACACTTGGCACAGGGAAGCTCCTGCCTCAGTCATGGACGCAAATGTCCATCTAGCTCTGTGTAAGTGTTACTATTAACTTTTGTCCAAGGCAGATGCGTTTACAGGAGGTTGAAGCTGTCTGCCAGAAGCAACACTCAGCTGTGCACAGACCAGAAGTCCTACCTAGAAACTGTGTGAATCCTCCTCCAAACACAGGGCCCCTGTTGAACTGTTGTGCTGTCCAGATCAGGAGCTTCAAGTACTGGCATCCTTCAAACAGTGGAAGTTTGTATATGCTTTAAAAGGTCACTCTGGCCTGCTACTCTCCGCTAAACAAACACAACACCCACAGTTAATTTCCTTTCAGAGTGTTTAAGGGCATGTCTGACCACTTAGCTGAATGGGAACCTTAAGGATTCCTGGTGAAAGAAATGGACACTTCCACTCTAGAAAACCAGGCAGCAAATGCTGTGGTGGTGTGTCCTTCCACTGTAACCTTGCTGCAATCACATTTTTGTGACTATACTTTAGAACAGACATTTTTACCTTTTTTAACTAATTTTTTTTTTTCGGAGAGCTGTTGAGAAATTATAGCAGTACTAAATTGAAAGAGTGGAAAGACAGCAAATATTTTGAAGAAAGAGCAAACTCCTCTAAAGAAGAAAGCTATTGGGAAAAAAGGACTCCACTAAAGACAAAGAGTAGTCCAAGAAATCCTAAGTGTATGTGTGCACATACATGTAGCCACAAGACATCCACCAATATTATCCACAGTTATCATCAATTCAATGTTCAAGAATGAGACTGCAATGAAATTGGAAGTTGAAGGTCATGAGATACAGTGCTTGTTTATCTTGTAATCTAATCACTCAGCCCACTTTTAGAACCATAGTCCTTCTTTGTTGAGTGAAGAATTTCAGTCTGCAGAGCTATAATTCAGACTGTTAATTAAAAGAAGAGTTTGAAGGAAAGGGCATATATGAAACCAAGGAAACGCAAGGCAGTGATTGATATAAAATCCTGCCTTTCCTGACTTCCTCCTGCCTTCACTGGAAACATCATCACCAGCTGCCCAATACACTCAGCCACTGCAGCTCCCTCTTCATTATGTTGTTTGCTTTTGAACTCATATTTCTGTGGTCATGCTATTCCTTTTTATCAGCCCTGCTGCAATATGATTCCACCAAACACCCTTCCTCTGGCACATTATTACCGCGATGCCCCGTTATTTCGGCTTATCCCGGTAATCAGTCGAAGACGCAGAAATAATGAGAGCTGGACTTCGGGCTGTGTTCAGAGCAAGGGCGGAAAGGGGGGGAAACCCCTTTCATTTAATTCTTATATACACTTTTAGAAATCACAGATCATTGGAGAAAATTAACACTTCCGTCTCTAACTATATTGGTTAAAAGAAGTGTCCGTCAAAGGGATCTGTGTCCATGGAAAGGAATGTAAAAAGATAATTTTTACAACAACATAGCTATGTTTACAGAAATCGTCCTTGAGACTGTCTAACAGAGAAAACTAGCTATTTTACAGTGAAAAATGGGCAACAGCACATCCTACTGCTGAGTTCCTAGATGCTGCAAGGCCCATGACCTAATAGTGCTGGATAAACATGGTGAGAGTGTCTGGCCCATAGTGTTTAATTATGTAAGATAAAGGAAGGGAAAGGAGGAGAGGGAGGAAGTGTTCATTAACAGGTTCAGAGTAAATGACTCACTCTAGCCATACCAGAGCACCTACAGCAGAGCCAGGCATTCATACACCTCACTCCTTGCTCGTTATTTTTATCTTTTAATTTCTCTGTTGAGTCTGATATCTCTCTGAAGGTTGAGATCCCCTCACACAGAATACTGTGTACACAGAGGAGAAGACCTGAAGAACAGTAAGGAAAGAGACATGACTAAAAGGTATGTATACACATCAGCTGTAGCCTCTCTGGACTGAGAGCACAGAAATGCACCTAGCACCACTGTAGACTCTTTTTATGGCATTTTGAGGAGGCATGACATCAAAGTGAAGGCAGAAGTGAGATGGGCATGAAGAGGAAAAAATAAGCAGGAAGAAAGAACAAATGGGGAGGAAAAGTACAGTACTATATTTTGCATTGTTGAGGTGATTTTAATGGGGCTCCAAGTGATACTCAGTTAAATATGCATCCCTATCATGAGATGTTAATAACAGAAGCATTATTTGTTTATTTGTCTCAGTCTAAGACATATGCCATTACTGCGTGTTCTTGGTAGCTTTAAGTAAGAGCTTTGCTAACAGTCAGGCTGGTTTTCATAGTCAGATAAGATTTCTTCCTGCTTTTGTTGTCACTGGGCTTGATCTTCAAGTCAACTCCTGGTCTGTATCACTCCATGTGCATAAAATACATGAGGCTCCTCAACTGCTCCTACTGACCTTTAGCAGTTGCTTCTTACACATTTGCCCTGCATTTGGGCTCTGGACTCTTGCTGGTGTTACACAAACAGAAACTCAGCAGACAGGCTTTGCAGCCAAAGGCAGCTCCTAAAAATGGACTGTATGAGATCTGGAGTCAGTAGCAAAATCAGGAACGTGGGAAGAAGGATGATTTTCAGACACAGGACAAGGACAGGCTAGGTCTTGCTCATGAGTTCAGGAAGTGAATTTAATCCAGCACGACTTTGCATCCTCACACCTTATTTGAGTTTAGCCTAGCTGGGCTACATGAGATATTCCAGTGCCAGCAATCTGCTCACTCCCTTCCTTCTCTCTCCAGAGTGGTTGAAAAATCTTCTTGATGAGCTTTTCAAAGCAGAAGAGATCAAATAACACTTATATAAAATAATAACATTTAAGGAAAACTTAGCCAGCAATGCTGTTGCAGAGCACAGATTCAACTGCCTGAAGTTATGCCATTAGCAAAGACCTTTTTTGCTCACCGTTTCCACTTCTTTTCCTACGTAACAGGAAGTAAAAGTGCTATTTACAGGGATTTTAAAGCCATCTCTTTAGGCACAAGAACTGCATCAGCACTAGGCCTGCAGCTGATGTGTGTGGAGTCAGGGTACACTGGGCCTGCTGAGGCTCAAGTCCTTTCTATGCCCACATGGCACACTGCAAGAAGTGCAAGCCTTTGGTGCCATGTGTCTGCCAGGGTGGAGACACGCACTGAAGCTGAGGTGTGCTGCACACTGCTGCACGGGGGACCAAGCCTTCGGCTGCTGGGGCTTAGGGAGTGGTTCACAGGCTTGTTTTGGATGCAGCTACTCAGTATCCAGCTTAATGCCTTACTTCTCCTTTGATCTTGGATACCTGATTTCACCTCTGTTCCTCCTCTGTGAAACAATGGCAACACCTCCAGGCCTCTGAGCTGCACTGTAATACCAGATTAAGTGCCTAGGAACAGGGGAATGATATCTCCTGACTCATGAGATGAGCTGAGGTCACATAAGTCCAGCCTTATCTCTTAAAATCCAACAGGAGTTGTATGTATCTGTGACCAAAATGCCCTCTTCTCTCTCCGACATCCTGCCTTTCCTCAGGAACCTTTTGTCCCAGTGATGACTTCATGTGATGTCCCTTGATTTGATTTAGATTGGATGTACTGACTCACTGCATGGGTGAGTTAGTGTAACTACCAGCTGTGCTTTTGCCACAAGACTCCTGTCTGCTTCAGTTTCCAGGGATCTTCTGGCACTTCCAACAGGGCATGTGGCTAAAACAATAGATAGCAGTGGCTACAGTGGCATGGGCAACCCGAGCTTGGCACAGAGGAGCTCTCAGCTGGAACTTTCAAGACAGCTTGATGTGTATCCTACATAGGGATACATGGAGAAAGTGGCAGTAGTCAAAAGAACAAGAATTATTTAGGATGAATCATGGGGTAAGATTGAAAGTACAGCATGCGGCCCAGAGAGAGTACAATGTGAAAACAGTCTTTAACTGCTGATACAATGGAGCAATCTTCTCTCCAAGTGTATGACAGATAAAACAAGTTTTAGTGGATTTAAATTGAAGCAGATAAGACTGAAGTTAAACAAAATCAATAAACCACCAGCAGTATGGATAATGAAAAACTGGGACAGATTGCCTAGAGGATAGCATGGAACCATCACTTTCTGCCTTTAAGTACAGATTAGATACACACCTGACAGAAATGACACAGGTAAAGCTGATCTCCAGTGGTAGGACAGATGAGAAGACCTTTTTTGGCTCCTTGTAACCCTCTAATTCAGTAATTAGTATCTTGCAGATGCTTTTTAATTTATTTAACCACAATATACAGGCTGGGAAACACCAGTGTCACAGAGGTGACATGAAAGAGCAGTCATGAGCAAAGAACTCCTGCAGCAACCCAGAGTTAAAAGCAACCTACAAGTATGTATTAGGTGCAGAGCTCAGAAAGGGCCCAAGAATGTCTGATGATGAGAGGAAAGGTCTAGAAAACATGACATATGAGAAAAGACTGAACCATGCCTGTTGCTCAGCCTAGAGAAAACCTCACAGTGCAAAATGGCACATACCACCCAGTCTTTACAACCTAAGCTGTTTATTTCAAGCCTCAAAACTGCAGTATGATAAAAAAGAGCAGCCAAAGGGGCAGAAATTGTCAAAAATCTAAGTCCTTTGGCACAATCCATCTAGGCACATCTGCCCTGCACACATCCCAAGTTGTGCCTCTATCTCATGGAAAATGCTTATCATGGCGAGAGGCTTCCACTGGAAGAAAGCATTGTGTAACCCTAACCAGAAACACAAATTATATCCATTTAGTTCTTCAGGAGGGAGGGACTGCTCCTTGGCTTGTCATACCTAAATAATACCAAGGGAAATTCTAGGATGGTAGCAACTGTTCCCTACACTTTATCAATGAAGCAGTAATTTGTTTCTTAAGACAGAAGGAGCAGAAACTGATGCCCCTGAAAATTGTTAACTACCAAAGCATGTCATTCATTGCTTCAGTGGGAAGGACCTGGCTTCCCACATTGTAAGGTTAGAGAGAGGGCTGGAGGATGTGAGAGAAGCTCCAGTAAATCGTGACACACAATTTCTCCAACCTGGCAACATGCAGAAAGGGGAGAAAGGTCTTGCAGAAGGAAATCCAGGGCAGCAGGATTGTGAGCAGAAGGCGAGAGTGACTATGGTTATTCATTCCTTGGCTGTTCCTAGACTCCCAAACTGCCCTGGGTATCTCCCCAGGTATTAGCAAATTACTTCCCATGGCAGGGAATACAGAGCGAGAGGTAAACAAGATCCAGTCACTCAATCCACCCCACAATTCTTCACCTAGCCAGTGCCAACTTGAATGCACAGAAAGATCTGAAAGCTTATCAGACCAGAGAAATATGCTTTTTAAGCCAGAATCCAGCTTTCAGCACTGTAGAATCAGGAATACAGTAACTATAGCCTCCTACCTAATTATTTTACTTGGCACCGCACTGACTTAAAACCATCACACGGTCAGAAAAAAAAACTTGCAAAAGCTGTGTTTCATTTAATACTCTCTTAAGGTCAGTTCAAGAAAAATGGCACGCAGACCTGCATGAACATCCAAAAAGCAGTAAACTTTGGTTAACAAAACAAAGCTCGATTTTGCTTTTAACCACAAAGATCAAGTGACACTTAAAAGGAAACAAAAAGATGCAAATCGTACATTTTCAAGTCTTTGAAGATCCTGCTGGCACTGCCTCAGGTCAGAGTACTTCTCACTACAGCTCATTTCCCTTCAGTCAGCCTTTTCACTTGCTTCAGTGCTGAATACACAAAGAGTACCAGACATTTTAGCCCGAATAATGTTTTCATTACCTGTCAGGAATAGCACTAATAACAGGTATTAGAGGTACAATATTCAATTGTTCAGGACAGTCTAAACATTTAATTACATTATGGTAGCTAATCACAAATAATTGCCTTAGGGAAGGCAGGGCAGCTGTGAGGGGATGCAGCTTGTCTGTTCAGCTCACAGCTCAGGATTCAGCAAGGACAAAGCAAGAAACACGGGGAGAAATGTCTTCAAACTACTCACAAACCATATTTCTTCATAGTCTTTTAGAGAAAAACTACTTCAGCTTGCTTCTGTGCAGCCCAGTGATGATTACCTTGTTTGAAAAGAGCCTAATTCCACATGGACTGTGCTTTTTGTTCTCTTATTTTACCATCACCTCTGCTAACATTTGTCCTTTTATTGAATCTGGCTCCATCAAGTTTTCTTATAATTGTTTCCTTTCTTCCTAGCCATGTTACATTATCTTACACAAGTGGTTAGTTCTACTGATGTACCAGAGAGAAATCAGAGGGTCATTATCAGAACCAAAGATGCTGAAATCGTTTCTTTAATCAAAAAGAAAGAATTAAAACCAACCAACCAAGCCAAACACACACATATTTAAAAAAAAATAAAAAGGGAAAAAGAGAAGATAGGAACTGATCCTCCTTTCTTCTGCCGCTATACAGAAGTAGGAAGTTTAGACTAAAATAGAGCAGAATACTGTGGAGAGAGATATGTTACAGCAGAACTTCTTTGACTCAATCTTATTTGACAGGGACCTCAGATATGGACTCCATGCTATGATGCCCATTGGTCTGTCCCTTTCTGTCATTATTTATGATCTTTACTTACCGATATCAATATAAATCTGATGTTCCATTACACAACCATTTCAAAGCACAATGGCTATGGAGCAATTCAAGTCTCTACAAATCTTAGCTCTTACAGAAACAAATTCTATTCCTATGTGTTATAAAGGACTAAGAGGATTTTCTTCAGGCAGTAGACAGCCTCCTTTAGTACCAGTCTGCAAACTCCATTTATAACACTTTTTCTGCACCAGGTCCTTTAGCAGAAGCCACATCAATACACTGGACCCAGTGCAGACACTGCTCTTACAATTGTTAACACTTCACCAAAAGCCTTCATGCAAGATCTAAGTCTTGCAAAAGACAAAAAGCAAAGGTCATGCATGTAACACCTTCATTCCAGAGAGGAAGGGTATTCACTTAAATGCTCAAGTAGTGCAGTATAACCTGGAGGACTGCAACTAAGTCAAGACATAGGATTCAGCATAAACAACAGACCCACACTTTGAATGGTTGGGTCCCAGCTGCCCGTGTTCAGTTTTCCGTCACTCTTTCCCAGGCACGTTGCAATCAGCAGCCTACCTGGAAGTTCCTGACTCTTCTGGGGTTTGTATTTGAAGTGGCAAGACATCTCCGTTGCCAGCCCAAGTGCTGTCTCCTCATAACTGCTGCAGATGACATTGGGCTGTGATAAAATGGGATGAATTGATTTTGCTTCTCGTGATCATATTTTGTTGTGAGGGCAGGAGAATTTTTCTGTCTCCAGCAGTACCACTGATTACAGCAACTATAAGTTCTTAACTTCCAAATTTTACTAGTGCTGCTCCAGTTTTCCCATTGCTTTGTCAGAACTGAAATAAACCCAGGGCAAGTCTTCTGCAACACTCTCTCCATCTGTGATCCCAGCTCCACTCCCCGGGCCAGAGTCAAGGTATCAGGTTCCATCAAGAGCTTCTCCCAAATTTGCCGGTCTGCTGCTTGATCAGTGAGCTGATCCAGGATCAGCTCTTCCTGCCAACAGCCACAAGCACAAACTGATGCCAATTCTTGTAGTGCTGAAGCAAAGGTTCTGCGAGTTTCACCTGGCAGTTGTTCCTGATGCCTGAACTGAAACCTCTGTAATACCATGCTCTGTCCAGGCTTCATGTGCCCTGAAGTTCTCTTCATTGTTTCTCCAAAGCAGGTAGCTGAAACCAAGGTTGCAAAAAATCCTCTGACCTTTCACATCCAAATTGAAAGAACAGCCCTCAGAGAACATTCAGGTTTCCCTCATCTCTATCAGCCAAATCTCACCATCAGCCACTGACACTAGGAACCTGAGAGATTTCAGTTCCAGCAATACACAGGACTTAAAACTGCCAGCAAGATGCAACAGGAACTCCCCAATCTTCACCACTGCTGCATAGCTCCACTGGTATTCCCACTGCCTCTAAACTTGCCACCCAAAAGACTCCTGCCTTCCAGCCCAGGCTGTCTGGCAGGGCAGGAAATACAGTGCTCCTCCCATGCAGGCAGAAAGGGTAGGGGCAGGTGAGTAAAAGAGAAAATTAAATGGGAAGGAAATAAGAAGATGAGATGGAAAGACTGTCTCCCCTGCTAGGAAGTTTTTGCTGCATGCCCTAAAACCAAAGGTTGTCAAGTGTTTACTGGAAATCACATACAAACCCCAGGTTTAATGGTTTTACACACATTGCTTGCAATAACTAACAGCGCACTCTTCACAGCAAAACAATCCACACATGTCACCAAGACATATGTGGAAAGTGTGCAGGACCAGAGCAGCAATGAGACAGTGAGTGAGCAGTGAAGACTGACCTGTGTCTGCCTTCACACATGCAGGCTGGCAGCTCTCTGTTTTTCCATGTCTAACAATCATGCCTGAGAATGGCACTCTCCTACGCCAGACCCTATTGACCTGGTCCAAACAGGCCCTATTTCACTAGCAGCTTACACACGAGAGTCCCACAGCATGTAAGAGCAGCACAACTCTGGAAGGATGTTTGTGTGAGCAGTTCTTTCTCGGGACAGACTCTGTGGCTGCCTCAATGCTGCAGCTTTTTTCAGGAATCACATAGGAAGTACAACAGGAAACACTGCACCTCATAAGTGCATGTTGCAGAAAAGATGATGAAAAAGAAGGAGGAGATGTCTTCCTTGGCCTGCATGTTTGTGAATATGAATGGTACTAAGCAATAACTTTTATCTCTTTTTCATATTTTGGTGTGTGTCTGCTGTATCCCAGCCAATGAGACCAGAGGGGTCTGTGCATCCTGTCCTGTAATCAGAGAGAAGTAAATGGTTCTGTGCAGCAAATCCCTACATGGGCCAAGATGATCACAGTTTTAGGATACCCTTTCTCAATGAACTAGCCAACTCCGTTAGTTGAGTCAGGAGCACTGATCAATTTTCTAATAGTGGTAGAGTAAAAAAATGTATTTGGCTAAAAAATTATTCCTGAGCAACACGGGAGAAGCTCAGAAGTTTACTTATACCTGCCCACTGCCTCACCACATCCTTTAGCAGGAACATAATAGCTTTTCCAGTAAAGTCTTGGTCACACAACAAGCTTAGGTGGAGGTGGAATGCTGAAATACTTAACAGCTTTTGCATTTTTCAAAGACTTGAATTTTAAGAGGTTTAAAAAATATAGTCCCAACACTTTATTAAAGGAGGATTTAGGTTAAAATTAATCTAGAGAGTCTCAGACCCATTTTTAGCAATAAGATTTACTGTACAGAGATTAATGTGACTGAGGGATGGTGCTATGCAGGGCCAGGAGTTGGACTCGACGATCCTTGAGGGTCCCTTCCAACTCAGCTTATTGTGTGATTCTGTAATTACACAGATTTTGGTTATTTTCATAAGAGAACCCTAAACTTTACCCCATGGACATAACTTTCTGCCACTCAAAATTTTCAGTGTCCATTATATTTACAGGGTAAGCTGACTTGAAGGTAGTAAGCCAAGTGAAAATAAAGGAGATGAAGGTAAACTTCCTAAAAAGCTATGCATTAAAATACCAGAGCCTTGTACTGCTTTGCTCATAAGACTCGGTGTACAGTTGTGTTGTAGTCACAAGTTTTTTGTCTGAAATCCTGTGAAGCAAAACTCTCAATAGCTCTATTAGAGCTGGACAAAACTATCAGTGAAACACACTGATAGTATTAGATAATAGTAATATATTGTGAAGTTTCAGCAACATCATACATTTTTAAAGGATTTTCCTTTGGTGGAAACTGCTGTTCATGCCCAGTGGAGGAATATGAAGACAAGTTTCCTTTCCTAAAAGATTAGATGACCTAGAAGAATAATTGTGTAGAAAGGAGGCAGAGGGGATAGACTCTGAATCCTACTGTTACAGATCTATTTCTGGACTGAACAACACATTCTTTGATGTATCAAGCATCTTCACACCATGCTTCATTCCACCCTAGGTCAGACCCTTATCACACAGAGAAAGGGAGCTCAGAGACATGATGTGATCTGCTTTTGACAGTAAATGAGACAAAGCCAGGATAGGGAGTTAAGGATTCAGTATCTCATGCCCCCTTGTTCAGCAGCTCACTAACCCAACAGCCTTCCCAGAGCTCTGCTTCTGAAAACAAACATACTAGTCCAAAGGCAATCAAAAGCTATTACCAGGCCAGCCCTTGATAACCAGCCCTACATCTAACAACAACCCAATTTAAAAGGCCTCTCTGACTGAAGAAGAGCCCAAGCTTCAAATTTTTGACAGCAGACAGAATGCTCAGGAGAAGCCACACAATATGTTTGCCGTATTTTTATACCTTTTCCTGGACATCTTATTTTAATCATTTACATAGACAGGATATTGAGCTAGGTGGAACAGACCACAGATCCATCTGGCCACTGTGGCCATTTTCCCCTCCCTTCACAAAGGAAGAAATAAGTACAAATAGGATGATGCCCAGAAGCAACCTGCTTCGTGACATTTCAGAATGGATTTTTTAAACATGAAGACGTGCATCTTGGTCTGCATGGAGGCCTCCTTTGGAAAACTTGCCTATAATAATGGATATTCAAAGCCTTTTACTGTGAACTAGGGAAAGTCAAGTAATCAGGTTGGGTTAAGAGGAAATACATTGCAGAGTGACCTTGTGTGAACTACATCAGCTCTTCAAATCACGAGCTCTTACCCTCTCCACTGCAGTGGGTCAAGCATATGCTGTCTGACCTGGGTCTAAGATGACTACAGATACCTGGACACACTGATGATGTGCAGAAAGGCTCTCCTGCACACACTGCCTGCGTGGGCAGGGTGCCACTCAGAGAGGAAACTGTTAATCCCATTGATACAAGAGATAACACTGCCCACAATTCACACAGGCTCTCGCTGCCAAGAGCTCCCCAGTGTTAGGAGCAACACTGAGCCAAGAGGAACAGCATTAGCATTGGGAACACTGGGGCTCATTAACAGTACAACACTAAGTCTAAAGGGCTGGATACACCTCAGCCTCAGTTCCTCTGACTTCACTGTTAAGACATGACTAAACCACATCACGCCTCGTCATGATAAGAACCCTGACAGGACAGAAATATGCAAAAAAGCTTGAGGTAAGATTAGAAACGCTGCACAAATGCCATTCTTAAACTTCTCATCTACAAACCATGATGCCACAAGACAAACCCAAGCAGGCACATGAGATGTTCCTGTTTTCCATCATACCCTGAAGTCTGTTGACTCAGAAACATAAACAAACATATTATATTACAAAGATGAATAAACACAGCTTGAATGACAAACATGATATTTTACTCAAGTTTCTTTCTGTAGCTATTACTTTGCTCTGCACTGGTGTGATTGAACATGAAGTTTTCAACACTAATTACAGCTGCCTTGCATGAGAGACATTTTCTCTGTCATTGCTGACCCTGTTCTGTTACTGTTCCGAGAGTGACTGCACACTTGCTCATGTACCAGGAGACATCACAGTTCAACTGGAAAAACCAGAAATACATAGAAGTGCATTACTTCTGGTGCTTGCTGACACGATTACAACCAAGAACACTGCTGTTTCTTTGCCCTCCCTGTAAATAAAGTGTTAGGATTTTATAAGTTTGTGAAAGAAAATTGAAGAACAAAACCTTTCCTTTTAAAGATTTCCAACTCTATGGTGTCTGACCATACTAAACAAGGCTCACAACTGTAACATGATCAGGCAAGAGCAAGTTATACAGACTGGATATTGTATTGGCTGAATATCCCACACTAGCTTGTACATCTACAGGACTTTCTGGACACGAAAATTTTCACATGGCTATGTTTATCACTCCACGTTTCACTGGTAAATCTGCACTTCTTTTTAAATTGATTTGATTTTGTCCTCTTCCATCATCCTCTTTATTTCACCTGCCTTCCCCATTTCAGCAAATTAATTTTGGGAGGTGGATTTAAATGCCATTTGGAGTTGTCACAGGATATATCTGCAGTCCCTTTGGTTGTAAAGCACACATTTCCACAGGCTGGCCGTAGTGAGAGCAGCATATTTCCAGTTCTGTCCCAGTAACCCCAGGTACATCATGCAGCCTCACCACTGTAGAAGTCTGTCCTCAAGCAGCTTGGCTGTGGAGCATGTTCTTCACTTTGCCAACAACTGAAGGACATTTGGATCTCAATGGCATAGCAATACACCACTGCAATAATCCTGACCACATCTCCTGGCTCTTTGTCTTCTGCAGGACAGCACTGAGGCACTGAAGTCTCTGAGCCATTTCCCATCTTAGTTTGCTGCATTAACTACTCAGTAATTAGAAGCCAGTATATTGGTTTCACATCAGCTAAGCCTATTATTTTAAGAAATGTCTCTGTGCCTCTGCACTCAGTGTTGGGCAGCCTCAGGGAAGATGGATTCAGTACCAAATGCCATCACATCCAGCCAGCACTCAGGCACATTTCAGAGCAGTGGAGAACCAGACCATGCTCTCCTGTGCTTTTGTTCCAAGACACAGCACATGAGGAGTATTTGCAAGATCATTGCCCTTACAATCTGTTCCCAACCAACTCTGTTAATATTATGTATTCCTGATCAGGAATTAAAAAGATCATTGCTGTGAATAGTGTTAGGATTCCATGTGACTTGTAATAGCAACAAAGGTTTCCCAGTCAAGAAGTCTCAGACTAAAACTAAGAGTCTAATTTGCCATGAGGCCAAATCCCCTCTCTATGGGACATTAGCTGACAGAATTACCACCCTGCAGTTTATTGTGGCTTCCAGCAACATTCCAGATGGCAGAGAGCTGGGCAGCCTGTTGTATCAATTTATACCAGGATCTACAATTAGACAAACTTTTTCTATCAGTACAGCTTCGAGGCCAAATACTTTGTGAGTAGCAAACAAAAAGCTCTGTACAGACCCAAGTTTGTTTCTGTATTGGTTGCTTTCAGAGCTTGACAAACATCTCCCTTGTATTTGTGGGATGTGGAAAAATGCATAAGGCTTCTCTCAAATGCCATACCAAAATTATTACAAATATTGCCCCGTGCCAGAAGCAGAGCCTTCAGAAACAGAGCTCTTGGTTTTCAGAGATGGTCATTTCAAAGTTCTCAGCAAGCAGATCTCTCCTTCCAAAGCTGTTAATTCTCTGAGAAGCACTCCAGTCTGTGGTGAAAGGATGACACAGTATCTACATACTAACATCAAGGTTTTCTCATTTTAAACAGTAAATTGACCCAAAAAATATCTCTGGGGTATGTAACTCCTCTGCTCATAGTGTAGACTAATTTTTCACTGTCTGCTTTTCCCATTTATTTCTTGTCTGAATTCAACAGCCAAGGAGCGAAGTATTTGTCACACTTTGAGAATGCAACATTTATCCAGTCCTTTCAGGTTTAATTAGGTACAGAGGTATTGAGTTACCTGAGCCAGCCACAACACACATCTACCTTCAGGTTTCCTTAGGAAAGACAAATGGTCAGTCAGGTGTAAACTGTGAAACCTCAGTGGTATTGGAATATAAACCAGAAAAACGAATCACTTAAAGCCGAGAATGCTCAGATCAGCCAGACAAAACAGACAAACCCAAAGGGGTTGTAGATGAAGTTTCCCATGCCCAGTGTCCTTGAAGAACAAATTCTTTCTTTAGGGCTTCTTCTCAGTACCTGCAATAGGTATCAGAGTTACAGTAAACACAAATTTTTTTCTAGGAAGCACTGTGTATTTTCTGTCATCGCTTAGGTATGTTAGTTTCTCTGTAAGCTTCTCTCCCAGTCCCTGCCATGCCACAGACTCACACTGGCTGTAGCTGTGTCACTGCAGCCTTGCCCTCAGCTGCACACATGCAGTGACATCCTTGTGCTCTGCACTCCAGCTGCCCACCTAACCCAGGATGTAGAGCTCCTCTGCTGCTGCTCAGCCACGGCCTCTTCACAGCAGACAGGAGGATTTGCCACACACTACAAGCAAATGAGTAAAGCAGCTCTGAGAGAGCCCTTTGCAGTACACTGACCAGGAGGTTGTTGCAACCCTGAGCTCTCACACGAACACCACCTTGGCTGAATTTGACCAGACACAGACAGAGGAAAACATGAAGTGAACCTGTTATACCACACCATGATGACATCCAACCATTCCATCACATGCAAGGAAGGAGGACCTATGGCCAGAAATCGGAATTTGAGAGAAGAATGGCACTCTGCCATACACCCTGCTGAGCTCAACAATGTACCTCTTAAGCCAGAATAGAATTTAAAGGCACTAGGAGACAAAAAACTGCTCCCCTTTGCCAGATCTGCCTTTTAGCATGGAAGTACCTGCCAGTTTAGGAGGAGTACTTACATGAAAGATAGGAAAAGCAGGCTCCTCAATTTCATATGGCAAAAAAGTGACCAGGCACAGAAAGAACACACTGGAGCAGGGAGGCAGCCTCTGCCACAGCATTGTCTCTACTACAGCCAAGGTGCTGGTCTCCCTGAAGAAACAGATTCGAGATTTTGAAGAAAGGAGGGGATGTCTGGACTGAACAGAAAAGGAAGACATGGAGCCCCTATAGAGTAGGAAATTAGTATCTGCAAGTATTCAGTGAACAAAAGGAGCCAGTTGCTTCAATAATTTCTTCACAAGTTTCATCCAACAACAATTGCCTAGCTTTGCCAAAAACATTCCCGTTCAGAGTGGTACATGGAAAGTGAGATACCACAAAACAACTTGATTTGCCCTTGCAGCACAAAGACTGTGCATTAAAGTGAAGGAAGATGGTTTTACTAACCCCATGCAGCCCTAAAAAAAGTCCAAAATTATCAAGTGGAAATGACATTTTCTATTCACATACCTGGCTGAGCATCAGCATTAGGAAAGGGGGGGAAATTGCGCGTGGAATTTTCTACAGCACAGGCAAATATTCTATTAAGGTGTCCACTGCAGAATCACATCAATATTGGTTTATAAAATAAAAGTAATGAGAATATAAAAAATAATATTGCATAAAATGAGAAAGAGCAGATTTGGAGAAGGCTGGCATTGTACTTGGATCTCAGTAAACACTGGGAACTGTGATAAACAAACACAAGCTCACAGAGACTGACTCTGTAGGTTGCATTTCACAAATCCCTAATACTGGTGACTACAGCTTACTAGGGACAATGTTCAGCTCCTGCTGAAAGCAGTGGGATTTAAAGAGGGAGGCACTGACAAAATCCAGAGTTATATATGTATACTTACAGAGAGTAATAAGTATATTTCTGATTAAAAAAAACATAAATTGTGCATCTCAGCAAAGCAGGACAGACAAGATGATTGTGATATTCACTCGAGCAGTAGTAACACTAAGAACATGACACCACAGTAGGATGTGTTACTGCAGTCCCATAAAGCTTTTCTTGTAAGACATCAAAACATTTAATATGAATGGTCTAAACCTGCTGGAAACAATTCCCACATTGGCAGCTGTCGTGGTTTCACCCCAGCCAGCAACCAAGCACAGCATATGAGGAGGTCAGTTCTGTTGGTTACAGTTCAGAAATGCCTACATTACTGTAAATCCAGGAGCTGCTACAGCACCATGTCAGTTCAACAGTCTAAACTGAAAATCTGCCTCAACTATTTCATAATTGCAAGGATTCCTTCAGTTTTTAGACTGTAAATATGTGGAGCTGGCTCCTGGGAACGTTATATTGCTATGAAGATCTGTATCTGTTAAATGTCTTAACTACTTAATGCAGCAATTCAGTCTGGTATCACTGAATCAAAAATAGGTGACAGGAGCCACCCTTCCCATGCAATCCACCTTCCTCTTGTCCCTTACTAACATTAAGCAAATAATGGATGAGGCCCAGGCAGCATAAGAGCTCATCTACTAATTACTGCTGAGGAGGAGTTGTATTAATTCTATTTCTACCTACCTCCTTAGATAAAGAAGATTATTGTTCCAGTTCTTCGTCAGGGGCTGCTGGGCCCAGTGTGCCAAGTGATCATTAGACACCTCAGAGGGAGAGACTGCACGGCAAACTTGATGCAAACGAGTGCCCCAGCCAAGCAGTGCTCAGTCACCAGCTGGGTTTCACTGAGCTATCACACCATGAGCATGCTGCTCACTAGAAAGGCTCTTTGATGAGGCAGGCAGATTGTGGCTCCAGCAGTCCTACCTAGAAGCTTTTAGAAAATCCTGCTCATTACTCATCAGGCGCTTCTCGGTTTCTGAAGTGAGTACATCTTGCATGAAGTGTGAGTCTGCAGTGCTGGGGAGAGCTGAAAGACCTCCTGGGTTGGGAGAAGCCCCTTCTTTTACTTCTATAAAACCAGAAAAGAATCATGAGGTAATAGCTTGAGGCCTGTTTTAACCAATGATCCTTGCACAATTTTATGAAGATGTTCAATTGAAATTGAAATGTATATGGTGTTAGGAATAGGATCACTTAAATTCAGGTAAGGCAAATGTTCAAATTTGTTACCCTAACAGTGGAATTTTCAGCAAACACTGTAGCACTGAACTAGGCACAAGTGAAGCCTTGCACTCTGAAATGAGCCACATATTTTCCCATGTCCTAATTGCTACTTTTACCCCTGCCCTCTTTTGTTTCCATTAGTCACTGGAATATATGGCTTCTTTCCAAAGCAGAATGCTCTGTCTGCTTCACTGCTCAACTGTCTGTAGCAAGCTGAGATAAACAATGTTCTGATTTAACCTCTCCTCTGGGACCCAAGGCAATTTAAAGAACTCAAATTCAGCTGGACTTGGCCAGATTTCCAGCATTACCTTGGCTTGCTACACATTATGCCATAATGCTTCTATCTGCAACACAAACACAGGGTGAGTGTGAATCCACTGGTATTCACTGTCCTTTCACATAAAAGGATAAAAGAAATAGAATAACTTTTTTAAAAAGACATAATCATTACTGGATGTGCTCCCAGGATCTCCTGGATATCATGGCCTCTTTCTTTCATTGTACATATGTGTACATGTTTCTCCCATATCCCTTTAAGGGTTGAGAAGCTGAAAAGAAATCTGACCATGAAGGAATGGTAGCTGCCCTCATAGCAGCTCCAATGGGGTTGTAATATTGAAATATTAAGGGATAATGTTTTAACATTCAAGTGCCAAAAGCTGCTCGTAGAGGGGAAACATCAAAGATGTGCTTATGCTGGTGTTTTGATGAATGGTAATTGGAGATAAACCTGAAGATCTTCCTGTTTGGTTTTTTCATGAGGTAGAATAAAGAGAGAAGAGCTTTATTGTTCAGCCTTATTGGGTGTCCCATTACAGAAAACAGCAAAACCAGTATTGCTTTCACACTCTACTGACTAACTATTTCATGTTTTCCCAGGGAAAAAACTGCAGTGTCACAAGCAAAAGAAAGAAAAAGAGAATGAGAAAGAAGAAAAAAGATAAGAGGGAGAGGGAAAGGTAGATAACTATGAGATATTCATTACATTACAGTGTGAAAGACGGTAGTTTAAATCAAAAATAATATGATATTAATACAAGGATTAAGATAGAGATTATCAAGATCAATGGCAAGATGAATGCACTGGACCCAAGCTGGGCACAAGGGCAGGGCCTATTCTGAGATCAGTGTGATCAAGTGTACATTTGAGTCTCACTTTATCTAAGATATCACTGCAGAATTTGTGCTGTCAACTTGATCTGCTGTGGTGTAAAACAAGCATGGGGAATTAAGATTAAACTGAAACTTCAAAGTGTTAATTTCCACAGATGTTGGATTTTTGAACAAGTCCTTGGCTGTGATGTTCTTGATAGAGCTCCCAGAAGATGACAAGACATGTGCCACGTATCCTGCAACATTTTGTTTCAAAGCTCTGCTATCAGAAGTTTCACATATCTGAAATGTATGGGGTTTTTCTTGCCATTTGAAAAAAAAAAAATCTTAGCTGTGCACCAAGCCAACAGTTGGAGAGATGAAATACATTTCCTGTGGAGCACCAGATCCAAGTACATTCCTCCTATTCCCAATACAGAAGAAGTCAGAGGCCAGAGGCAGCTTTCAAACTTGGAAAAGGCTGATGGCTGATTGTACACGGGGATTTGTGTTTCCAAAGTGATTAGAGACCAATACCTTTCCTTTCCATCTTCAGGACTAACAATAGCATTGTGCAATAGTGAGAAGCCCAGGGATTAAGGTTCACTCCTCCAATCACCACACATGAGGAGCTGGTTAACTTCTTTGGCTGGGGCAAGAAAGGCTTCAAGAACATCTCCACTTCCAGAGTATTGAGAAGACTACAGTCAAGATTATGTTTTGCAGAAAACTTAGTGGATCCACTGGCAAGTGCTGGAATGCTTCCTGCTGCTGGGGAGATGGCTCAGGGAAGAGGAGAGACCTGGACCCTCACAGACTGGGAGCTGAATGAAATTACCTTTCTCAAGCAGCCTTTAAAGCTCCACCAAATTAAGTATTGCAAGACAGGACTGCGCTGTAAGCTGTGACTACTTGTAAAAAAACTCTTTAAAAACAGGAGTGTGAAAGCCTTCCCACCCCACTGAGTAACCAAGTAACTATTATTTCTTTTCTCTCCTATAAAGGAAGGAGAAGCCTAGTACATTACAAAGATAGACTGAAAGCATGTGCTGACTTGGCATCTAGTTGTGTCATACAAATATTAAGCCACAATGCAAACACAGGGAAAAATTGGATACTACTCAGCAATAACAGGGAATATTGCCAAATCAATTACTGCCCACCTAATAATTAATCAGGACAACTCACTGAGGGAAGCACATCTTATTTATAACTCTTGTATGGTAATCCAACATGAATTACCACAGTGAATCCACAACACTAACCAAATACAACATGAACTTTATAAATAATGCCACACTATACATTTAGGCATATTCACTTGTATAAATTTATTTAAATCAATGTATTTATTTACTTAAAGGTTAATTTACAGGAATATTAATTTTTTGGCATTACAGTTACTCCTCAATCTCTTCAAAAGCATTTTATCCAATGGTGGATGCTAACATTTAAATCCCTGTCAAAAAAATAAATGGAAATATCTTTTCCTTTTCAAAGGATGCTTGATGAGTCTCTGTTATCTCTCCTTGGATTTTTTTTTGTGTAAAGTCCTTGTATTTTAAACTTTTCAGGATGAAATCTGTGATGCAGAATGCAGCTTCCTATTTTGATAGCATCACTGAACAAGGAGTCTGAGTGCATTTATTACATCTTGGTTTCTCTTCTACTAAAGTAGTGATTTACCCTTACTGCATAAGACATAATTCTTTTAAGGATCTTCAGTCACAATATCTTGTTGTCAGACAGAAATATGCCTCAAGAAGTCTCACATATAAAATCTGATCCTTAACACAAATGTGGAAGACTTGCAGTGCATCTTTCTGGCAAACAACATTACCCTTAGAAGTGCCTCTACATTCTTGCTGCCACTGCTTCAAATAAAGGCACACTAAGCCATATTTTTTTTGCTACTACAACTCACCACAGCTTCTCAGAAATTTGAACATTTAAAGCTGTGCCCTGTCCATTGCCTTTAAGCAATTTTATTCACATTGCATATGCAAACCCACCCATTTCTTACAAACAGCACACATGCATAGAGCCTACAAACTCTTTCCCCAAAGTCTCTGCCTCTCACTCAGTCATGCATGCAGCTCTGAATCACGGGAAGTGCCCTTCAGGAGTTTCATCATGCAATTTTCAATCATATACTACAGAGTCTCTGAACCAGGGATTCTCCATCCTAAGGAGAACCTATGATTACTGGAAGACTTCATGCTAAAAGAGAAAATCCTACATTTGTACCTCATGTTTATATGCAGGGGGGTTGCTCCACAGTAATTTTAATTTAGGTGTGGTTTTGAGTTTCTCAGTGAATAACAGCATGTAATCAGCAGTAGGAAATTAAGGGAGTCCCTCACAAGTGAACCCTTCAGACAAGGTAAGGAGGAAAGTGATAAGGGTGGGTAGAGGACAGAAACAAGCAACTGGTGACAACTGCTAGATGAATAGCAGATGAAAAGGCAACCAAAGAGAAAGAAAACCAGTTTTTTACTCCTCAATTTGAGCTTCTATATGAAGGGCTATCTTTAGCCTACAACAAAAAGCTGTGATGAATCAGAGGAAACTGCTTAGACACAGACTCATCACTTGGCACTGTGCAGGAGGTGACATGCTCTGAGCTCACCCCTACCACAGGGCCTGTCAGGGTGCTGACAACTCTGGAGAAGGCTCATGGCATCTTCCTGCTCCCCATCACTCTGGAATGAAACTTGCTGGGAACTTTTTGTGGCCCTGGTGAACCATACCCACAGACCAGACCTACATTAATCCAACTCAACAAGTAAGGCCAACACTTGCATTTGGATTTACCCTCGTTTAATACAAATACACATCCTCAAGAGAAGAGTAATCTGCTCTATTCACAGCAGCAGTTTCCATGGAAAGTTTGACTCCAAATGGAGCTTTTGCAAGTTCTCAAGGCTCTTTTGCAAGTGAGAAGAAGGACATCATCCTCCTCACCTTTAAGGACTGTTCTGTCTGCTACTCTGCTCTTGGCCACCTGTGTGTTCATAACTGGAAACTGAACAAAAGAAAAGCACAGCTTTCCGGTATCCAGAAGCCATCCTTTAGCTCTCATCCTCCAGCCCCTGAGAGATGTTCAGCTCTCTCTGAGGCACTGCTGTTGTGGTTTTGCTTTTGAGCTGAGCTAACGATATGTACCCAAAGACATTTGCCCAGTTCCTTGGAAAACTCAAAGGTTTAAGATTATGTGAAAATGCAATAGCTCATCATTCCTGCAGTTAATAAACTCCCAGCATAGGTTTTTGCAAAGCTCTGTTTGTGTAACTTCTTTGTGCAAAGCCAGGTTTCTGAAAGTTAGGTTTTCCTAGGTGACAGAATTAGGCTGACAAGGGCTTAAAATTAATAGAAATATAGCTTTGCTGGTCAAAAGGACAAAAAGCAATACCAGTCCCAACTGTGGTTAATTTAAAAATATAATAATTAATTGTCCATATTTATTTATTCAAGGAATGAAATCAAATTTTAAAGCCACTTGAATTTGAAATATTTGATCAAACTGGGGAGTCTAAAATGAATGGTGTATGTTCAGTTGAGAAATGGAAATGCAAGTTGAGTGCAGCAGGAAAGAAAAAACCGAATTCCTTCTGTGGTACAGTTGTTTGATCAGCTGCACCACCATTCCCAACAGGGCACTAAGGTGTTCAGGCTGAGCCAGAGCCCCCTTTCCTCTTGGGAACCAGGACAAAGGATAAGATTATCTGTCTGAATACAGAACGATTTCAGGAGATAATGAGAAGGTCTAAAGAGGATATGCTGAACCATCAGAAGATAAAAGAGAGAAAAAAATCTGAACACCGAATAAAACTAAAGCTTAAGGGTGGGAGTGATCCACTTCACACCAGACCCACTCATTCATCCCCGACTCTCCTCAGTTCCAGGGAAAGCTTTCACTGTAGCACCCAGCCACTGCAGAGACTGGAAAGCCCTGTGACAGCATGGGGGACACAGGAAAAGTCCTTTAAGTAGGGACAAGCAGCTCATACCTCAGAAAGCAGAAAAATAAAAATGGGACTGGAAGCAGACATTAGTAAGAGAACAAGAATGGTTTGCCATTCTACCTCTCATACCCTAATTGTCAACATTGTAATATGCTATTTGATTGGTAGAAAAGACCAGAGGCAAAGGATAGTACCTTTTCTCAATGAACATAAGTTAACTCCTCTGATAGACATGTTCGGCCTTTCCCTCTTTACATATCTGCTATTTACTGTATTTGGGGGTGGTGGGTATTCCTCTTCAAAAAAAATACTTGAGGATATTTTGTACTTCAGAGTTTAAGGCATCAGCTTTTCCTTTGTTAAAAGCTGGATTCAAAGCCCAAGTCCATCTCAAAGAAAACTAAATGTGAGCATTTCATCCTGTTCACTAGTAGCCCTCAAGAAAGAAACCCAAAACTGCTCTGAAGCAGAAATTTCTGCCCAAACAAGTCCCAGAACTGGAAGAACAAGTGTGAGTGCTTTGAAAATATTTCAGTCCTGAGCAGTATGTGAGCAGTCCAGCCAGCACCTGACTGTGGTGTATACAGCACAGTCTGCTACCATTAAGTACTCTACTTATGATTAAAAGCACAATGTAGCATAATAAAGAAAACTGAATGAGGGAGGGAAAGAATTAAATTGCTTATGCTGCCACTTTGTGGTCTGAAACAGCATTTATTGCTCAATGCATCAATCTAGTTTACACAGCTTCCAGACTCTCATAATCCAGCCCGAGTCCTGACACTCTATTCAGAGACAGCAAAAAAAGAAAGAATTGATAAGAAATAAAAATGGAAACCCCATCACATGTGAAAAGGCACAAAGCCTGAACTGTAATGCAAGCATCATCAAGTTCCTAAGAATATATTTAACATGTCAGTAATAGTAAGCATTGAAGAACAGTTCTCCTTTATGGCAAAATCACGCTAGCACAAGAATTATTAACTTTACCTTGTTTTCCTCCTTCGCGTGTCTCTTGCTCAACACCAAGTACATTATGAGCACTTCTGAAGAAAGCTTGCATTGAACTACAGTATTATTAAGATAAAACAACATTATTTAATAGCACTAATGAAAAGCACTGACTGATGCTGCAAGATATACTGAACTAGCTTTCATCTTTCCATACTCAGTGGCAGAAACCCCAGAAATTTAAATCTGCTGACTGACTGTTAACAACCAAAGCTCAGGCAGTTTTCAGAAGCAGATATTTGACTTCATACAAATCTTACTAAGCCATACAGGTGATAACTGATCTGCAGAAACTGCTACGCATTTACATCACCCACACAACAAAGAACCCTAAAACAGGTTCAGGGGCAGGAAGGACACAGTTTTCCTTTCTGTGATGGTTTTTACTTTGTGCACAGAGAGCGGACACGACACAGGGCGATGGGTGCGGCTGGTGGTGCTGCACAGGCGGCACCGTGCAGGGAGCCCCGGCCAGCAGCAGGTGGAGCCCGGCCACAGCTCCCGCTCAGGAAATGATGCTCTTCCCTCTGCACTCCCTCACGGCTCTTGCAGATAATTTTGACAAGCAGAAGTGAAGAATTGGATTATTCTGACACAGTAAAATTGTATTTACTTGTCCTAGAACTGTGCGGTACTGAGAATGAAAAGTTCTGTAGCCAGCCACAGGCACACCAGAAATCTCACTCCCATGTTCAACAAGTTTGCAAGGACTCCAGCCCAACAATTTAGACATAAGAGGTTCAGGCTACTTAGATAAGAAGTTCCCAGCACCTGCATACAGATTTGGCATTTACAGGACCTGAAAGTCTGGAAAACCTTTCAGGCCTAACATCTCGCACACTGCATTTCCCTCCTGAGAGACTTCCTCTTCTCTACCTGAGCTCTACAACCTAAGAGAAAAAGGAAGCAAACACTGACTGTGAAAAGTCTTTGTACCTCTCACGCAGAGCTCAGCCCAAGGCTGATGTTCACACCTGACAAACCCTGCTGCTTGTGAGTGCCTCATTGTGTTGTTCACTAGCACTGGCTGTCCAGGTCTGCCAAAGCCATGGAGGCAGAGGAAGCCTTGTCTGGAGCATGAAGAGCAATAATGAGGAGTCCAATAATGTTTCTGTTGTTAAGTTACTGGGGATCATCAAGGGTTTCATGTTGCTGACTCCTTGCTTGCTCAGCTGAATACACTGTGCTGGTGTGTAAGAGAGACTACTCTTCTTCTAAAGCCTCATCCATCACACTGGAGATTAAAATTGTAATCTGAAGTGAAACAAAACGGAGTAGCTGAACAAGAGTTCATTTAGATCAGGCAGGTCTCTTGAGTGCAGCCAGTGACGATTCTCATCTGCCCAGGAACCCAGATGTGCCCACACTGAGGTCTCTATAGCACTGGATGGCTCTCCTGCCTGACAAAGCATGGGGATGCTCAAGAGTCAGTCCTATCTTAGCCTATCTTGACTTGCTCCAGGTGAAACCTCCAGAGCAGAAAGCGTGCTTATTTAGGCTATTAAGCATAATTCAACCTGCTATTTTTTCCCTTTCTAGGGGAAAGCACAAACTTGCTACAACAAGCCCTCCACCCACAGAGACAGAGCTGTTCTCTAGGTTATGAGAAGACACATGGAAGGAAAAGGACACTTTCTGTCACATCAGGCACTCAACCCTTTCTTTATTCTCCTCTCCCCCCAGGTAGGGAGGAGCTGCTCTAGGCTCTCTGGACCTCACCTGTTCTTCCTTATTTTCTTTATAATATAGCTCTCTCATACTAGGCCACTTCAGGCTCCTTTCCTGCCCTTCTGCAGAGAAGCAGGTAACTCTTCAGTCTCTATTCAGCTGCCAGACAAGTATTCTCCCAGCTTTCTTCACACTGAGAAGAAGTGTGAGGTTTTCATCACACCTGGAAGCCCTGGGAGGCTCTTACAGAGACATCAGGGCTCCTGGCCTGCTAAAAGTTAGGTATTTGAATTTACTCTGTTCTGCATTTTGCTTCATCTGGTTAGATTTAGGTTTTGTCAGTATGAAAATAGTACAAATCAGTAGTGCAGTACACCGTACAGTACAGTACACAGACAGGAACAAACTATTGAGAAATCCCTGGCCATAGCAAGTTGTTTTTGAGAACCCCACACTGGATTCCAGAGGGCAAAGACAGAAGGATAGCTCCCCCACTACCTGGGCAGGTAGAATCTTCCTGTATACACATAAAGCCTCACACTGTATACACATAAGGCCTCACACTGTAAATGTGGAATGAGATCAGCCCAGGGTGCTTACAGCCCCATCCAACCTGGCCTTGAACACTTCCTCACAGTCAAGAAGGAAGTCAGTCACCTCATAAACTTTCACAGACCTGCTGACAAATTTACAAACCTTATGAAACAGGTCTGTAATATCCTTGGTTTTGGAACGGAAGAGTCAAAAAGGGTCCCTAGTTGGGTTTTCACAGGGAGTGTTTGACCCCTATGGTGTGAGATCAGATTAGAAGGCCGAGCAGGCTGCTGCACCTGCACAGCACCCTGCTAACTCAGTCCCCAAGAAGTGCATTAGCGCCAAGCTACACCGCATTCCAGCTGCCTCCTAGCAGAGGTGAGTGATGAGCACGTACAGATTCCAGAGCCAGCTTGGCCAGAACAGCTTTGCTTTCATGGCAGAGGCATATCCTCAGAACCCCACTGCTCTCAAATCCTGATGCATATTATTGCAACTTGGGGAATAGACATATGCTAAAGGAAGGAGGGCAGCCAGACTTTCCCAGTCAGACCTGACAGAGGGGCTGGGTATCTGTTTTTCTCCCCAAATACATCAGCTCTTTTACTGAAAGATAATAACTTTCCTTCTGAAGAAGTGAAAAGATGAAGTTTTCGGACATACTGAAGGATGGGGCTTGGCAGGAGGGAAACAGCTTTGGACTGGATCTGTGCAAGTCACAAGTGATTTGGCAGAATTTCACTTGCTCAGACATTCAACTCCAGGTGAAGTGTATCAGGCATGAAGTTGAAATTCAATACAGGGTAATAATCATCTAGAGCACAGTGTATGTCAAAATACAGCATGTAAAAACATGCAAGATTATGAAACAATACTCCAGAAAACACTTCCTCAATTTCTCTGACAGATTCGCTTCTTTTGTGGGTCTTCCAAGTAAGAGAAGTCCACATAGACTTTAGTTTCCAATCATTTACCAGCAGCAGGAATATCTTTTTTCTATTACTAGAGAAAAATCCGAACCAAAAACATGCTCATGGGCAAATACAGCCTTGTTCTTCTCTTGCACTATGTCCATTGTACAGCTGTGTGGCTGTGAGTGGCAGGAGTAAGTCATAAAGTAACAGGAACATTTCCTCAGGCATCCTGAGGGAGTTAGGAGCTCCAAGGTAAACCACACTCTCAGTGGCTGGGATTGCAGGGCTCCATCACAACCCAGGGAACAACTCTGCAGCCAAAGCCAGCTCAGCACCATTTTTGCCACTCCAACATTTTTGTCAGTCATCGTTCTTCTCGCACAGGTAATCAAAAGTGCACACACAACTCTCCAGCCCCTTCCTCACAAACGGCTGACACACACACCTAAAGCACTGCTCCCTCTGTCACAGGGGAGGCACTGTAACAGTACCTCTTCCTCTGGCTTCAACCCAGAGCAGCTAAAGCCAATACTTCCTGTCTCTCACTGTTCCCCTGGATCACCTCCAAACTATTCTCTTTTTTGTTTTTTTCACAGTTTCTCTAAGCTCCAAGACCAAACTCAAAGTTTTAGCCTATTGCTCAAAATATAAAGCCTACTGCTCTCTGTCAAATAAGCTGCTTCATCACCATTATGGTGATAATTAGCTATTTGATTAACTACATCTGGACAACTGCCACGTGGGACACTGCTCCATCAGGATTTCAGACTGGATTCCTGCCTATTGCAGTGATTGGCAGAAATGGGCATGTCCATGAAGTTTTTCTGCTGGTGAGGTGGCTTTGCTATGCAGAAATGAGTTCCAGAAGTGCAGCCATGCCAGCATGTTATCTGTTTTTACCATATTTACCAAAATAGACTGGCAGCATCTGCCTGTCTTCTCTACTGTGTTTTAAAAAAAACAGGATAAACAAAAACACCCCATAGGATTATATTTGGCCTCTAGTCAGTCCTTCCTCAAAGACTGACACTTCCACAGCTCTAGAAAGAGTTCTGTTTTCCTGCTTCTATCAGAGATCCTGTTTCAGCAGCAGCCTTCTTCTCTTGCAGGCAGGAGCCATTATGTTTCAGTGGCTGCAGTCTGTAGACAACCCCAATATGCCTCTGCTAGTTCAATACACCCATACAGCCCTGCAACTTCTATCAGTCGAGGCAGCCACTCTCCAGAGCAACATCAAGAATCACTCCTCATCCAGTCTTTACTACTATGTCACTACCGAATTAGCTGTTGTAAATTTTGTTGTAAGCTATCAGTTCCCCACCAGCTAAAACTTCATTATGCTCGGTCATGGGCCCACTCATCCATCCTCATCCCCTCTCACCGTCCCACTTCACAAACCACCCAGAACAGACACAGGGAGCTGTCCATAACTGGAGGGGACACACTGAGAACACCTTGCTGTGCTAAAAGGCCTCCACAATATCCCTGACAACAGGAACAGAGCAAGAAGATGACAGCCAGCTGATACACCCCTACATGGGATACCACCTCCTGCTGAAGGTTTTTCCCTGGCAACTGGGCTGCTACTGTCTTGATTTTGACTGTAAAATCCAAATGGTTCAAGGAGTAATCAAAAAATGAAAATCCAGACACCACATTATTCCACTGTTTTCTTCAATTTCAAAGTGGAGGGAAGAGGGATGTCAGATACAAGTCCTGTCAGTGCTTCCGGTTAGCTTACTGTTCTGTACCAAACTTCACAGCAAATTTAGTTCATGTCCATGTGTTGTGTGTGCCAATAGCTGTGCATGACTTGTCTGTATTACAAGTCAGGACACACTAGTTCAGACTCAGCTTTATGGTAGCAGGCCTGTGGAGATTCTGTGGTGGAAATGGGTCACATGCTTCCAGCTCACAGACCTGGAAAACTGAGTACAAGGTTGTCTGTACAACTCTGAAAAGCATGATCAAGTATACAAATTGGTGTGTCAAACTCCAGCACGTGCACTGTGTCCTATAAACTATCTGGATTAGGAGGCATCAGTTTAATACACTGTTCTTGGAAGAAGTAATTGAGACTCTTAAAGTCCAAGGAGGAACATGACACTTTATTTTAGGAGAATAAAAGGCACTGAGAACCTACTGGAGCTTCTCACTTGGGGCAACGATCTAGAACAGAACAAATACAACTACTGCTTTTCAAGTAGAAGCCTTTTAGCATCCCTGCTATGTTTTAAGCCACAGGGACTTGACATAGATGAAAACCTTTACAGGCATCTCCTGCAGGGATATGATAACAAACAGCATGCAAATGTTGTCTTTGATTCAAAGCTGTTTGTATATGCAGCGACAAGAGAAAGACGATCTAAAAACCAGGTACCTGAAGAGCATTATCTGCTACTGAAACACCTAGATCATTAAGCATCTGTAATCACAGGCTCCTTCATATTCTTCAAAAGCAACAAGATTAGATTCAGTGTCCTCTGCTGCTCAAAACATGAAAGCCTATTCCACATTTACACTATTTAAAATCATCTCAGTGATCAGCAAGAGTCAAAACTGGCACAGGGGTTTCTGCCCAAGCAGGAAAAAGCTGGCTGAAGTATCAAGGCCTGTGCCATGATTCAGCAAGAACAGAGAGGGCAGACTCACTCAAAGACTTAACTGGCAGAGTATTTGCAGGACTAGAGTGGTTCTCTGTTTGTAAAGGCATTCCCAACACCTTTTCTCCCTTTGGTGTTGCCAAGGAGACGGAGCTGCTCAAGGAGGGTGAACTCACTCAGTTCATGTTTGCAAGCAGAAACTGGAAATCCCAAAAAGGCAAAGTACCAATCACACTTTATCAGAGCAACTTCTGCCTCAGGGAAAGACAGACACCCATAAGCTGGTAACAAAGCAGTACAACATACACAAAAGCCAGCACAGGGAAACACATAGTTCTGGTAATTTTAAGCAGTTAAATGCAGTTTTCAAATTCTTCCCATAGACTATTACAGTTTTTGAAGTTTTCCTTCCCAGAGTCTGGGGACCTGTTCTTCAAGAGCGTAGTAAAAATAGCTCCCTTGAAATCAGCTTAAATTTACAATGTGCATATTGTACAATGTGCAAATTGTACAACAAGCCCTAAACATTTAAGAGTAATTTAAAAATAATGTTATATCTCTGTATCAAAGGCTGAAAGAGACTAAGAGCAAGATCTGAAAAGGTTCACTTATTTCCAAGGCCGAATTCTTGCTTCAGTGGGGTTTAATAGTATCCCACTTGCAAGAATAAAGCCTTGTGTTCTGTTCCCCTCACTTTTGGGGCAAAAAAGGTCCCTATTGATTCAGAAGTAAAAGTCTTATTTCTTCTTTCTTGAAAGCCTCATTTATGAGAATGACTGGAATAGGATGAATACTGTTCTCAGAGAGCAAAGGTTATTCTACTTCCACGATTAAAGGTTTCTTTCAGAAAAATCAGTGCGATCGAGAAATTTTGTTGTCAATGTCAAACTTTCCCATATATATCACCTGTGAAAATCTGCAAACATCCTGCCATTTTAAAGATGATAAACACATTGTTAAAGATCAATAATAACATCCCTTAAATTTAGCAGTGCTATACAAGCTTGGATTTAAAAACAAGAGGTTTTACTCCAAAGACCTTTTGCCCAATGGCCCCTGCTCCAGATCCCCACACTGTGTGCCCCAGGCCTTAGGTGCTCCCTGTACCCAGGAACAGCACCACCCACTGCCAGAGGCCTCATCCACGTCCTCCCTGGCCTCAGGGGAGGAGGGTGTCACCTGGGGATTCAGGTCACCTGAGGACTTGTTTTCAAGCACGAGTTATTCTGAAGGGTGAGATAATATCTGAGGTGCCACATCTACAGACGACAATAATTCATGCTGATCCTGAATGTTCAGCAATTTATATATTTGCTATTGTGTCATGATTAATGCCAAAGCTTTTTATGTTTAAATAACTTCTAGACTGTTCATAAAGTCAAGCTGAGAATGAACCAAGCATGGAAATGAAGCTTGTTAACCCCTCACTGCTGAAAATAGTCTCTTTTGAAAATCATCTGTAAATTGTCTAAATACGTCAGCAGGAGAAATTGTTCTTTCTTAACATACGTTGGGTCAAATTTCATACCAGCAAGTGACTTGTCCCTACAGATGCTTTATTTACTTCAACCTAGAGTTAGCTCCTCATGCCCAAAACTGTATATTTACTTTTGTTCAATAAACTGATCTGATTGGAAAAAACGCCCCTATAAAAAGAAGGACATATTCCAGCAGTCTAAAATGTTTAAAAGTGGAGGAGTTATCTATCTCCCATCGTAAGAAAAGGCAGAATAAGTATTCTCAGCCATCTACAAAATGAGGAAAATCCTCTTTCTAACTAATCTGACACAGAACTTCTAACCCTGTTAAATTTCCAGTACAATATATTGGGAATGAACTCTCCAGTCCAGTAGCGGAAATAATCTTGTCAACAAAAAATATTTCCTGCATGTTTCTTACTTGGGAATTCAGCTGCATTTACAGTAATATTTGTACTTGCACATAGATCTCAGCTCATGTGGTTCTTTGCATGAAACAGTGGTGTCAGTTCCTTCAAAACACCAAACTCCTGGAGTCAAAACCACGTGGAAATTTGGCTCTTAAACAGCAGATGTGTCAAAATAGAAACAGAAAGTGTGAGAGGGAGGAAAGGGAGGATGTCACCAGCACTGTGAAGTCAAAGTAGAATTCGTGTATTTTCAAGTGACACCTTACAAAGTATCAGCCCAGACCCAGTGTCATAAACCCAGAAAAAATACAACAGACTGATAGACCATATGCCACTATTTTAAATGGAGTTCCACAAGTGAGGTTTAAGATAAATGAGGGGTTAAGTTCTCTCTAGGATAATTGTCTTCTACACTGACATCTAATTCTCCTGGCAAGGGATGCAAATGTTTAGCATGCTAGTAAGGGATTTTAGAGGTATTGCTCAGGCAACAACAGCACAGCAGGGAATGAGACAGGCTGGACCACAGCCCATCCAAGTTGCAGCTGGGAAGTGAAAGCACCTTTGTTGTTACCCTGCCCTGGGGTTGGTACAGGTTTGGGTGCTGATGAGCCCTGCTCTCTCTCTACTATTGCAACTGTTCTTCATGGCATCCTCCCTGCTGCCTCAGAGACACCAAGACATCCCACTGGAACCAGTCCCCTCCCTGTGGCTGGCATAGGGAATAAAACCCAGGGCTAGAACAATTTCTGGAGTGGAGCTTCTGGCCCTGCAGGACACAATCCAGCTGTGTGTCCTGTGTACATCTGCAGAAATGCAATCCTGGCTACTCCTCTGTTGCTCTCTGGCAGAGTCTAAATACTGACACAAGAAAAAGTGAGTAAATTTGATGTCTTAAAAAACAGATGCTGAGAATTTGGCAAGAGTCAGACATTTGTGCTACAGTTAATGACATGATTCTCCATGGATTTCTCACAGTCCAATTCTTACTGCCTTTCAGTCCAGCTTGCACATTATCACCATTTTGCCCAATGCACTGTCCCATGATAACATATGCTGCATCAGCTAATTTTCAGCTTGCAAATGCAGGTTACCCTCTAAATGTGGGTGGTCTTGGCTTCTGTCTCAGCTTTGAAGAGCCTGGTCCTCATTTGCAAGGCACCAAAGCACTTGGCATCATTCATGCAAATGAGAGGCAGCACTGAATGTCTGCAGAGAGACCATGTGGAAAAGTGTTTTGTCAGTCAAGCCTTGCTTACTGCTTGCAAGCTTAGTGAGAGAACCTGTTTTAAAGGAAGGATAAAATAAATCTATTCAGGAGATATTTTTTCAGATCTGATTAAAACTACCTTTTTATCAAGGGGTTTATTATAGACAAAATGCACCTCAACCTATTGAGGGCATTTCAGAAAGCTCCAGGTACCTGATGGCTTGCTGAATCACGCAACCAAACCAACAAGTCTATAACTCAATGTCAGCAGTAAAAAGGATTTCACTTGTGAAAATGCTTTGCACAATAAGGAGGTACAAAAGTCAAAACCAAGCTAAAGTTTTTTGCTGAAGTTAGTTCTTTTGAGTAGTCACTGCAGTGCTAGCACTCTTACAAAGCTCTACACTGTTATTATTGGGGGAATTTTCTCATAACTTAACATGGGATTGACGTAACCTCAAGAACTGCCAAGTAGTACTTCACTGATTCAAAAAGGTAAGGCACAGACAGAAAGGGAGGTCCAACCCAAAACTTAAGACAGACTACCATTCTTATTTGTTTGAGTTTTGATACAGAAAGATGAGAAATGCATGGATGTAAAGCTTATATTCTCAGGTGATCTTTGATTTAATCTAAAGCCCTCCTCTTCTAAAACACTTTGTTTTAGCAAACAAAATGAGTTTTAGTTTGGTCAGATATCTGAGTAAAATCAAGTGTAAAGCATCAGATTATCCCTGGCTCACCCTTACACAAAAACAAACAGGCTCCCATTCAGGCAAGTGTCACTCAAGAATGTTTGAAACACACAAGAGACGTTGCCCAAGTATGGTTGATCATAAAAGTCCTTCAGAATAAGGGAACTTTGATACCTGTCTTCACTTTTCCCATGAGTTGAAAATAACAGCATTGTTAATGACTTCACAGTTGAGAAAAGTATAAGTATAAAATTAGGTATTTGTTTCTTAGTATTGACAGCAATTCAAAATCCAGCTTGTTTTTGAGGTTCCAAGAATACCTCTTAATAACATAGCATGAATGTTATAGGATAAGAATTATGTTAAGGAAATACAATAATTATGTTACACTGTGTTATGACAACTTTTTATATTATTAGCAATACAACTTAATGTATTTCACCTAAATACCTTTGTTTTAATATAATTTAGCTGTAGACCCAGGTTGTTCTTCAGCTAAATTGAAAGCTAGCAATGCTTTCCTCCTATGTCCTTCAAACCAAAAGAGGTTGAGAAATTCTTGCCTACTAAGGACAGGTAAACAAATAAGCAAGTGAATAAATGTAAGAACTGAGAAAATAAAAACTATCTGAAAGATTTCACCCCTGAAAGTCTTCCAAGACTGGCCATAAACGAGAACAGATTGCCTGTGGCATCAGTGTGACAAGACTCAGTCTCCAAAACAAGATCGAGAGATTATCTACATCACAAAACAAGATGTACTTGAGTCTTACGCTCCATAAGAAAAGCTAATCTTTATTAATTAGTTGTCATGGAAACTCAGCCTTAGGAAAGCTATGAATGATACACCAAGATCAGATACAAATTGCTTTTAGTAAATGCCTTCATCATGATTTGGATAAACAAACAGAAAACAAGGTAAAAGTTGGCCTATTTCAGAAGTCCTGCTGAGAAACAAATGCCACAGGGGTTCAAAAACAAACAAACAAAAAAAGAAAATTCATTAGAAAAAGTTTAAGATACTTCAAATAACAACTATTACAGTTCTTTCAAGCCTTCTGGCAAATATTAGCTAATGGTGTCTGCAAGATGAACAGCTGAAAGTATCAAACCAGCAACAGCAGGAAGGAAACAGCACTCCAAACACAGGGGTGAAGGCCCATGCTCTTACCGCCTGCTGGGTGATGCCTTAAAAGAGAGAGGCCAGGTGCTGGATAGAAGGCCAAGGGTTTTAGAAAGAGTTTGAAATTATTTCTTCACATAAAGGTAGACTTCCAGGAGTACATAATTCAAGCTGACTTTGGCTTCTTCTCCTCTTCTCAGCAGTGTCTGTGTAGAGCATACTGTTCCAGGAGTTTACAGCCCAGAGCCAAGAGAACAGAGATGCCCAAGGCTGCTCTCCCCGGGCACCGAGCCGCCCCGTCCCATCAGCAGCGTGGAGGGGCACAAAGCAGAGCGACAGCACCGAGAGCGCCGGGGCCAGCACAACCTGCCGAGCTGGCACAATGCAGCGGGCAGAGAGGAAAAACAGCCGAGGAAGCAAATCATCTCACTGCTACGTGCGGCTGCTTTCTCTCTCTTCTGCTGCGTTTGGAGGGCAAGCCAAGGAAGGAGAAGAGGGAGAGGCGCAAAACTTGTCAGGCATCTGGTTAATTCCTCTGACATGGTGGGATCAGCTCTGTTATGGTGCAGTAAATCCAGAAACAAAACCCAGCCTGTGCAGTGCAGCACGGCCATGAGTGCCATCAGCACAGCTCCACAGCAACAGCCGCTGGCCTGGGACGGCAACACCCCAGCTCTGGCTGGCCCATGTACAGATATTTGTTCTTTGAACAGTATTTTGATGCAATGGTGGATTAAGCAATGTAAGGTGTGTGCTATGTATATTACATATATACATGCATTATTATATGCACACTGTTAGAGCAGCACAGAATGGCTAGCTTCAGTATGAATTTATAAAGGGAGTTTTATAGGCAATTTCCATGTTTGTTCAGGAACCACAGGTTATTACCTGCAGGATCATTAAATGTTCTATTCTGGATCAGAAAACTATTTCATTTTATAAATGAGTAAAAAGTGATCAAATAGCTTGATTCTTCTGAAGGTAGTCAAAATCGAAATAAGGTAGCATTTACATGTCTTCTCAAATCAGCCAGCTGTTCTCAAATCAAATCAAATCAAATCAAATCAAATCACACCCCTATGGCTGGCTCAGGCAGTGTTAATTTCAAAATTCAGACCATTTTTTCTTGCACCAGTTGTAGACACAAGCCCAAAGAGAAGCTGGCAGCAGGGTGAGAGCACAGGCATGGCAGCAGTGGTTCTCGTGTTCACCCAGCCCCTGGAGCAGCTTTTGCTGTGCCATCAACCCCCAAGCTGTCCCATGCACCCTCACTGTGGGCAAGAGAGGCAGCTGGGGTGATACTGCAGGGTCTGCACCTTCTGAACAGACACCCCCTCTGAAGACAGGATTGTCTTCGTTCTCATTGGTACAAACACTTAGAGCCACCTGTCTCAAAATAGTCTCCTGAAGCTAGAATGATTCTTTTTACCGTGGGATGTCTGTTAAGATTCTCTTGCTGGGCCATCAAATCAAATCATTGACTGAAATCTAGAATAAACAAAAATGTGTTAATGTTGACAGGGAGGGTTTATATGGTTGCATATGGAGCTGAATGAACTTACACCTACAGGAACTGCCATCACCTACCAGCACAAATCAAGGCAAAGTTGGTGTGCTAAAAAAGTGTTATCATTAATAGTGATATGATATCTGGTACCAGCTGAAGGCCTGGAGTAAGCAATACTCTAGAATAACTTTTTATCTGATGAAAGAACAAGATGAAAGATACCTGTCAGCCATTTGGTTATGATTATTTCAGCCTTCTGGTGACTTTGAGTGCAAACCAGTTCTTTTCACTGTTTGACAGATATCTGCACACTGTCTGCTACTGGGTGCAGTAGTTACTTACACCTCACTACCCAGAGCAGCAGAGCTAGTGGACAAATCTGAGATAAATCCATGGAGGGGACAGTGCCAACTGGAGACAGAAGGATCCTCTTTATTAGACAGCATAAAAAGTTCACTTTCATAAAATATTATTACCCTTGCACTTGATTCAAACTATCCCAATTATTAATTGCCTTTTCATCATTTTATACAGTTCCTATTACAGAGGTCTCTAAGACTTTCAACTCATGGAACTTTATTCTCATGAAAATATATAAAGAATATCCCAAATACCCTTTAATGACATACATTTGCCATTTAAATGTCAAAGTAAAAATTGGAACATATATATATATATATATATAATATATATATAAAAATAAAAGCTAGAATTTGAGAAGCAGACAAGAATTCAATCTTTCTGTATACTGCAGCAGCTTACCTTCACTACAGGACACACTGTGAACTGAAAGACTTTCTTTCCTTTCCAGAACTGCAAAAATACTCATTTTTAACCCAACTTCAATTTGCTAATTTTCAAATGCTTATCTGATAATACATCAATTATTTTTTTGTTGTTGCTGCTTTTCAAAATTAGTTTATTAAAACTTTGTTTATTCATACAATTGGTTATTTGCTTCTTAAATTATTATACTTGACCTCTTTAATAAGCCACAGGGAATATAGATGGATTGATGCTCACCTGCTATAAACAGACTTGTTGAAGTTGTACTGAAAACTGTAAAAGCCATATTCCAGGTTTGATCAGGAAGTTGTCTATTGAAAATGCTAAATCTCAGCCAGTAGAGAGCGCCAGGCTCTACTAGCAAAGCCTGAGGCACTCCATGACCACAAAACTGTTTTAAAAGGAGAATTTGTTGGCACCAGAGAAGCAAAGATGCTTATGAGAACCCATTGAACAGGAAAAACACTTGCTTTGTTTCTCAGAAAGGTCACATCTATGACCAGGTAGAATTACACTCAAAATTAAACACTGTCCTGAACTTGCCAAGTGTGTCTGTGGCAAGCCTAGCATGGGAGATTTCCAAGAGTAACAGACTGCTCATTAGCCCCCACCTATTTAGCATCCGTGTAGAAAACTGGCTCAGCAGAGGGGTTTGACACAAAGGAGTGTTAGGAATCAGAAGGAGGAGGAGTCATCATTCATTGCAAGCGCAAGGTTTGCCTGAATTTTCACTTTCAATCTTGGCAAGACAGAACTCTGAAGAGAGTATCGGTATTTCACCTTATTTTTATGTGTGTAATGTGGAAGATGCTGCTTCAGCTCTGAAGCAGCTCAGCTGATTATTTAAAATGCCTCCAAAGGCTCCAGCCCCAGTTAGCTGAGGTGCCAGGAAGAAGGCTGACCGAGTCAAGGAATGCTTGCGTGTTGCAAGGCACTGTTCATTATTTTAATCTTCTTGCATTTTGCATAAAACCACAAAAACATTGTCATTGACAATTAATCTGATGCAAATTCCTGACTTGTCTCCTGGGATTTTTATTCAGGCAATAATTCTCGTGGGGTCAAAAGTTGAACCTAAGGCTATGTATAGGTTTCGGTAATGTTTAACTCTGTGGTGTGGTTTAATCATCCAGATTTTCATTCTTCATGTATAGGTTGTGTACAGGGTGAAATCCTTTTCTTAAGGAACACTATTTAAGTGCTACTAGATTGCAATCATGTTAATTGAAACTCTGTTTATCTAAGTAATTATATACTCATCTGTATTACCTCAATAATGGAAGTTCCTCAGCAGCAAGACCTAATCTAGCTGTGCAGGATTTCATCTCTGAAGGCAAAAGAAAATTATGACTCCCAAGCAGCCTGAATTCTTTGGAGCACAGCCAACCATGCCATAATTCTGGTGATTTGGGAAACTGTACCAATGGCCAAAAGGTGTCAAAGGCCACTTTGCAGGAAACCTTGATTTCCACACAACACAAGCTTTGATTACACAAGAGCTGACCAAGATCTTCAGGAGTTTCCCCACACTTTTACCTGTAGGCAAACCATTCTTCACTCTTGGATTTCAGTTTTCACAAATATTCTCTTCATGGGACAAGTTTCTTGGTTGGTTGGTTGGTTTTTGGGTGTTGGTTTTGGGGTATTTTTCTGATTTGGACTTGATGATCTTTGTGGAGACTACAATGTGTATTGTCACATACAGAGGTGCAATATGCAACTAATCCTAGTGGACAAGAAGCGAAAGTGATTCTCAGTTACAGACCTGAGCAAATGGATATATTTGTTAATCCCTGTCAATGGATGCATTATAAATGTAACCATTGTTACCCTTTTAATCATTGTTCCAGTTTAGTGGCTATTCTCTGCAATGGAAGTCATAGATCAGTCTGTCCTGCCTTAAAATGACAGTCATTAATATACACTGAAATAAGTATTAATTGCAAATGTTAATAATTTGGATACAGGATTTGCTTCCACTCTCCTAGACTGACAATAGCACTCTGGTACTGAAGACGAATCCAGCTCCTGCAGCAGTATTTCAGATGAAGAAGAGTGTGTTTGCATCACCCCTTTTAATATACATACATACAGGCAGGTAAATCAGGACTTACCTAGCTGCCATTAATTCCAGTTTCTATTACTGTCAAAGATACATCAGTGCTTCAGAGACTCTGTCTTTTCATTACTCAGATACTTTGCATACTAAGCAATACTACTTTTCCCTTTATATCTCCTTAAGCCTCTTCCAGGCAGAACGCATTCCTTCCTTAAAACAGTGAGAGCTCATCTGACATCTTGTTTCCTTATCAGCACATCTTCACTGACACAATAACTACAATTGATCCAAACCTCATTCCATTTTTCAGTCAACAGTCTTTTCAGGCTAATTTTAATCTTCTGATATGTGAACTCTCTCTTAGGTAAATCTCACCCATTTATTTGCTTTTGATAAGGAAGTGGATGTCTCCTGTACTCTCATCTGGTATCATGTTCTTTCCCATATTAGAGCATTTTTTTCTGTATGAAGACTGCCCATTGCCAGACACTGCACAGCATTTTTGGTTTAAGAAAGTAAAAGATAACTGTCTGGGATAAGAAATTCCCAATCCTGATGATTTGCCATACACTCTGCAGCTTAATTCAGTACTGGAAAACAATGCATATTAGATGGAAGCCATCACAGGAATAAAATATATGAATTTCCATCTTCCTTGGTATCAAAGCTATTATTAGAAAAATTAACTCTGGCCATCATATTGCTTGTCTCAGTGGAAAATACACTACAGTCAAAGCATGCTGCTACTTTCTTTGAACAAAATTTAGAGTTCAACTGAGGTAACCAGTGTTTGTTTGCAGCTGCTTCAGTCCCTCTGAAAGCAAGACCTTCACAGAGGCATTTTATACATGAATCTATGCTCCTAAAACAGCTGTCATTTTAAAGCACTTAGAAACTCCAGTAAAATTTACTTTGTATTTTTTCAAGAACAAATATTCACAGCAACGACTACAAAAACCATTCTACATGCCAATATAACCCAAGGGTTCTTACAACCATATATTCAATCATTCAAATTTGTTGCTTTGCATATTAAATGAGATATTAGCAACCCTCTTTAAGTTTTTAATGAAGAGGTGTGTATTCTGGTATTACTTGCAGAGTTGTTACTCAGGTAGTATGAGTTGCTGTAGATGTTACTGTAAGATCTAAGCTGACATTCTGGAATTGTCATTTTAGCTCCAGCTCAATATTGTCTGGGTTTAATTTATGCTACAAGAAGTTCATTAGCTAAACACTGACAGTCTTCTTCAGCCAGTTCTGCAAGAAAGCAGTTCTTGCATTGAAATGTGCTGTTTGTTCCTGATACTTGTTGCTCTTTAGAAAGCTGCAGCATTAGTGCACAGAAACCCCAGAGTACAGGATGACCTCGGCAGCCAGGAGATTGGAAGCTCCACAGGCTCCCAGGGTGCCAGAGGTCAGGGCACTGGTGAGATACCTGTGTGGCCTCTGCCTCCCTGCCAGCTGAGCCTGCTTAAACATCACATTCCTACACCACATCATACAGATTAGATGACAACTGATAAACACATGTTTAGGACAGCTCCATGTTACAGTCATTCCTAAGGTACAGGCAAAACCGAAGTTATCCACATAAAACCTAAAATATCCACAGATATTATTCAGCCAAATATGTTACAGTCAAGACGTGGCCCCACACAGCAGCAATGTTACAACTGCACACAAGAGAACCCAAGCTTCTGCAGATAACAAGGTACATTTTTAATGAGAAACATTCTGACTTGCCAAGGGAATGTCCACTCAGCAGAGTCCCTGCCTCTGTTAAATGCCTGACACAAGTCCAATTGAAATAAAAACTTTGTTTAGAAATCTCTGCTCTTTTATTTGAAGGGGAAAAGGAGCTGACCCTCAGAGCAGAATAACCAGATATTATTTTAGTGCTCATTTCACAGGTATCTTAGAGGTGCCAACACCGAGACTAACCAAGATTATCCCAGCAAAAAGACTGATGGACACAAAAAAAGGAACTAAGCCCCGAAGTTTAGTTAAGGGAACCTTAACTTTCAGGATAGGTGAATATCTAGTGAAACACATGCAAGACCTAAAACTAGTACAAATGTGGTTCTTGATTTCTGAAGTCAGAACAACAGTCCTTCAGAGAAACATGTATATTGTGAACAAACTCTTCAGTTCAATTTGTGTAAATGCAAGTTTGGCACGTTGCTTAAAGACAAAAGCAGCAAAGTTTGGTTTAAATCCAAAGTCAAAGCTGGATAGGCTGCAAATCTAGCCAGGCAGATGACACAGATTTCTAAGCAGAATTAAATGAAAGTTGTGGCCAATGAGAAATATACAATACTTTGAATGCTGAATCTGACACAAATTTAGGATGTTCCACAGCTGTGCAATATTGCTTTCAATGACAGCAGCAGCAGGGCTCCCAAAATCTGTCTGCAACTGGTGACACAGCCATCCCTGCTCAGGCATACACTGGCCTTTTAAAGTGGCCAGGAACTGTTTAGCTGGTATTAGTGGCCTGGAGCTTTGGTTCAGAGAGAACAATAGGTGTACTATTTTAGAGGCATTAAAGGTATTAGTGGCAAATCTGCATCGTGCCTTGTTTACTGCTGTACCAGTGGCATTAGACAGGAATTGAAAACGACTGCAGCAGGCTGCCTGTTTTGAAATACTCCATGCCAGAAGCAAAAACATGATTCTTACTGTGGCCATCATTATAAAAATCAGCAGTATTAATCAGCATTTTCTGGTTTTAAAATTAAAGGAAGCAAGAATATGCTTTCATAAACTTTGTTGTCACACTTCTCAAAAAACAACTAACTAGGCTCATGTGAGCCATTTATACCGCTTTTCATACAATAAGGAGTTACACTTTGATTTCTGCACATTTCCAGTGAAAACCGAATATTTTCATACCAAGTGAAACAGTCATACAGAATATTTGAATTAGAGAGTTCCTTAAATTAGTGAGAAAAATCAACAGCTCACACCCATGCAGTCATGCATTGATAACAACTCCAATACCTGTTTCCATTTGTCTTGGGAGAATCAAAGATAAAAATATGAGGCATTTAAATTGATTATTACGGGAGACAAAGAACTTAATTGGCCAAGATATAACAAGCTGTCTCTGCTGTCTCATAAGATCACATAGGCAAAACAATTTTGTGTCTGCTTGAAAGGCACCATGATAAGAGTTGTGCACTGCAAACTCAGTCCTGTGCTAGGAAAGCCTTGAGCCAGACACAAACAAGGGCAGGCAGGGGGTCCTGAGCTCCTTCCTACCAGCTCTGCCCCATGGTCTTGCCCCCAGCTCTAGAGACTTTATGCTATTTATTTTTTTAAATTTAGCAGGTTTATGCTACTCCCACTTCCTCCTGCTCCTCCCATCAGCACAGGTGCTGATACAACTTCCAGAGGAGGACAAGAAGCACCACAGTATCTCTCCCATAGCAGCATTTATCCCAAAGCTGAGGGCAGGTTTATTAGCTCTTTCACCCAGGCTTTTTCTTTTCAGTCAGGTGAGGGTGATACTTTTAAAGTTCCAAGGAATGGATATGGGGATTTCGGTAGCTGAAATCCTATTGAGAAACACAGCTAAGGCCTCAGACTGCATTTCAAGCTATTTGGGTCATTCTAGCATGTCATAAGAACATGAGAGTGCAGCATGGTGTGCACAGGATCTGTAAATCACAGCTCTAGTTATACTGTATTTTGGCCAGCTTTCAATTAAGAACTTTTGATTTCAAGAAAACTTAACAGAAAACAATGAAGAAACTGTCAATAGAATAATCTTAATTTTTCCTCCATTTCAGAGATAGTTTGACTGTTAGATTTAAGTCAATGAATGCAGAATGAGAGTCACAGATATGAACTGGCCTTTCTCAAACTGAAACCAACAGAGGTGGCACAAAGCTGTCACATTAAAATGGTTCAGAATGAATCCAGTAATCATCAAAATACAGTTGACAGCTAACAGTTTTACTCAGTCCTGTTTTTCTAAGACTGATGACTGTAGATGACTGGTCTTTATGTAAAAATCTACTCTTGTATGTACTGAGAAGTATATACTCTCCCACATTGAAGTAGGATATTTACATACACTTTAGCAACACAATTTATGCTAATATTTTTTAAAGTCAAGACTTGTCATGTGATAAAATATCAACTATGCAACTATGATGAGTCCACAGCCATATCCCAGTAACAGAGAAAAACCTTCCATTTTATCTTTCCTGTCTTGCTTTTACCTCTCAAAGAATGCAAAGAACATTTAGAATATTTAGAGTAACAAAGTAATTCAGGACAAACTAAGTACATATTTTCAACCGAAATGTGAGCAAGTTTTAAGACCAGCTCCCTAGCATGTCCCCAAGGAAGGCTGCTGAAAATGAGGTTCACCACCTTAAAAGCGCTACTGGTTTCCTCTGAAAGACTGGGTGGTTGCAGGTGCTAACTGCAGCTATATGTCTTAGGAACAAAATTAAACCTGTTCTCATATTTATTTCGGACAGCAGTTGGTCTCCACAGAGCAACTCTGAGTTGAGGTTTACTGCTGGCTTTACAATGCAGCTGCAATCCTGCAGCATGCTTTATCAAGAAGCAGTTTGGCATGCAAATGTGCAAGTGACAACATAATGGGAATCTGGAATTCATCTCATTACAGTTACTCTATTCCATAAGTATTTTCTTCTAAGTAAGCATAATTCTCTATTGAGCTTCAAATTCTAACATTTTAGATCTCGGAATAATCCAATATTCTCTTATCCGATTAAACTTTTATTTCCTTTGACCCACAGTTGTCCAAATCATCTCTGCCTTTCACAGTGCACTGCTACCAACACCTGCAGCCCACGCTCCAGCTGCAGCACGGCTGTGCTGTAACTCTGAGCAGGGTGACAGCCACAGCTGCGACTTGGATCTCACACAGCTATTGCAGCCCGGCAGCAGCACGACCTCTGTCATAAAACTTTGTCAGACTCAGAGAAAAAGAACCTCTTCCCAGAGTTACATACTCATCACTGAATATTGCATATTTGGTCTGGTTATTTCATAAGAACTTACACTTCTTGGCAACAGTTTATAATGTATTTTGCATCTAAAATGTTTTCAGTGATGGTAGTGTTCAATTGCTCAATTTGGCATGTTTAAAATACAACACACACTTAAGAAAATCATAATAAAATGAGAAATTAAGATTTGGTTTTGTCTCATAAAATGCATCTTTCACTGCTAACAACTCCATGTTGATGGAAGTAGTTTACACCATAAATTTTATGGTTTCCATCATGTAAGGATCTCTCAAATCCACACGTGTTTCCTTCTTATGGTAGCTGAAAACAAGCACTGTCTACAAACCAAATGTTAACATAGCAAAGCAAATTTCAAACCTGGTGAGTACATTTGCTTACTAGGCATCAGTTCTCAAGAAAACTACTTTCTACATTCCTGTACAAAGACTTCAAATCCAAGTTTCTCTCTTGTCAAAACAAAACTAAACCAAACAAACAGGAAAAGTTTGAAATTGCTTACCTTGAAGAAGCTCCGAAGAAAATACATTATGCTTAGCATTTTGGAAGGTTTAAAATGAAGAATTGTTCAATCTTTAGAACATCCAAGGCCTGGGTGAATTCCTACACTCCTGCTGTGTCTTTAGTTACATGCTTTCTTGTTGCTATTTTGGACAGTCTTAGTACAAGGGAAGCATATGAGCCATGCCAGGAGCTTATGCTAAGGAGTTGCATAACAATTAGGGCTTATCTGTGCTGCGCTGTACAGTGCAGCAATGCAAACAGGTTTGTTCACAGTTTACTAGCCCCAGAACACTTCCACTAGGCATGCCCAGAATGATGCCATTGTATTTGCTAAAGAAACTAAAGCTATTTGTGAGTGCTTCTAAAAGAACTGGAACTACAAAGGGCAGCACATGTTCCCGTACATCCCCCCCAGCTTTTGCTTTTGCCAACTCCAAGTTCAACCAGTGAGTATTATGCCTGCTGCAGCATTTAAAAGCAAAGGCTCCCACACTGGGAGCTTTCTACTTACTCTCTTTAAAGGTAAGGAAAAATTGTAGAACAAGTCTTTTGAAGTGCAGAAGAGCAAATGTAATTTCACTTTTGTCTTTCTTCTCACTTAACATTAAAGTCCCTTAAAGCTTACCTGTGCTTCAGCAACATGGGGTGACACAGAGATGAAACTTACGCCATGGAGCAAAGAATCTATCGACATTTAGTGGCCAGAAATGAGAGTTACACAGAGTCTGCTCACACAGTGCACTTAGAATTAAAGACAACTACAGAGTGCAAGCAAGTTCTCAGAAGGGGGATCATTCTGCATTTCAGCAACTGTCAGGCACAGTATGATAGTGCAAGCTTTCCCTTATTTTTAAAACTAGCTATGGCTTATATGTGAACTATTCAAACTGCCCACTGTTAAAATCTTTCCACCAGGAAGAGATGTTTTAGGGAGGTGTTCCAGAGTAGCTTCTGACGCTCCACACTGCAGGCACAGGGAAGAGAAACAGACAGATGTGCAGTGTCCCCAGTACAACAAGTTGGGGGGGGACACAGTCCCCTGGTGTGGCTGACACCCCAGCACCCACCCATGACTAACACCAGCTCTGACATTAAACACGCCCTGTGCAATACAGGATCTCTGTGCCATCACCCCCGTGAGCACAGCCCTGCTTGCTTTGGGATGCTGCACTGCAAACCCCTCTGTAGCTGCCAGCTGCCATTCTTCTGGTTAGTGCACTGCACACAGAAATATTGGTGTTTTGGTAGGACATGTAAAACAGAAGTTCATGCAAAAATCAAATACTTTACAGCAGAAAGTCATAATTGACCACATACACCATTTTTCTGCCATTGTGGGAACTGCATGAGTTAAGCACACACAGTCACACAGAAGGGCACACCTAACTTCTTAGAAACCAGGCTAATAATTTCTAAATTGCAACACAAGGCACAAATGCAATGTCATCAGTGTCTTGATGTGCCAAAAGACAATTCTGCCTCAGTGAAGTTTGGTTGTGTCAACTCCTATGATTTCATGGACAAAAAGAGAGTTTTACCCCAAATCTTAGTTCTAAAATACAAGCATGTATCGATATTATAGACATTCAGCAATTTTTTTTAAGTGAACTTTGGGCCCACAATATGGAAGGAAAATTGCAGATACACATTCTAAAAAGTCTCAAAATAACTGAAAAACCAATGTTAGTTTTCAAAAAATCTCTTTGGAGGAAAATGGGCCTGGCTCATGATTTTTCAATGCTTTTATTTGTTAATTTTTAAATGTAAATGATTCTGAAAGATTATTTTTTATTATTTATTCTGAAATTACTGCCACTCTTTTAAAACCTACTTATTCAAGAAACAGCAGGCACGTTTCTGTTTCCTGCATGCCTCTCCTGGTATTGACTCAATGGGCTGTGCTCACAAGGTTCAGCTGAAACATTCTTTGCCTGAGCCCTGATATCACAGTCTGAGCAGAAGAAAATGCCCACTGAGAAAAGTGCAGCTCTACAGTGCCTTGGCAATTATTTTTCACAAATGAAAAGGAAAATAAAGCTTTATTCACATATTAATTAAGGGCTTTTTAATAAGAATCAATCTATGCATATGAAAAGGCTGATTTTTGCTGCCTGATTTTTATCTACAAGTATTTCTAATTTCTACAGAAATGTCTCTATTACAAACAACATGCCAAAGCAGGCCATTGCCACCGGCCAGGGGGGCTGCCCAAAGTACTTGACTCCTCTTTCCATTGCTTATCTTTTCTGAAATTAAGGTTAAAGCTCAACTGCCCATCTTCACCCTGTTCTTCCACGCTTTACTTGTTCATGGGCTGGGAATAATGTTCCTTCTGTAAATCAGCTGACACCTTTCCCTCAGAGTGGTACTTTCCTTGGGCTGGTTCAATTCATCACACAGGATGTGAAAATTGCAGAGTATTCCCTTAATCTGCAACTCCTTAAAGACAAATGGAACTGCTGTTCGAAGTGCCAGAAAAATTGCAATAAACTTTCTAGAAATCAGGCCTGTGTGATTCTGCATCTTAGGAGATCATTATGGAGCTACCAAGGTCCTTCTACTGTCCTAAAAAATACGGACTGGCCCAGGTGCCCTGGTATTGGGTGGTGGGGGGGTCTCTGTGAGGGGAAGGGGCTGCTCTGTGCTGGACACAATTCCCAGCTCCCATTTCCCTTACCCCGGGGAGAGGTGGACAAGCCAGGATGGAGTGAACATCAACCTTGGGGGGAAAAAAGGAGGGGTGGGGGGAAGGCATTTCCACTTTTGTCTTTGTTAATCACCATATCTCGCCATATTTTCCTAACTTTGAGTCTGCTTTGCCCTTAATGGTAATTGTTAAGTGTCTTTATCTCAACCCAGGAGCTTTTTCACCTTATCTTCTCCACTATCCTGTTGAGAAGGGGGAGACAGAGGGCAGCTCGGTGGGTGGCTGGCAGCCAGCCCATGTCAAACCCACCACACACTATGACTACACACAGACCTAACAGCATTAGAGAGAACTGCAAACTCATTTAATTTGTGTTATGACATGCGAACACCCAAATATCTTCTTTCCCCCTTAATCCTACATCTAATGAAGCCCTTGACAGTAACTTAGATTTATAAATCTATAAAAAGCTTTCTGATGCCTAAAACTTTGCATTTTCCAGAATGTCAGCCTACTGCTGATAGACTGACTTTTTTCATAGCTAACCTCTCACGGTTTTAGCTCCTCCCCTTAAAAGCAAACAATCAGTTCCCAGGAGTTCACTACTATCAAGTCCATTTTCAGAGTGAGGAGTTTATCACTCAATGTGAACTGCACTTGCAAAACTGTGGTAATCATTTTTTTCAGCATATGATTCTGAGGTTTTATTTGGTCAATGAAGATTTATTCCCTTTGGGACAGGCACAGAGCTGTTAATCCTCAAGTGCCCAAGGCCAACTACTGTTGACGTTTTCCTTACTGATACACTATCTAAATCCACATGCCTTTTCTGCTTTATAAACAACAGCAGCTGAAAACTATCGCTGACTGAGAGAACAAAATATCTTTTTTGCTTTCTGCCTTTTGCCCCCACAGCCAAGAGTTACTATTTAAAGTGACACTGCTTTCAGAGAGCACCACCATGGGGTGCCTGAACCAATAATACCTGTCTAATGTTAGGTACCAAAACTTTGCAGAACAGTGAGAGCAGGATTCTCTGAAGGTAGACCCGTGGCACTGAAATTCCACTACTGTACTAGGGGAGCCTTTTCTTCCACTGATTTCCATTATTGATTACTTCATGTACCATGCAGTTAGGTGAGTTTGACATAGTTGGGTACTGTGTCAATTGTATCAGGCTGCCTTCCAAACCAACTAAATGTTGGAAAATACATTGATGTCATTCCAGCTTTATGGCTGCAAATGTCAAATATGACATGTCTTGTGTGGACACTGCAGAGCTTAAAGTGAGCACAGAGACTGGACCTGCCTTCTAGCCTCTTCTGAGAGTGCCACACGCTCTGTAAGATTCCTCCAAGGAACAACAATTTTGCTCTATGTTGTCTTTCCCTTGGACTACAAAGCCTAGAGATTTCATTGTTTTCATGTCAGCTTAGACATAACCATACTCTATTTAAAAAGCCATTGAATATGGCACAGTGGAATGTAAATGTATATCCCCAGACCCTCAGATATTGAAACACTGCAATTTGAAATCAAAAGCTCCAAGGGTGAAGACTTTAAGCTGTCACTCTGACCTGGGCAGTAAGGCACATGCTGCAGGCAGCCATCACTAGGTGTCTTCACAGTATGAGCTAAGTGACCAAACAAGTATTCTGATTTCTGAATGATCATGGCAGACACTTTCATCTCCACTGTAATTGCTTATTTGCCCTCAGGCAGTTCATTTGATTACCATTATCATAAAAATATACCTCTTGATGCAGCCTAACATGTTGGTTCAAGTACTCTTCAAGTCCTTCTGATTTTCTCTCCTGTAATCAAAGCATTTAAATTTTCTGTCTTCATAGAAGGTAAGAGATTCTGGGCTTATAATGGGGAACTGCACTTCTGGGACCTGAGACAGATATTTCTATGTTTTACCACAGCCTCAGCTGTCACCCAGATAAACATTTGTGCTGCTAAACCAGAAATCCCTGGACACCAACACTGGCCACCATTATCCAAAAAATTCCCATTTCTTATGAATATCAGCTACCAAGCTGGAACTTCTCAGGTAATGCTGTACATGACAGGACGTTTAAGAGCTGGTTTTAATTATAAACTTCTAAAGAAAAACAGTAAAGAAAATCTTAGCAGCAGAAGTCATGGATCAAACCCTGACTGGAATTTGTTCAGTAATGGCACCAACATTCATTTTTGTCAAAGCATGTATGGGAGTTGCTGGTGCTGCCATAAGGAGAACTGTCACTGCTGTCTCCACATCCTCAGTCCCCTACCCACAGGCAGATGAAGATATTTTTACTCCAGTTTGACAGCTCCGTTCAAGACTCAGCCCAGGCTGTGAGACCCAGAGGCCTTGCTGTGAATCTTGGAAGGTTAATTCAGAAATGGTCAGATCTCTGAAGCACTTTTCTAAACTAGAGGCATAGGTAACACAGAGTTAGACACCTCATAGCCTATTCCAATGGGGAACTCTTACTATGGATTTAGAAAATATCTCAGTCGTGTTCATTTAAAAATCCCCTGCAGAAAAGAGATAAAAAGAGCAACAGGTCAAGAATTGCCTTTGACCCCAAAAAAATCCAGTGAAATGACTTCCAAACAGAATTTCTAGAAGAATTGACTGAGTTCAGAGAAAGAGCAGAGTAGGAGAAATGCAGCCCCAAACTACAATTCCGCCCTCAAATACTCTCTGAACAAGTGAAACAAATGGAAACCTAAATGCACTGTAGAAGTAGGCTGCTGTGTTTTTTTCCTGTGCCTGGAGAGAAGTCCTGCTGGTAGTCAGCTAGTCAGAAACAGCATGACTGGCTTCTCTACCCACTATTCTCCACAGTCTCCCGGCCAGGTGAATGACAGAGGGGTGTTTTCACTTGCAGATGGTGAAAATGGCAGGGCATAATGAAGCAGAGTTCCACTATTTTTATTCTCAGAGTTATTCATAAACTCATGACAACTGTCTCAGCATTATAACCATTGTATCAGATTCAAAAGTGCCATCAAAACCTTCTCTGCCTGGATGGATGCATTACTGTGGTACAAACGAGTATCCAAGCCATTGCTCTAAATGTACCCTACATTGGACATAAAATCCCTTTTTTTTTTGTCTTTGCATCCCCCCAGGTACACAGGAAGTGCTGGGACCCACAGGAAGGTGAGATGCAGTGACACAGCACAAGTGCTAATGCTACAATGTCAAGCCATTAGGCACACAGACACAGAGAGACATAAACCAGCAATAGGTATTATCAGTCTGATGGGAGACTAAAAATTAAGACAGCCAATATAAAAGCTACTAAAAGATTGCTTTCAGGTCACAGTCTTTGTCCTGTTTTGAAGGTCATACTGTACTGAAACTGATCAAATAAAGCCTTCAGGGAGATTCAATAAGCAGGTAATAAGACAATACTCTTTCATTATATTCTGGTTAGGACAATGTTGCTATTTCAAAAGCTCATAACATCTAGATTTCTAATCCAGAAAGTTTAATAAGTGAGGCAGAGTGCTTATGGAGATGTTTGCCTGTAGGAAAAGCTCTTTGGTAACCATTCTAAGAGGAATAGACAGTGCACACACAACAGAGAAATTCCCACAAACTGCTGTCTCTCTGATGAGATCCCGCAGCTGATTGGTGTGGAGTGAGAGAGTCTAGAGCTTTCTTCCCAAGTGGGTGACATCACAAGGTTAGTTATTCAAGATGAGGCCAGTTCTTCAGTCAAGAACTACTTCAAAACTGAGAAAAAAACAAAGTACTTGTGCCCCTGGTAGGATTATTCTTTTGATTAACATGTAAATGCTGTTCTTGTTAACCAACATATTTTCAACTGAGGTGTTGTTAACAATTACATACATTAGTATGCTTTCACTTGTAGCACAAGTAATTAGATCATGTATACTCAGAAAATAGCTACACAATACACAATAGATTGTATAGCCAGAGACAAATATGACATTACTGTCATATATTGCTACATTCTACAATGAAAAAATATAAATGCAGATTAAGGCTTTGTGCCTGTAAGCACAAAATGTTGTGAATACAGGCATAAGAAACAATAGTCCTCTGTATTCCTTTAATACTGATTGATGACCAGCTTGCTTTCCTGCTTCCTGCTTTGTTGATCTGGCACCAATCCGTCTTCCAGGAAATCACAGTATATGTTTCCTAGACTAAATTCAACACCCATTCACTGTGTCTGCCCTCTTCTATGTGTTTTTCCTGTATTTTATCATCCATATAACTTCCTGGCTTTTCTGATTTTTACTTCTTCATTATAGATTTAGCTCTTTTGAGTAGGTAATTTTTTCACAAATACCTTTAAAACCTTGCCTTGCAATCAGTTTTCTCTATAGAAGCGAAATCAACAGTTTGTTTTATTGACAGAGAAACCAAGCCATACATGTTTCCACCTTTCTACAGAACCAGCTGGATGTCTAAGAACTGGGCACACCCCACCTCTTGGCTGCATTCTCCCTGGTTGGCATTGGCACTTACCCACCACTGGAAAACCCAGGTATTGATCAGCCTCTACCAAGAGCTCTTTCACTGTAAATTTCCCAGATACAAACAGTCCTATAGAGGAGAGAAGTATCAGATTATAACAAGAAATATGCATCTCTTTACTAGCGTGGCATGACATTTGGCAAGAGTTAAAGACAAATAGTTCTGGTATTAATTCCTTGCAGCGACTGACTCCCAGTTGTTATGCAAGCCATGACCTGGTATTTGAGTCATACTACAAATGGCAAATTGCAACACTTCCATGGGCAGAAGGCAAAAGCCCCCAATATCACACTAATTTGAGTGTCTTGGGATTCTGAACTGGCAGGCAGCAGAACAGTCCCAAGCAACCCTCCTTAGGTTATGCCACGGAACTGTAATGCACCCTGCTCAGAGCAAATACCTGAGGCAGCAGGCAGGGAGATTACAGCTGCAACAACAGAGGCTGCTGCAAGCTGGAACTGCAGAGCACAGCAAGAAGGGAGGGTGAAGCTCTCAGACTACCAGCCTTGCCTGCTCCTGCAGCCATCAGTTCCTAGTTCTGCTTTCAAGATCAAGTTAATGAATTTGTGAAACAAAAATAAAGCTCTGTTACTGGATTATGCTGAACAATTGCAGTTACAGCTGCAGAACTGATACTGCACCACACCATCTGTTGAGATCTCTGGCTCAGGCTCCAAAACCTCATGCTTTTTATCTTTGAGCTGTTCCAAGTCACTATCATATGTTTAATATGTGTTACAAGGATTAACCATGTGTGTATTGACTCTGCAGCTGGTATCTATTAAATTAACACCTGAGAATTCACCCTTAGCCACTTATCAGTGCCACACACTTGCAATGTATTTCTTAGTGAGAAACAGAACTGCTATTGGAGGTGCATCCCAGCTGCTGATTTGCTGCCTGCTGTGGCCTAAAGCATTTGTGCATCCACTGGAGTGATATAGTTGGAGACTGCTGGAGTCCGTGTGCACTTGCACACATAGAATGGAAAGAGAATAATCATAACCTTATAATGCTGCCAATCTTCCATCCCACCAGCAATTTCACTCTTCCTCTGCTTCCTCACTGGGACATGTTCATGCTAGATGAATGCTAGAAGACTGAGTAGATCTGTTAAAAAGATAGCTCAGGCCTCTCCTCAGTGTTCATAACCCTGGCCTGCTCTGCATGCCGGTAGAGCTGCACTATTTCTGAGGCTATACTGATGCTGCAGTAATAGCAAATATGAGACCACATGCACTTCAGCACAACCTGCACCAGTCAACAGGGAAAATCAAGGTGATATCAGGCAGTTGCACTTTCATGGCTATGATTTATTCTGGGTGGGATAAAGCTACCATGTATAGCCAATCTCTACACAGCATCTCATTGCAGCAATGCTGTAGCAATGCTGTCACTTCCATTTTACTCAGATTGTAAGGCCTCATCATTGTATTCTTGATTCTGCCTCCTGAAGCCCAAGGGGGATTTGCTCTTGTTGAATGCCAAGCACAAAGCCATAGACAAAATGACATTCCTGACCTGCAGCCTGCATTCACTGCCTTTGCAGTCATTTGCATTATGGAGTTTTATTAGATTATTTTCAGTTTGATAAAGTATTGTCAGGCTCAGGTGAACAGAAACAGTATGGGTCATCATAAAAACTCATGTGCTTACCTATGTCTATTCACACGAAGATCTTTTGAGATTCATGCATCTGAGGTATTTTGGATACTAATTTTTCATAAATGCCATGGGTCAAGTGACACACCAAGTGGTCAAATACCCAGGCTTATCACACTGACTTTAAGAGAGGGATAGAATCTTGCCCAAGACATCTGCAATTGCCAGAGAATAATGCTCACTAATGGATACATACAGCCACAAACTTGGCTACTTAAAATTTTAACTTCTCCCCCAACACTTGAAAGCTCCTAAAGCTTCCCTTGCCACCCTGAATATAGAGAATTATTACACCCAGAAGGCCAGAGACTTTGATTCCTTCTTCTGTTTGCTATGGAACTCCAACTATTTGCTCACTCTTTAATGGCAAGACAGAGTAAGATACAATTTATGTTCACTGCTATGTTGTGCTCTCAACACTCCGAACAACCTGTCCGGAAGAGCCGAAGTGGCAGGATGTCCCAACACGCAGCAAGGAAGAATTGGAAAGGGATACCATAACTATTTCTGTTCTTTGCAGTAAGCAGTTCTACAATAATGGTGGATTTTCAGCATAGCAGAGGAGAAAAAACAGCCCAGTAACTTGCTAAGTTTATCGACTGGTTATTCTCACTGAGAGGCACACACAGCAGAATTTCATTTACAGTTTCTTAACTTTTCCAAGAGCAGAGTCCTTGCACTTGAAGGGCTCCAGAGTAACTCAGGGAAAAGTTTCAAACAATAAAAACTAAAAAATTAATTTCATTTTTCAACCTACAAATCCCTTCATTTTTTTGTTTCCCAAAACAGCTACAATAATTGCATCGTCATTCTGAAACCTTTTCACAGCAACTTTCCACGACAAGAAATGGAAAATCTGTGAGAAGCTGACAGTGAGATAAAAGTAAAATACTTGACATCTCCAGAGAGGAAAACTGCATCTGGATGATGTCAGCAATGCAGAAAGTCAGAGGTACACAGCATTATACACTGGAATGAACTCATGCTCACCAGGCTATTTTGTCCGGACAGTCCCAAGAAGCCAGACACCAATGCCAGTAAAAAAATGGAGGATGAGGTTCTCTGGCTAAGTAGCAGCACTTTCTTAGAAAAAAAAAACAAACTGGAAATCTGGAAAATCTATGTTCAAAAATGAGCCAAGTGTAGAAGATTTTTCATGTTTTACTTTTGGAAACACTGCTATTGAATATTTTAGATCCCTTTGAGAGTTCAAGGCAAAAGTGAAAGAAATGAAATAATGTTATCCCATGAAGAATAGTTTTAAAATATTTTTACAGTAATAGGCCGAATTTTTCAGTGTGTGTATCAGACAATGAGAGTATTTTGGCTTGGCTTTGCCTATGCACCAAGGCAGCTCTAAGTACTTGCAAGCTCAAGCTTGTACACATCCCTCTGCCAGCACTCAGCCTGCTTTGATCATTACTTCTCTGTCCACTGCACAGGGTCTGTCGTGCAGAAGTAACCTGCAAAAAGCTCTTTCCAATCAGCAGCAAAAGCAGGGAAGATCAAGATAAGGGAGAATGCTGTCCAAAAAACTACAGTTCAGGCAAGAAATGGAAATGTTTCAAACTGTGAAGAAGCTACTGCATCCCAACTTTAAATCCCAGCTTTATGCTGTTTGTGTGTGCCTGGCATTAGTAATTGGACTGAAAGCCAGCTTGATTGTCTGTGATTTAGCAGTAAATCAAGGCAGGACACAAAGCGTTCTTCTGAGTCATTAAGGGTTACCTACCAGTTTCATAGCCTGCCAGATGCTCCCTTTGGCTCACCACAAAACCAGTTCTTTCCTACAAAGTATGATACAGGCTGGAAAAGGTTCCAAGAAAACACCCATGTGCTTGTGGGATATATTGAATTAGAAGAGCTGTTTTTCTCAGGATCTCAGCTATGGACCAAACCACACTGGACTGTCCACTGCCTAACAGGGTATCTCATTCCTTATGTCCTCTCAGTCCTTGCTGTTTAACCAAGGTCTTCAAACCACACATACTAAAGCTCAGGTGAGTGACAACATCAAGAAAAACAAGACTAAGCCTGTTGCATCCCATCTGCTCCATGCACACAAAACCAGTTGCACAGCTCCAGGACAGTGAAAGCTGTAGAGTGTCATGGAAAGCAGCCAACTTCCTTTTTGCTGTGTTCTCCATTTGCCATCTTTCCTTCACTGCAAATGGATGTTTAACAGTATTTTATTACTTTTTTTTCTCATCTGAGCTATCTGCTGGTTTCTAGGACAATTTCACCCCACTAATCTTTCCTACAAGTAGAAGCTCACTTCAGTTCACACTTCCTAGGACAGTGTTGACAGGTCAGGAAAGTAGTATGTTGCCTCATGTCTTGAAAACACTATACCTGCTATTAAAATAATACTACTTAGTACTTTTCTCCCAACTATTGTGCTGAACCACTGTGTAATAGAAAATAAAGCCTTTCATATATTTGAACTAAGTCATTCAAGATTACATGGATTCTAGATACTTCCATTTCAAACGGGGAAAACTGATTTCTGATTTGCTATTTGACTAAGGTCATACACCCACATGGAAAAACACCTGTCTTCTGTTTCATTAAATAACTTCCAACTATCTAATGCTAGGACCCCTTCCTCAAGTACATCATTTTAACTCTGGACAACCCTTTCCTTGCTATAAATCTTGTTTTTTTTTTTTTTTTTTTTTTAATTTTCAAGAAACTGTATCTCCATTCAGATGCTATCTCCCAGTAAGCAACTTCTAATGAAGGCAACATTAAAGCTGTCTGTCTTACACATTTTTATACCCTGATCATTTTTGTGTCAGCAGCTGCAGCACAGCTCTTTATATGGCTTTTTATTCTCCTACCAGTAGTTCAAATCACAAACAAGACAGGCTTGCTTGCATTTTAACTCCATGCAAGCCTTATTTTAAGTAATAGCATTTGTGTTTGTACTTGCAGGGCTCACAGGTTTTGTAGGTAACATCCACTTGAACAACAACTAAGAAAATGAGTCTTGAAAAACAACCTAAATTTCTCCACAACCTTTTCTAGATCACATAAACCTATGTGGCAGATCTCATCTTTGAGCTATTGCTGAAGCCCTTTCTTTCCATTTCCTGCAAATCGATGAAAGGGATATGAGGATATCAGATATGATTTCAGGAGACATGAATTTTCCTATAAGTTCCACTGATAATCTGCATTACTCCAGGAAAATTTGCTTGCTTAGGGAGCCCTAAACGTAAGTGAAAGCAATGTTTCCATATGAATCCTAACTTTGGTAAACCATAAATGTCCATGGCAGGTTTGAATTAATAACTAATTTCATTTTGTGACAAGAGGATCTGTAAAGACTCTAAGCATAAGCCAAAATTTTGAAACATGACCACTAAAGACAGGCTCTTAAATGTCTAAGTGGCTGATCATCTCAACTGTGATTTCACAGTTTGCTTTTAGGACTCCCATTTTCAAACAGGGGTCAGGACTCATTAAATATTTAGGTTTTAAATATGATGTGCAGCTCTCACCAGAAGCAGTGTCCTGACTCTTGAGATGTCAGAAATGTAAATATTCCTTTTGAGCTCAAGAGATTCCTCAATGCTGTTTGCAAGATCTGAACTTCCTTCTAAGTCAGCACCTTCTGGATCAGGTAAAGGAAGTGAGGTGAAGCTGCTCAGTTACTGAAATACTGAGGCCCTCACCTTCCCAAACACTTGCTATACCTTTCCAACAGGAAAGGATCATCAGCTCTCACGTTAAAAGCAAACAGAAATTACTTCATTATGTGAAAAAAACCCCACACTTTTAAAACTGTTTGTATGTAGGCAACTCACTTCTGTGACTGGTTTCACACACACACAAGCTTGTTTTACTACTTATTTTCCCAGGGAGCAGCAGAAACATTTAAAATCCAGGATGTTTGAAGAATGGCATTTTCTCAGACAGGAACTCTATGAAACCAGTTTTACCATTCTGTCTTTTCAAAGGTAAGTATGTACTGGGTGTTGTCTGATGTTCCTGTTCTTCTGAGGAGAACACAGGGAAGGGGATACACTTATGCATCTGCACCATAGAACTCCAGACTTTAGCAGAATAGTTCACATGTATTAAACTGACAGAGAAAATTGCTGTTTAGATTTCACTCAAATGAAGAGACTGCATATTAATACCTTTGAATTGGTGCTTGCTAGAAAAGGCCATAAGTAGGCAAACAGACCCCAGACAGCACTGGCTGGACAAGCTTTCCTCTTAATCTTACCCAGAATTCAGTGAATAGGCTTATTTTTTCAGTTTTAATCGTGTTCTAAACCGGACTTCTTCTCAGCTTAAGTCTGCCCCCAATACTCCCCGACAGAACTGCACACAAGTCCTTTGGCCTCCTCCTCCCTAGACAGAGTAATTTGCCTTTTAAGATGAGTCAGGTTTAGCAACAGGGAGTGTGAACTCTTCCATGAGCAGGCTTGGGAAGGAAGGGAACATAGCAGAAAGGAACTTCCATGGCCACATTCTTTTATGGTCCCACTCACATAACCACATTTATTTTGTGTGCTGTAAAGTTCATTTCTTTCAAATTAGAAGAACAATACATGAGATGTTCTTGTAAGTATCCTTTATACCTCAGAAACTTTGCTCCAGTTTATATGGCACACTTTTGGCAGCAGAGAGACAAAAGCCAAGTAAGAGGAAACAGGAAAGATACACATATGGAAACTGAGATGCTTTATGGCTTTGGGAAGAATGGAGATGTAGTAAGTAAGAAACAGAGAAGAAGCAAAATGGGAGAAGTGGACCAAGCTTGGAAGTAGAACAATTATGAGAAAAGACAGAGCAGAGACAAGCTGTATCATGGCTGTTGCACCTCCCTTCAGCTTTTCCCCAAGGATAATTGTGCCTCCCTGAATTGCCATAATGGAACAGCAAACACAAAGAATACAAGGCACTTACATCCTGTGACAGTGGAGGCACACAGATTATACAGAAAGGTGTGAGGGCTCTGGGAGCATTAGGAACCTTCATAAAACAGGTCTACATAATGCCATGAAAATTCATGCAATGAACTAGTAAAACTAGCATCAAACAGGGCTCCAGGTACAAGGTTTGAGACATTGACTTACCCAATTCAATTTAATATGAAAAAAAGGGTTCAGCTCTGGAATCTCATCGTTTGACAGATTCAAACAGCTAATTCCCCAGAACTCATAATCACACAAAAAAATTTCTACTGCTGCTTTGAGCTTTTGAGCTGTAGTTTTGGTACCTGTGTGGGAGACAATCCTAGCAGGGGCTGAACACCTTTAGGTTGCATTCTCTTCAGATGAATCATTAAATTAAATACTGTTACACCATACATAATATTTATTGTACTGTCATATAATTAAGAATCTATCAGAATTCAATATCATAACATGTAAGAGGAGTGGGGGAACTTATATTTGTGTATGTGGTACTGTCAGAACTTGATAGAACAATTATGCTACAAAATTAGCTTTCCACTGAAGGATGTTCCAAAATTTCTTTAAAGACAGCTGGCAGCTTTTAAAGCTTGCACCTGCTATGGATCACGTTGAAAAGGATTTTTTTTCTGAACATTTTCTTGTGATGCTCAAATATTCCCATGAAAAGAAGCCAGAATTTGTTTTAACCTGGTAGAGCACAGATAATTAGTTCCAGTCCCTGCAGAGACAAAGAGCCCTTCTGACTATACCATGAATGAAAGCATGATCCCACACAGAAGCAACTCTCACCTCAGTGTGGCACTGTGTCTTTTCAGAAGTACTCTCTTCTGTTTCTGCAGCAGTCCTTCTTACAGCACTTCCTTGGCACTCCTGTGCAGAGATATAGGCAGAAATATTTAAAAATCAGTTTGACCTTTAGGAAGCAGAGTCATCAATACTGTTGCTTTCAGTCCATCTGCCCATGGGGAAAAAAGCTTTCTGGAGTTACCAGAAAGCTGTGCAGAGAAAATAGGGTTAAAGGAAGACCACTCTGGTTGCAAAATCGGGCTCTCAAACATTAAGGATCACCAGAATTAAGGTGACTTGCATAACACTACATATTCAAGTACAGTCTTTAATTATATAACATAAATGGGTTTTCACAAGTTCCATGATTCAGTCAATACAGGAATGGATAAAAGTCACTTAGGACTTAAGGTTGTTATCATCTTTGTTCCGGTTACAAAAAGGGAAAAAGCAACTGCATTAGGCAGCAAAATAGCCCTGTGTCCATGGAGAACTGAGGGCATGCTGGTGGGGAACTGCACAGCCCATGCTCCCGTGCCAGCAGGCAGCACTGCAGAAGCTGTGGCTTCATTTGGGTACCACTGTGGATTTCCAGGAGAAAATAAGGTTCTGCTGGTTATCGCTCTGGCAACTGACAGGAACTCAGTTCCTCACTCCTGCATGCCTTCAAGGTTAATTGGTCTTTCTTTTGGCTTCTTATCTCCCCACTCTTTCCATATCCCCTCTATCTCCAACCTATTGTCACCTGGAGATAACGTTCCTGCCAACTGCCATGTTTGTCCTGATCAGACAGCAGCCACAGCAGCCACTAAGAGGCATCAGGGGTATGTAAATGTGAAATTTCCAGGCAAAACCCACAAAAAAGGCAAGAAGTGGAAGAATATCTTCAGTTCTGGGAGTACACACCCCCTCTCAGTTCAATGCAAGGTCTTAACTAAAATCTCAGGAATAACATTCAGGTTTAATGTGAGTGTATCTCTGGAGGGAGAGGAACTTGTCACAACTAAGGGGGGCTTGCTACCTTTGTGACAGATGAATACAGTGTTGGAGCCTCTCATCGACAACATGTGACAAGAAAACCTTGAAATAATATTTCAGCTTCAAGCATCATCAAGCTCCAGCTTGTCTGAAGTTCAATTCACTTACACAGAAAGAACTAGTGCAGTAGAGACCTCCCTGACTTCAGCTGAATTCAGCCTCAACATGAGATGGAGAAGCACATCTCTCTCCCCAGAGAATGTAACAGTATAAATAAAAGGGAAAGTAAATGAAAGAAACTGTGAAAGAGAAAGTACTATAAGAAAAAAACAATTAGACTGAGATTAGTCATTAGGGGGTGGTCAGAGCTGCTACTTGTCTTCATGTGAAAAACACTGAATCTTTTGTCTCGGTCTTCAGTGATTTATCTGTAACTTGTAACAGCAAAAGCATGCATCATGGCCACAGGGAGTGTGGGAGATGGTAGTGCAGATGCATCCCAAGTCTGGTAGCAGGGTAGCTTCTTTTATCACAAGGAAAGGCAAAGTACTTAGCACAAGTAGTTTCGCTCCATTCCCTGTATTCTTCATGTATGATTACAGCAGGAGGCAGCTATCACTTATTTTCTCTTGTGATCCTACAATGGTTTTTCACCATAGGCTTTTTACGTCTAGAAGCAGCTCTGACGTGTGTCCACACCCTTCATGAACAGAAGAGATGCAGTGCTGAGTAAAACGCTGCTGACTCCTCTGCTGTTCCCACCCTAGACTGCAGAAAGTGTGCCAGATCTGCCACGAGTGGAGCTCAGGGATAAACTGATTGCAAACGAATCATTCAGATGCATTATTGGATTTTTAAAGCTTAGTCTTTTGCTAATTCAGGAACACAAATAGCTAATTGTACTGTGTCTAGCTCAGATTACGTCTGAGAAAGGATCTTGTGGGCAACTGGGAAAGAACACTGCTTTCGCTTTTATTGTGGGAAGCATTACCTAAGCATAATGCCATTGGAAATGGCTGAAGGGGATTGCATCTGGTTAGGGAGGAAGTTACAACCATAATAATTAACATCAAATTAGCTGCTGTCTCATCTTGAGCCAGGCAAGCCCATCACATTCCTTTTCCCAGCTGCCCTCTGGTGGAAGGTTCTGCAGAACAGCCCCAAGCAGGAAAACCTTGGTGCAGTGCACAGGCCAGGTAAAGGCCACAGGTGGCTTCCACATTTCTGTTTCATTTTACTGGAAGGTGGCTGTGCATGGTTCACTGACTAAAGTCAAAAGGGATCAAATTGGAATCAAAAAACCCCGAGCAGATGCCCCTGCCCAGAGACAGGAGAGCTTAGAGAGGCTGAGCTAGAGTGGCTGTCACCCCTTCAGTACAGCACCTCTCTTTATGTGGTCACCAGGTTTCTGACCAGTGGGTAGACAGCACTTTGGCATCGAGACATAAAAAGCTTACAGTGAAAAGGATCACCAGTAAAAAGGCAAACAGTTCTCATGTCTTCACACAGTCCCATACAACTGGATGGGTGGAGCCATGTGAAGCTGAGATGTCAGGCACAGTTTGGGGAGTGGGAGAGTGAATGTGGGCTGCAGTACCCTCTGTATTGTTGGCCACTCTCCAGGCAATTCCCACCACACACATTTATGTGCATGATTAGTGTTTTTGCAACCTTTGAATGCAAGACAGATAATGAGCTCAAAACTCTTGCACGACTCTGCAGTCACACACACACACATCCCTAGGTTACCTGACTGCCCTTCCTGCACAGACAGCACTAATAACACTCACCCAGAGCCACTTGCCTTGGCAGGAACCCCTTGTGTCACCTGTGCTCTGGATCAGTAGGGACACTCTCTGCCCTCGGCCTAATTAGCTGTAACAGAGTGGGAGAGCAAAATCCAAGCCCTGTACTTGGTGCCTTCTCTCAGTTGAACATGAGCAGTGCCACACTGACCGGGCCCCTCCACCCAACAGCACTGGTGCTTAACAGCCTCTGGACCTTTAGTTCCCTGAGTGCTTCCACACTCACCTCCCCAAAGAGCCTGGCTGGGGCCATGGGTAAGGGCTTTGTTTTCTTGCCCATGTGGTTTACAGAGCTGCCTTTCTTTGTTCCTTTGCATTTGCAGGCACTGGGCATCTCTGGGGTCGTGAGTGGTATGGGAGTTTCAATGAGAAAGATTTATCATAGAGATAAAAGAATCCTGTTTGACATCACAGACTCTCATGATGATTTTCAGCAGTATTTCTCCATTATTTAAGTTGTACTGGAACACTTTTTATAGAGAATGGATTTCTAGTCTATTATTTTCATAAAGGATTTCAATAAATCTCTCTTGAGATTTAAAACACATATGCAAGTTTATCAGTATATAAATCCTATATTTGTCTGCCACGCCTCTACCTGACTAGAGGTGCAATGAGGATGTTCAGATTTGGTTCTCTAAAAAGTTTACAACTACATTATGAAATAATACAGGCATTTAATGGTTTGTATTATTTCAGTTTTTCATGCTGCTATTATAAGGAAATGTTTCATGTAAGCTGTACTTAGGCATTGACACAAGACTTTTTAAATCTACACACATAATTCTGTAACATATCAAAACAATTCCCAGATACATAAAGTTTTTAGATCGCAAACAAGGCAAGAGCACCAAGAAAGGAAAGCATATTTTTCACCACATGTTTCCAGCAGAATCAAAGGGCATGACTCAGTTTCCCTTCAGTCCTCGGGAGCACAAAGGACCCTGGTTTGCAAGTTGAGCAATAAAACGGCCTCCAGTCCCACACTCACAGCACCACCACAATGAGCCCTTCATTAGTGGGCACTTCCCGTCAAACTGTTGAAGGGGACACAGGTTTACCAAACAGCTAATCCTTGATAATGAAAGGTTTCCAACAAAGCTGCCTTTCCAGGGAGTCTGGGCACTTTCACATTAGCAAGAAGTGAATAGACAAAGTGGTTCAGGAAACATGCCAAACAGTAGCTCATGCATTGAAACACAAAGACCTGCAGTCTTCAGGGAGCTAAAGAAAAATTACAGTAGTGTTTTGAGTTGTTTCTTATCATCATAATTACTTTCTTCTTCACTTTCTTTCATATTCTTTAATGAATAGTCTTCAAACTACAGAATATATACACATTTGTCTCCTAAATTTCATTTGCAAATACAAATCAGTTTCTGCAGTACCTTATCCCACCCTCCATGTGAGCCAGGTTTCCTCTCTTTGCTGTGGGCCTCTTCTGGACCTATGCCACTTTGCTTACTATCAGTCCTATGCAACTGTAACACCATTGACTGCCACCCCTTCATTTCCTCAGGGTTTTGTTTTAACTTGGTATTTAACAAGGCAACAATTGGATCTTTTCCTTCTGGGGTCTATTTTAAGGCAGCCTTGTTTAGTCAGATGCAATTAGGCATATAAGATCCAAGATAAGTATTTTTCCTTTAGAATTGTAAAGGCAATGCATATTTGGATTTAGGTAAAGAATGTCAAGATTAACAACAAAATATGAAATACAAGCGTTATGGAAACAGCTTTTCTTTTTGACAGAGGGTCATGGCAAAACAAATTCAGGGTGGCAGAAGAACCAATTCACAAGGACAGAGGAGCTGTAGGACAGGCAGGTTTGGGTATGGAAGCACAAGGTGTAAATAATCCTGAGTGCACTGTGGAGCCCTGGGAGGGACTATGCCACCCTTGTTCACCTTCCCTGCAACTGGTCAAGGGAGCAGGAGGAGAGCACAGCTCATGTGTGTTGTACCTTCTCATAAAAGACAGCAACATGCAGAAAGCAGTTCTAGCCATTCCTGACATACTCATCTATCCCTTTATTTTTTTCTCTGAAGGGAACAGGAAGGTGCTGTTGACTTCACTGGGAGCACCTGTCCCTCACTCTTGTGCGTGTGGTGGGGCAGAGAAAGGGAGCTTGTTGGAAAGAAGATAACTGGTATAACCCAGCACTGAAAACCCCAGAGACAGAACTAGGCTGACACCTGATGGTTCAAGTTCAAGTCAGAGGACGATTATGCTACTGCTCATGCTGGTTGCTGACAGACAACTCCACTTGCTACAGCAGTCACTTTAAAGAAGGAGCTTTTATGTCGACACCCATCTGGGTCTAACCAGTTTATATTCCAGCAGAATTAGGCAGGTCAGGAGTTGAGCTCCTGGAGTTCCTGGCCATGTTGCCAGAGGGATTCCCTCAGCCAAGAGCCTTCTGGATGCCAGCAGCCAGCAGAGGGCAAGCTGCCCCCACGCCTTCAAAAATATCTGAGCAAATACATTTTTGGACTGAGCTATGTCTGGGGGAAGACAGAGTTGGGAAAGAAAAATGAACTACACATCAAGTGTCTCTCCAAATGAGGCTCCTGGAATAATTATTTCAACCAAAATAGTCTGTTACCTTTCAAAAAAAAACCATTGTTGTGAGACAAAGGTTGCACACCTTCTCATTTTTTATTTTCTAAATTAAGTTGCTAAGTCTTGCATTAAAAGAGTACTGATGAGACCTGCTTGAAGCTATAGGTACTGAAAGTCTGTCATCTCTGCATGAATCATGAGAGGTTTTTGTGCTGGCTGACCAACCACGACATGGTGCAGGCAAGGATGTGAGGCATTGCCACATATTTTGCCAAGAAAGCTCCAGCTTGTGGGGGAGGTCACCCAGGTGAGAGTCTGCTTTTGTAGCAGTCTGTTGCCCTCTGGGCTGAATCAGACCCATCACCTTGCTGAATATTTCCCTGCCAGCCTGTATGTGCACCGGCCCAGTGTGCCAGCTCAGTCCTCACAGCAACACAGGACTGTCATTTCTGGGCAACAGAGTGGCCAGGACAGTGCAGCACAGTGGCATCCAACCCTCTGCTTTGGACGTGCTCAGTTGTTTTGGACCATGCCCATCTCTGAGGTCAACCTTATCAGCAACCACAAGTGCACGTCTGCTTCCCCTCTAGCCTGTCTATCTTTATCCCAGAGCCTTCTCAACTCCTCAGGTGAGTCTCACAAAGTCAGCTGAGCTGCAGAGGAGCTGCTGAACCATTTCCTTGTGGCCTCCTACTGCAAAGTGCTTGGAAAACTAGCCAGCACTTTTCAGCTCTACATCCCTTTCACTCCCACCCATGACCAGCATTTGGAAATAGTGGAATGTCTCTACTTCATGACAGAGATGTACAAAATTACATTAGTTCTTTGACTGAACTTAATACAGCAGAGAGAAAAATCAGGTAGCTCAGGCTGCTTGAGAACAAACCACACTCCAACCAAGAGGAGTATATCCTTGCCTTAAAAGTCCAAAGGAAATAAGTGAAACTTGGGTCTTAATTCTTCTGCAAGACTCTCTAGTTGTGGGGGGAGTATATAAATCACTTTGAAGATGTAGGGACTATATCTGAGCAAAGAATGTAAAATAAGGCTTACCATCAGAGCAGTGTGGTTTCTACAGCCCTTACAGCTATCTGAAGTTGACCATTTGCCATACTGGAGTCCTCTCTTCCTTGTTTATTTGTCACAGTAAAGTAATTGAACCAAAGAAGTTATATCATTTTCTCTCTTGGACTAAATGAATGGATAATGCTCATTTGCATTTGGCAGGCTAACACAGGCCTTTCAGCAGTCTTGACAGATATTGCATATAATGGTCTCGGTTTTGTTCAGCTCCACTGTCCAAATGTTGAAAGTCTTTACACATTACACTCTCTTACTAAAAGACAAAAGCTAAACTGTTACTGAGGTTTCACATCTATGCAGCATCTCTATGCTGTGCTAAACAACAGCTTGTTCCCCAAGAGGCAGAACTGATGAAGTCTGGTTTCCTGTGGATTTTTGTCCCCTAAGACATCCTTTCCCCCCACATTAGCTCTGTTCCCATCCATAAATGCTGACTGGCCAGTTGGGGCTTGTCAATAAAAACACACATTAGGAGAGTTCCCTCAGTAAGAGCACTAATTTGAACATTCATTGATTACTTAACTGCCAATGTTTATAAAACTTGCAGGAAGCTTTCATGCTCTTCTACCCCTTTTAAGTTTGGTTAAAAACTATCAGTAATTTCAAAAGGTGCATGCAGTGAGACAGACAGACATAGACATCTCAACTGCCTCGTTTTCTTATGAATTAAGCTAAAAACTTACTAAAAAGTGATTCTTCAAGCTTTTCAGCACTGTAAAAGATGGTTCTTTGCCGTTTCAGGAGTTAGAGTGCTAACTCTGATACTGGGCACAATGGCATTCTCCCATTGCCCATTTTGGGATAGTCAGGACTTCTCATAACCCGTTCCTTTCAGGGATGTGATGGCAGCAGAGGTTAAATTTCCATGGATTGGTATGCACACCAGGACCGAAACATATCCATACCCTCCAGGGATGCAGATTTTGATTAAAAGTATTCTGACCCCACCTGGGCAAAGAAAATCCTAGTAAACTCTGAGCACTCAAACACTTCTAATAAGTGTCAACAAATTATTGGAAACTTTGGCAGAGCAGAAAATGGTGTACAACTATCTGTAAAGTGTTTGTTGTGCTCAGTATGTGAGTTAGGAGGGCTGGGCAGTGGCCATTTCAAACATTAATACCTTAAACCAGGTGTTGAAGGGACAGAGCACTGGATTCTTAGGGATTGTCTTTGTCAAATAATTGAGGGAGTTAACTTCATACACCTTCATATATTTTCTGCAGTGTCTACTGCAAGACCACAGTCTGAATTTATTTGTTACACAGAGATGCTGCAGACATCAGCATGCAATGAATAAACATCAACCAGGTATCCAAAGCATGGGTATTCTCACCAGGTACAGGCTATTGCAGCAGAACCTGCCAGGTCAGTGCTGCAAAGTGGTGCCATCAACTGTTGTCATGAAAAGTCTCAACAATGAATCAGATCTAGGGCTCCTGAATTACTATCTACCCTTCAAAATATTTTCCTCTGGATAGTGATGATTAAGCCTGGTTTCCTGATGGATCTCCTGCTGTACACTAAACCAGAAATCTTAAATGGACTGTAAATCTTTGTCTGGAAAGCAGATTCCCTATTCTACTTGCAATATAGTCAGTGTTAACAGCTACACAGATGGTAACCACAGCATTCTTGCTACAAATAAGCAAATATAATATGAAATGTATGCTTTAGCAATTCATCCTCAATAGGTTGAGCTCAGGTTTTCCTTATTATAATTTGAAGCACTTCATATATTTTTACATGCTATGGATAGTACAAAGTCTCAGAAAATGTTTCTCCAGGAAAACCTGGGGAATGTAATAGTTTAATAGCTTCATATATGTGACTTTAAAAGCAATATATCCTGCAGATTATGCATTTTAATCATTATCCTGAATCTGCACTAAGACACTCCAGTGGCAATTAAGAGTGGGTATGAAATTATACATCAGTTTCACCTAACCAAGAAATTTCCAGTATTTAATTCCTCAGTGTTTCTGCTTCCCTGAATGTAAACCATAGACCAATTTTAGTTTTATTTTAAATGGCAACTGAAGCTGATAATCTTGAGTCACTTGATCAACAAGTAGAACTCATAGGATCCATGTACAGTGCAGTCACACTCCTCAGCATCCTGACTTACCACCTAAAGCCAAAACTAGTGGACAAATTCTGATTTGAAATCATACTGGATCAAGTAAAGCACCTGATGGCAGCACAAGTTCCCCAGGGACCTTTCACTTTTTCACCAGAAAAAGGAAAGTGTATTCAAGCAACAAGAAATAAAAGACTTTGGGCTCCCAGGTTATCACAGCACTTAGGGGATGAGGGATCTTTAAGCCATGCACTTTGCCCTCCCTGAGGGACACTGCTATGAAAGACAAACAAGTTGCACCTCTGCACTCTTGCTACAGACCCTAGAGAGTGAGAAAACCACCACCAGAAGCAGCCATCTACCAGGAGGAAAGCACCTTTCCAAGCATCCCAGTGCTCTTTATGTAGTGCCTAGCACAGCCACAGAGATGTCAACATTCATGTAAAGTGGGCACACTGAAATGCACTTTACTCCCACTACGAACCAGGAGGAGCTCCTGGGCCAGGGTCACCCTGAACAGGAACTCCTGTTTGCACAGCCTGCAACAAGGGGGAACAGGTCACAAATGAGTGAAGGAAGCCAGAGCAGCAATGTGTGAAGGAAGCAGCTCTGTGCTCCCTCAGGCAAACCCCTTGTCCTCACTGGCCAGGAGCTCAGCAGTTTACAAGCCAGTTTCTATAGAAAGGGATTCTCTGCACTAGGCAGGCAAAGAGGACACTGCACAGAAACAGTTATAACAAAAAAGGAGGCTACAGTGATACAAGCTCAAATGTCATGCTGTAAACAGGGGCTTACTGTTGAACACATCTACCTTTTATCTACTACTTCAAATGCATGCCAAGGAAAAGCCTGGGTTTAGTCAATCTAAACTGAGAATAGCTGTAGGAAATAATATTGAGGATTTCTTTCAATCTTTGGGATCCATTCATTCCTAAAATAAAGGATAGACAATATATGAGTGTTAGGTTATCTGCATTCAGTTCCTTGCTCTGTCCTAGACTTGCTGAATGACCTTGAGCAAATAATTCACTGTATTCACCCTTCACTCTCCTTTTGCTACATCACAAAAAGATACTGGAAGACTGAATATTTGGAGAAGGCACTCAGACACCATGGTGATAAATTCTATACAAAAAAGTACAGGCATATTTAAAGGAAAAGATAATGCTGTCCTGACTCTCTATAAACTATGTGCTTTCCTGAAAGGCCAGGAAAGCACATAGTTTATAGAGTCAAGACAGAATTATCTTTTGGGTTTTGTCCTTTATCATAAACAATTATAAAGCAACAAATACTTTATCATTTTCTTTTTCTTCTTTGCAAAGGACACAGTCATCTTCTAAGTGCTGCTTTACATTGAAAGTTAAAACAAGTTATCAGAAAGCTAAAAGTGAATTCATTACATACCAATGTCATGTTAAAATGAAGTTTGACCAATGACACACCCTCATTCTCTTGACTGCAGAGCAAATACCTGAGCAGTATAATCATTGCATGCAGCGATTTCACCTGTTCTGTACTAAGAAGCACATGCTACCAGTGTAGTCTTTCTACAACAGCCTTTGAAGAACCAAAATGAAAGCAAGTTCTAACTGCAGACAAATTAATCCAGATTCTATCTTTGCTTGCAGAGCTTGCACTGACACCAGAGGATAACCAACATTGCACTTCATCAGTTCAGGAGAAAATACTTGGCACAACTCCAACACAGAAGGCAACAAAGATCTGTAGGACCTCTGTTATCATAATTCCAGTTACAAACACAAGAGGCAAATTACTTAGGGGACTTTTAACTTGTTTTTGATCAAAGACAGTATCTGATAATGCAGGGCAAGAACTCACCTCTATCTACTAGAAATATATTTCATTTATAATGGGAAATGCTGACTTTTGCACAAACAGTTTACACAGCCCACTGCCTGGGGGCAAGGATTACAGAAAATACTTTCTGACCAGTCCTTTTAAAGACAACTACACAAGTCTTGACACAGCTAACCTCTGTGCTCTCCTTCCACATTTGCTGCCAGGACAGAAACACATACTTTTTCTCCACTAAAGAAAACATGATTGAAACAAATGCAAGGTTCTCATGTTCAACACAATACATACTTGGACATCATTATGAGATCTTCCTTTTCTAACACTTTGAATGTCACTGTGCAGCTAGTAGGCATAAGGAAAAATCCAGAAGGAAAAATGTGAGTGTACTCTGATTAAATTTTACTTGCCACGCACATACCATGGCTTCAGGAGCATTTCATGTCTCTTTAGAGATTTTTCATACAGTGTTTCACAAAGAGGTCACTGCTCTTTAACCCACTGGCTGTCACTGCAGCCCCAAGAGAACTCTGCTTCCCTAAACACTCACTACATCCTAAAGCACAAGTGGAAAGGAGATACAGAGGACAGCTATTCCTGCTGCATCAGATAGATTTGGTGGTGATTGGTGTGAGAAGTTTGGTCCCAACATGATAACTTTGCTCCATCAGCAGCAATAGGTAAAACACATTCAGTTTAGTGTCTCCCTAGAGAGTAATGTAAGAATAAATGGGACAGGAAGGTTCTGCCTAGTACAGGAATGGGAACAGTAGGCTCTCTGTTCAGATTTCCTTTAACACCCTGATAATATTCTCTAACCATGGCATAATATTAGTCCTTCACCTCATTCTTTAAGTACGTCTGAGGTGTGTTAAAGAGAGCTGAAAGACAAACTGGATGTAAATTACATTGGTTCCAAACTTATTACAAAACCATGTCTCAGGGATTTTCTCCTTTTAGTAGCAACACAGCCTTTTTACAGACAATAGCCAAAACACTAATGCCAGAGGGCTGACAACTTACACCAAAAAGAAAACTTCCTGACAAAAAGGATGACAGGTGGAGTCACTCTTCTTCTATGCCAGAGACAGCTCCCTCTCTGTCAATGGAGGAGCTGTCTCTCCCTTGTCAACTTTCACTTTAACTCCTGATCTACACTTAAACAAACTTTCTCTGGCAGTCAGGCAGATCCATTGTGTCACATGCCTTGTTCAGGAAGATGGGGAGCTGACAGGAAACCCCTTTGGCTAAACCAACCCCTGTTAATGCCAGCTTGCCATTTCTTACATCTGTCATCAGATACTGTATGTATTAGTAACTGGACAGGATCAATTTGCTGGCAATGGTCACAGAGCCGGCTGCTGAACTATCCCTTGGAGATGTGGGTTAAACCATCAGCACCTGACAAACCACAGACCACTCTGTGTGAGGAACTAAGAAGCATCAGGGCCAGGTGCTGACCAAGTATGGCTTAGGCATTGCTCCATTACCAGTGAATACTGCCATCCACTGCAGGAGCATTTAGTACAAAGCCAGAAGCAGAGAGCAGGTCTGCTCTCCTTGCAGCAACAACTCCTCCTTCAGTGCTAAGGGCAGGAGAGAACAGGTGCTCATCTTCACTGACTTAGTAACTTCTGCTGGCATTGACTTGCATTGCTGACTCTACTGTTCAGACAGAAGTGTCTGGCTTGGATTTAGTGATGCCTTAAATACAAGCTGAGAAGAGACAAGCAGGATAAACCTTGAGAGCTATTGACTTTCAATCGCCTTTTACAAATAGGAAGTTGGACACTGAATTACCATCCATCAACTGTAAGCTCAGTTTTTCTGTTAATATAGAATTACAGCATGTAATGTAGATTACAACATGTACTGTATAACTACATAATGCAATGTAGACTACAGCAGTGCACCTTCCACTCTTTGGAAAAGGCACTGATTTGAACAGAGTAGTGCCATGGAGACAGGAATACAATTATTCTGTGCCAAATGCCTTTCTTTTGCCCAGCTGTCTCTTAGCTCTACCTGTTCACTCCCCTGCTTCAAGACCTCAGACCTTGCTTTTTGACCTGTGATCTCTGCTGTGATTGTTAATATTATATTTATAAACAAAGTAACCAAATCAAACTAACCAAACAATTGCTTCAGTAACTTTTTTGTATCAGTCTATATATCTGAAATCTACTCTATTACTCCTAATAAATTCAACTGTTTAGACTTGCATGTTTTATCTCACAGTTCTCTGCTGCTGTATTAATGACTGAATACAGCTTTAAGTGGACAATTCACATTGAAAAGGTGAGATTTTTTTATGATTTTTACCAAACTCACTTTAGGGTAATGGACAGGTATTGTGCTATACAAACCTCACTGGCCTCCTCTCTTGTGTTAGAGAAGAGGAATTGGGTATGCTCTGAGCACAGCACACCAGCAAACAGTGGTTTGTGCCATGTTTCTACTTGTCCATGAGTCTCCCTGTTCAGTTATTTTGAATAGCACAGAACATGAAATCATGGCTCTCTCTTTCTGTGCAAGACGTCAGACAGGTCACCTACAGCTGTGCAAAAGATGTGGGGTTTTGTCTTGGGTCACAGGAGACCAAGGCTTAGTGTAACCTGCCTGAGTCAAATACAACTAATGCTTCAAGTGCCACAGCTTGCAATCATTAAAGGTATCCCAGAAATTAAAAGTACAAACCTGGTATAAACAAAAATCTGGCAGTGAGGAAATCACTTTCTTTCCAAAGACTGTTTTGACACCTGATAACAAACTATTCAGATCCTGAAAGGAAACCTTATTTCCATCCCAGCACTCTTGAGAGCCTGGAATGGGGGGTGGAGGGGAGGTAAAGGCAAGAGACTGAGAAGTGACACACAAGGGGAGTAACCCTCCAGAGATAATCAATGGCTTCGTAATGAGCAGCCAACTCTACTGAATATTGATTAGCCAGTGCTGGCAAGCTCTGCTCCCGGGAGGTCAGCACTCCTGCCAGCTGCCTTGTGTGAACACAAAGGAGGCCTCAGCAAAAGGCAAATTGTAAATGGCAGGTTTTATATGAGAGGCACCATTCAGGCCCTCAGTAGAGGAAAAAACCCAGAAGTATGGTCACTGCACAGGCAAGCAGAAAGCAGCAGCAGTCCTGCTAACTTCTGTTATTATACTGTGCTATGAAGTGCAATTCCAGGTTTACCCTAATAAACTTGTTCTAAAGATTATCACTCCCAAATATACATGATATTATGAGTTGCCACAGGTTTCTCTTCCCTAAAGATTTCACAGACATGTGAAATGGAGTGCTTTCATCGACATCTGCCCCCAGAAATTTCTCCCAGTGTTACACCTCAGTACATGCCAGGTATGAGTACACATTTCAAGGTGATACCACATGCTGGCCTAGGCCAGCTCCAAGCACACCTCATGCACTTCAAGCACGCAGCTGTGTGTTAGTACTCCATCCCTCCCAGAACAATCTGTTCTTACTGTTCCGTTCAGTAACAAAGATTTTAGCTTTTTGTATTTTCTTTAAACAAAAATAGTTAGATATTAGGTTTATTATTACAGCCATTGGTACATATACACAGAACACATATGGCTGAGGAAATTAATTATTAGTGACTAAAAGGATATCCTACCTTTTTAGAAGCAGACAGTCTTTTCTCATAGGCTTTCTGTGAAAAGAGAAATTGGGACAGTCAGGGAAAAGAGATCTGGAAACTGCGTTAAGATAAATAAAGAAAAAATTTTAAAAGGAGAAAAAGAAGACATGAAAAAAGTTCCAGTTTCTGCCTGGTGTAACTCATCTGGCTTCAGTGGGATTGTCCCAGAGTAGATTCGTCCCTCTGTCTTTGCCAAAAAGAAAACAACAGGAGCCAGTCAAAGGCATCTGCTTTTGCATTTCCTCAGTGAATCTGTTCATTATACTCTCCTGATAGAGAAGTTATAAACAAAGGCACTTCATGATGCTGCATCGTGCTATCCATAATTACATTGTATGTGCTTCATCAGCATACATGCTTCAGGGCACACTGCAAAAGCTTCTTATGTATTCAGGACTCTTTCTGAGAGGGTGGGTTAAATGAAGAGAGGGAAAAGCTAACAGTTAAAGCAGAAAAGGAAAACCTGACTAAACCTAACACGTTACTTAGAGAGGAGCTCAGTGGAAGAGGGAGGAGAAGAAATTATCTACACACATTGGAGAAAAAAAAAAAGGGGGGGGGAGCAAAATTCCTGCCTACCACTATCCCAGTCAGTATGTATGCTTTAATATTTTCACTTACCATTTCTCTTTAAGATCACACACCCTCTAAAATAGTAATCATGTTATGTGGTGTTACCACATGAAAACCTCAGTCTGGATGGGGATTCAAAAGAATTTTTTAAAACAAAAAGTTCACTTTGGAAGCTCTCTGAGGCTAACTTTTATATAAGTGGCCAACCATGTTCTGACTTCAGAGTGACATAAGTCAGTTATAACTCCCTAACTTGTGACCATTAGAAAATTCTAATGTCAGATCATAAGCGAGTCCTAAACTCTATTGCTTAGCAGATCAGCTTAAAGTGCTTGGCAACACATGGTGCAAGTCATTCTCTGAGAAAAAATTCTGTTTATCTTGTAAGCATGTACTAACACTGCCTTGGATGTATGTAACTAAGCCCAGCAGAATATAACATTTCTGCTGAGAACTTTGCTTTGAGAGGTCCGGAATCTGCCACCAGAACGTGGGTAATCCACACCCTGTGTCTGAAAAGAATAACTTAGGAAAAAAAAAATCCTCAGGATAATCAACATCCAGGCGGGCAGGGGAGGCAGGCATTTGAGGGCTGGAAGCTGAGACTGGTCTGGAAAGAAGCACAGACAGAGGTAGCAAGCTGGACACAAGCAAAGGTGAACACAGGTTGGTGGAGAAAGAGTTTTGTGGTAAATTCTACCTTGTACTACCTATATGCACATATAACCTGCTGTAAAATCACAATATAAGGTTTGTTTGGTTTTTAACAGAAGTAATTTTTGAAAGTGAAAAGAGGTAATAGAATTTGACCTATATCAAAATACACCAAAAATGGCACTTAATGTCAAATTGTTTTGAATGCTAGATTTCATTGTGGACTATGGAACAAAACAGTTTCAAAATGCATAAATCAAGACAGCATTTGGATAGTCTAACAGCAAATGAAAAGATTTCTGAACAGTGCAATCCTATTTCTAAAAGTTTGCTCCATATCCAAAGTTTTCCTCTACTACTGTCAGTTACAATAGCATTAGAGACCATAAAAGGAAAAAAAAAACAGGCAGCTCTCTTCTGAACGTTTGTTACATAAAGGTAAAACCTGTCAGCCTTGTGTCACTTGGAAAGTGTTCACAGATGAGTAACTACAGCTAAACAGCAGCACCTGCCTCTAGAAAGGGCCGGACAGACACGTTTTCTTAGTCACTGCTCGAGTGACAATGGACACAAGATATTGGGGAGCAGCCAGTGACAACTGTGTGCAGGTGACAGGGAAGTAACCTACCCATTTCTCACTAAAAAAGCCAAAAACTCTGCCTCACTTGGGCCCCAGGGTTTAGCATCTTATATCCAGAGCACATCCCAGGAATTCTCTAACAGGAGCCAGCTCTGAAAGAAGAGATTACATGGGAACTCTTTAAAACTTTGCCATAAGAGCTGTAGACTTACTCCTAGTGTTATTATATAAAAGTTGCTTGCATTTATTTCCCAGTCATCTTATTCAGGAGCTTGCCCTTCACAGAAAAGAAAGGAAGCCAGGAACAGACATGAACAGACATTACCATGTCAGAAAACTCTCAGCCAAGGCTTAGTCATTCCATACAAATTCAGAAAGCTTGGAGACTTGTTTAGCCGGAGTTTCAAGGCTGTTCAATTCAGCGTAACAAAGAGGAAAGGATACTCAATGTCACAAAATAATACACTACTACCTGGCAGCAAAATACAGTCACTCCATAATAGTTTTTGTAAAAGTCCTCTCAGCCTTTACAACAATTAATTATTCTTTTAATAACTATTAATAACATCTTACCTAGCTATTCAACTCCACAGAGGTTAAAGTCTTTGACACAGACAGGACCACCATTTGCTCATTCTGGATTACCAAAGGTTTGACCCTGACAGGATGGCAGAGGTCCACATTGTGACTACTGGCACAAAGAGATCTGTGAGCCCTGCAGGAACCAACTTGTGGCTTCTGCAAGAAATTTTCCCCAGACCTTGCAACACAGTGCAGAACTGAGAAACCTTTTCGACTTCTGTGAAGGAATCTACTTCTACAGGTCAAAAAGTCTTTACAGATTAACTTTTTAAACATTCCTTTGGACTAATTAAACCAGAAGAAATGCCTAGGAAGAGTTGCCAATGGAATTATTTTGGCTTTCACCAGAGCCTTAGCGTAGCTCCAGAAGTGAGTCTGTTCTGGAAAAAACTCCCTGTGGGAAACTGGATGACACCCACATGTTGCCCCTTCAGCTCTGAAGTTCAGACATCTGGATGTGTCTATAATGACCCTTCAGCTGAACAGGAACCCAAGCCTCCCATCCAGGACAAGCACACAACGCTCCCCATTTCTGTGAAAAACCAGTGAAAGGTACAGCAGGCACCATTCACGGGGCTTTCAGCCACAGCTTCCCTCTGGGCACCTCGAGGTCTGGGCTGCAATGAAGGCTGAAATACAAACCTACACTGGCCAAAAGTGCTGTGTTTCAAGTGGCTTGGGATCAAACCCATCCTGATTTGCACCCAAACCACAGACCATTTCAGGCTTGCTTGTAACTTAGCCAACTGTTGCTGAAGGGTTCACAAACTTTGGTGAACTTGGCTTGAACTTTGCATTGGAAAGGAAGAAGTAAAATAAAACTTTCAAGTTGAAGGTCCTGCCTTAAGACATTTTGCCCATCTCCAATACCAATGTCTCATAAAACAACAATTGCTGTTCTATTCTACACGGTGATCCCAAACCCCATTCCTTATACACACTTTCCCAGGTTTCTTTTTCTGTATGGACATCTCCCATCTCATCAGTTTGACAGAAACCCTGATCTTTAAGATGAGGATGAAGATCCTCAGCTACAGTAACATGGTAGGCTATGCATAATTCTTCACTCACACGAGTAAAATCCCTCCATCCCATAAAGCTTACTTAAGCAATGATAACATGATAAAATTCCTTAAAATTTTCCAAGGCAAAATGAAAAGTTGTTTTCTATTTTTAAAGAATGATATAAAATAATACAATCAAAGAACTTGGAAAATTGTTCATGGTCCTGTCAGTGGTAGTTAAATCCAACCTTAGAGTCTCATAATGTGCCCTTACTTAGTAGTCTGAGCTATGGATATACAGAAATCTCTTTGCTGTACACCATAAGTTATGGCAGCTTTGAATCTTCCCAGAAGCAAGTGCCCCACTGTTTCTCTGCAGAGGTGCATGTTCTTTTCAGTGAGGTCCTGTCCCTCAATTTCAGCCTCCGTTTATAATACACTTACTTAAAATCTCCGTCTTAGAACAGGCACTGCAGGTCTGGGGAGCTTTAGGATAAACTGCAAAGTTGTTCATAAAGACAAGAAGGAAGAGTGAATCATCTGTAACTATAGGTAACTTCTGAAGCTTTAACTGCTCAAATATTTTAATTTAAAGCAAAATTAGTTTATCCCTGAAAAATGACGTTTTCTGAAATTCATTCAATTGAACATTACCTACTTTTCTCCATGCTCATTTTTAGCCTGTTCTATCAACTTTTTTTTGTGTAACTCCCTATTTTTTTTATAAAGAATTACCATTTTTGTAGTGGCAGCAGTAAACCATTTGAAAAAAAATAGCTTCAGAAACCTCACTCTGATATTCTGAAAATAAAACAAACAAATAAAAAACCACAACTAATGTCTTCCAAACCATTTCACATCATCAAGAGTCACATATTTGAAAACAAATTAAGTTATCAGATTTCTGAGGAATACATTTTTATTCTGAAGACCTCTATTTCTATAAACCATTGCACAGTCACTTCTTGAGTTTTGTACTTAACCTGAAGAACTGGCAAGTAAAAATAGTTCCTGTCTCTAACCTTCTCTTTTTCATCTGATGATAATTCACCCCTGGTGCTGCTCAGGGGAAGAGCAGTGATAGCAGGATCAAACACAACATGTAAATAACCCTGAGGCACTGGGGCTTCTCCTTTGATTTACTGAAACAATGACTTCTCTCTGATAATTTAACAGAATAGTCCCTAAACTTTTCATAGCCAGTGTATCTTTTACAACACAGCCCCTGACCTTGTCTAGGTAAGTTTGGTTTTCTTGGAAAGACTTTCTGACAGCTAATGAGAATGTGGGATAGTCCCATGCTGTTGGGGCAATGACAGTGTGAGGAAGTTCCAGCTCACCAATATCCACACCTGTTTCTGCACAGCTTGTGGGACTGTGCTCTGAAACATGGCACTTCCATGGAAGTGAAAATTTACTGTGGCAAGTGAGAGAGAAATTAGGTTTTCAGACATGTCTACTCCTCAACTTGTGCAACTTGCTAACAGTTGTGTTGCTACAACTGTGTGTGTGGGTGGAAAAAATGGACTAATAAACAAGCAATTAGGGGCTGGAACTGCTCAAAGCAAGAGTACCACCAAAATAGGCACTTAAAAGCCAAAAACAGTTGCGAAAGCTCCTCAGCAACATCCTACCAATTTTTTGTTGCACAACTCCAAAATAAATCCGAAAACCTAAATGCTCAATTAATTTTGGATGTTTTTTATCTTACAAACTGCAGATGTAATTCAAATTTAATTTCTTCTCTCCTGCTAATGAGTAGACCATTTCCCCTTCCACCTGCTCTTTGTAATGCAGTGAAGTTACAGGCTGTTGCCCAAATGGGAGATTTGCTATACAAGGCATACAGGCACATCCTTTCTCTCCAAGAGCTGTGTACTTCCCGGTGGGAATAAGCAAGTTTTCCCTTAAGGTGAAGAACTGATGCAGAGATGAAGCAGTTTATCCAAGGCCCTATTGGGAGCTCAAAGAAAGAACAGGAGTGAACCCAAATCTTCAGTGTATTCACACAGGACTGTAGGATTTCTCAGTCTGAAAGGATGAGCTCTACTGCACTGGAAATGTAGAGCTGCTTTGAGCACACGTGGTAAGACAGTGCTGTGGGATGGACATCAATCCACAGTCTGTGTTTCCAGAGATCAGGGTTTGGACAAACACTGGCTCCAGCCAGGCTGCTGCTCCTCTGGGGATCTGTGTTAGTGGTGCCCAACACAAATGAACATCATTCTGCATGAGATTTCTGAACATAAGACAGTGGAGCCAAAGGTGCCATTCTCTTAGAACTGTCAGATACTTGGAAGCAAATAGAATAAAAAAGAGCACACATCCATGGAAACAAAGATGTATGCAGAGCTCTGGTTTCAGTAAGATTGGAAATACCATGAGATCACACTGAGGTCACTTTCTTTAAAATTATTGCCACCACCCTGTGTTGTCATTCTCACAACTCAACAAGCAGTTGTCTTCTTGGGAGAGCAGTAAACACTGTTCTGCTGGAAAATGGGAAACCTTCCACCATTTATGACCACTACAGTCCCCAGAAACTGGTAACTTGTGTTCAGATTTGGTCTGCGAGCCTTTGCTTCTAGCAGCTAAAATGCAAATTGCTTTTTCTTTTTTTTTACCCTCTGTTTTTTTATTTTTTTCAGGAGGTTTTCCCCTGGCTCCATTGCATTTTGCTGATGTCAGTCCCCCTGTGCTCTCTCTCTGCTGGGCATCTTGGCTGGCTATTTATGTGGGAAGTGAAATGAAAGCCTGCACTTTTCTGATGAATACTTCTATACTCATGCATTTAGAATTTTTATTTGGACTAAGCAAACAAAAAAGTCAATCCAGCAGCTATTATAACCAGCATCTTTTATAAGCTGATCCAAGCTCTAGAACACTTGCAAGATGATTGACAATTCCAAGGATGAAAGACTCGTTGTTTAAGAACTTTCCCCTGCAAATAGGTATTTCAGTTTTCCTCTGCAGCTATAGCAGCTGAAAACTTGGGGTGTTTTTTTTTAAAATCAGACCCTCATGCAATCACATGCCTCCAAGAGCTGGGACTTCAAGGGAAAAAATACCAATATGAAAACTTTAACTGGCAACATTATGAAAGTTATTGTCTCCTGAGCATTGACATGAATACTTTCTCCACGTTCTAGTTTATCACCCACGCGCTTCTCACCACACCTTAAGGGCCTGGTCTCTCTTCCAGCAGGGAGAGACTGGCTACCAAACTGTACTAGGCTTGTCCATTTTGCTAATAGGATTATAGCAAATAATACCTAAAAAAAAATCCCTACTTATTCATATGGAAACAGCATTAATCCCTGCTGCCTGCCCCACCCCATAACTTTGTGTCTGAGCACGGAAGCTATCTGTCTGCTTTGGCAGCACAGAAACATTCACAAAATGTTTCCAAATACTAGGTTCCCCCCTACCTTCAATTCTTTTCAGTTTAGCTCTGAAGGAACACACCAAGTATAAAAAAAGACTATGACATTCTTTCCCATACAATTTAATATAGGGCATTGATATGTCTTTCTGTGAAATAATCTCAAATATAATTACCAGGAAAAGGTAGAAAATACAGAAAGAGCTATAAATAAAGCTATATCTTTTATCCCATTAATTTCCCGTCTCATACATGTCACCAGAGCATGTTGTTAATCAGTACCTGAAGTTTTAGTAAATAACTTTGCAACACGTCTTACTAGCCAGCTTTTGCAGATGATGTCCAAGGGATAGATTCACATCACCTGTACAATATAAGGGGATGTTATACTGACCTTTTTTGCTGTAGTGAGCCTTGCTTATATTAACACAAAGTCAGCTGGAATAGCCAAAGAAAAAAGCAGTGCTGACTTCAGCTGAAGTTAACACATCTGGACATTAAAACCCGTGGTTCAGAGTGGCAGCTGCACGTCCTGTGGCACTGCCCCTGTGGCACAAGCAGTACCTGCTGGCAGAGCGTGGAGCAGAGATTTTGGAGTGCTAAACATGCATGGACATTGCTCGAAAATTTGCCTGTGAACCTGGGTCTGTGCTCAGAGCTGGCAGCTGTTCTATGGTAAATAATTCTATCTGGATTCCTCTAACAGCTGGAAGTTCTCCAAACCCCAACACAAATCTCATCTATTGCAGAAAAGGTGAGCTCCCAAGGTTTATCCCGCCACTTTCTTTTGATAGAATCTAAATCACAGTCCAATTATAATGACCATAATCAAAATGATACTATTTTCTGCAATCTACAAATAAATTCACTGATTTAATCTAAAAACCAAGCTCAGAGTTAGAGAACAAAACCTGCCTTTTACTAAGGGAAAAATGTGATCTTTCTATTAAAGTTCAAAGCAAATGGATAAAAGCTGTTTGCTTTTTTTGTTTGTTAACTTTTAATTATCCCTATTATTCTACATCACTTTTACAGAAATCATGGTTAGTATGATTCAGGGTTGATGGCTCTACAAAGAATAGGCTTTTTACACTTAGACACACTCTTCCTCAATGCAAATGCATGTTTTCAAAAAAGTCAAATTCAAGTGTGTAGAAAGAATACTTTTGTTATTTGGAAAGGCAAATTTTATTTCACTCCTTGTTCCTGAATGGTAGAGTGCTCTAGTTAACTTTTAAAACTGCCCTGCCCAAGCCTTCATATATTTATAGGAAGGTATTTATATATTGTGCTATTTGGCAACTGCTTATTAAAGGTTTTTAACAGCACAAATTCTTCCTTATTTGCCAATTTTCATCCAGATTTGTAAATAATCACATGTGGAACACCACACTTGAAGTATCAAGTGAGAGGTTTTCTTTCTTTCCAAAAGAAAACAGCAGGAGGAGAAAAAAAAATACAGCACCTTCTTAGATTTCTATAATAATGAGAAACTTTCTAGGAAGAGCATCAAATATTCCATTGTGCACAAGAAGTAATTTGTTCTCAGTCATCTACTTACAGGTTCTTAATCTACCTTGTGTACTCTGCTAGTCATAGGGGATTTCAGTGAATTTTTTTTCAGCTAATCAGCAAGTCACAAATCAGCAAGAAAGTTCTGCCCTGATTCATGAGCTTCAGTGCTATAGAAGCCTGCGGGTTTGTTACAGGAACTGGGCTTTAATGAACAGCATAAAGAAAACGATGCAGCTTTAATTGATAGTGTTTTTTGAGAACTGTAGTAGATAAGAAAGACAGTTTCATTAAAAAGCAGCTACAGAACACATTCTCCCACGCAAATGAAGGTGTGGTAATTTTAAGAGAATGAAGTTGTAAGAAAGGGATGTGGCTGGCTTTTCCAACAATCATTCCCCAGGTTTATAATGTTTCAGAATTGTGCTGCACATCAGTCTTTCACAGCCTGTACTCTGAACACACTGCTTGTAGCTCAGAGCTGGAGCCAGGAGATGATTTGACAAATACTAAAGATATGGAGAAATTTCAATTACTGGCTTTTTGCAGTGGGGAGAGGAGGAAGTCAAAGTCCCCAGCACATGCTGTGCATAAAGAACTGAATCTCTGCCCAGAATGAGAAACCAATCTGAACCAAGCTCATTGTCAGGTTCAATACATTTCAGTTTTCCCTCTGAAGTTTTCCATTTTCATTGCTTTGTCTCTTTACAGCATTTAATTCTACACAGCACTGCAAGTACTATTCCAATATAAAACAGACTGTTTAAATATTTCTGGCCACAAGGAATCCAAAAAATTGGAGTATTAATTAAAGGAAAACAGATTCAGAAATATTACTCTTAACCAAAACAAGCCTCATAGAAAGCTTATGATGGTTTAGGAGTTAAGTGTATCTAATCAGACTGTTCACCCTCAAAGCCTGACCTTAAATAAAATATTGGCAATTTTGACCAAATGAGTGAAAGGAGATTGAGTATTCTGGCTGACAGCTTAAAAAGTCAGTGTTCCAAGGGGAGGGGGAAGGGAATGTTTAGAGCTTCCTGAAAAACATCCCTCTTCAGTTGTCTCAAACTGCACTTCTTAAAGCCACTTCTTGGCTTTTACTCTGAGGACTGAAGACAAACAGTAGGCTTCAGTGGAGTTCCATTAACAGCCAAATAAAAAAAACACTCTACTGAGAAAACATGTATTTCTGCAAGCAGCTGACTCTACAGAGTTCTGTTTCCTACAGCTCTGCAGTTCTCCAGTGTGGAAATGGAAATATTTTACAGCATTTCTTGTGTTTTATAAGGGATAGTTTTATGCAGGAACCTTTTCCTTGGGAGGAGCATTAGCCAAGTCTGTTTCCACTCCCTGACTACCAACTTCTGCGAACTCTGTTAACTTGCACCTCACTCAAATTTTGCTGAAATTGGCCACAAGAGACTGCTCTAATTTAATAATTTGTTTCTAAAACTTTTCCAAAATTCAAAAAGCTGTTTCCTTCTCTGTGAATAAGTATCTTTAGACACAGTATAGGTAAACAACCACAACCTGGAAAATTAAGATGGGATTTATGATGGGAAGAACTGACACTAACAGAATGAGGAGAGACTGTGTTTAGCAGCTGAGAAACCAGACACTGATCTGTGTGCACTTTTACACGGTTTAGTTATGAAATAATCAAAGTCCACCTGTGTGAAATAGCAACACCAGCAATAAAAATGTCAGGGGAGCATTCTCCAAGTGTGAGGTCTGGCAGCAGAGCTGCCTTCACAAGGTTTGCAAACCAACAGTACAGATCCAAAGGGCTACTCTGTGAAACCTGTTAGCCCAAGAGAGAAACTCACCGTTTCATTAGACAGCTTGAGAACACTAACTCAGATAATATATGGAAGATTATAAAAGCTCCATCTACAGACAAGATGTAACATTTAGCCACCTGCATCTTAGTACAGAAGCAAAAAGCATAATTTGTTAAGAGGCATCTATAAATGAGTATCTAACCATCCTTTCTTCGCAGCTGCTCAGTATTTGTAAATGGGGTTTAAAACAGAGAACTGGTTGAAAGGATAACCTTGGTGGCACGTGGAAATTTTAGAAAGATTTTAAGTATCTTCCCTCATCCCCACAAGTTATGGTGACCTCTGAAAATGGGGGTCAGGGAAACATAAGTGGGAAATTTCCCAGATGGCAGTCTACAGAAGATGCTTCTTGAACTCTGCCAGGCTTATTCCATGTGTTCCCATTGCACTTGGGTGGAATTTGATAATTTTGTAACCAAACTTCATGCCAAACTACATAAGAATGCACTCAGATTGGCTTCTTACCTGCTAAATAGTCTTTCCTCATCCTGTTTGTGTTAGTTTACAGGAGGGTGAGCTACACAGCTCATTCCACACCCCTTACACAAAGGACAGGTAACTCTTTCTGGGGTAACACTGATAAGGAGTTATAGCGAGTCCCTGATACTTTCCAAGCCATGAGCACCTGAGGCCCTGGCTGTAGCCAAGAACTGGAAACATTTGGATGGATAGGGGATGTACACAAGCTGTTACAAAGGGTGCCTCTGTAACAGCAGCACCATTTCAGTACTGCTGGCCTTCCCTCCCCTCCCACTACAGCAGGATTGCTTGGTTCTGCCAAGTTGCAGAACCTGAGAAAAAGCAACACTGTGCTGCTTTTGTTCTTGTGAGGGGGAAGGAGAAAAAAAATTAGCACTTTTTGAATGGATTAGGACTTGGAAGAGATTTAAGTCATGAAACACTGTTAGGAAATAAGAAAATGGGGTCTCGAATCTGAACAGTCTTTAAGAAAGCTCAGCAAGACAGAAGCATTAATAAATTAGAGGTTTAGTTATCCTCTTGGCTTAGCTGGGGCATTGGAGGGTTCTCAGAAAGCTTTCTGAAGAAATGTGTGATTTTAACAGAAGCTACATGCCCTCTCCTCACTCTATTGTAGCACAAATTGTTCCTTCCCAACTCAAAAAACTTACATGCACTATACAACTATATTCCTATAAACAAGCACAAAAAATCACAGACAGAAATATCTCTTCTAGGTTATGTATTTTAAAAATTCTTCCTGTCATTTAAGAAACTATCCATGAAGAAATGGAACAACTGTTTATGCTAGAGGATAACATGCACACAAGACTATTGTGTGCAGACCACTCAACATTTTGTGCACACATCACAGTTAATCTACAAAAAAAAAAAAATCTGTGCACCAGCAGTGAGTCCCAGGTACTGAAGCTATCTCACACACATAGACTTGATTTGTAGCCACCCACTGGCTCTGCCTCATTCTGTAATACAGGTATGGCTCTTAAAAACTACAAATAGGTCAAACCACAAGAAAACCAATCAAATCAATGATAATCCAGACAAGGTGCAACCTTCTCCACCCTGGATCAGCACTCCTCAAAAGCATCAGGAGAAGTGTGTGTTGACCAGGACTCTGCCTCACAAGGTGGCTCTGACATCTGCCCTAGGGCTGTTCACTCCACCCCCATGGCTGTGTGGATTCCTACCCCTTTGCAGTCAGTCTCACAAAAAATCCCTGCAGTAAGCAAGCAGAAAAATTACAAGAAAAAGTCACAAGAAAGGGTCTCTATCTGCCCCCTAATGCAAGCAATTGGCACCACAGGATAAATGTTACACACAGACAAGAGCAAGGACACCGCAAATATGGAATATATATGGAGCAATGTAACACATAAAACTGTTAGTACTGCTCAGTTTACATTTTTATATTATAATTTTGCATAGCTATGCTGCCAAAAAAACTGATGTAGCTACTGCCCCAAAACTGCCATGCACATAGAAGAGAGGGTTTGCTGAGGCACCACCTGGCCCCACTCCTGGGGTCTCCACCCCATCATCACTATGGATCTCCTCTGTCACATACTTCAGAAGAAAAAACAGCCTGTAAATATTGCCTTGCCATTTGTTTTGATCTTATGGTGATCTGCCCATCAACTAAATGCCTACAACAGTAAGATTTGAATGCAGTAATAGAGAGAAAAAGAAAGACCTATTACACATTCTAAATTTACTAATACAGCATTGTTACACCATTGTAACTGCCAGCATTTGAAGCTCAAATGTCTCAGTGCTTCTCTGCTTAAACCTAAAAGTTGAAATCATATCACTTTTGTGGGATTCAATGTTTCTTTGCTTGGATCTGAACAGTATGGTACCTTTCTGCAAGGAATGAAATGGAATGAACTATAGCATTTATACCTGGTCCATTGCCTTGTTGCTTCCCTATCCAGTAATACATTAGGCAAAAGTATTTTTGTTATATGTGGCCAGATCAAATTCAAAATAAGTCCCACCACAACCTCAAAAAGTTCATTATATTTGACCAAAAATGTTTCAAACCTCCACCCAATTCTTTACTTTTATAACATTCACATTTTCAGAATTAAAATACATGCCAGTACTCATCCAACACAAGAGATGAATGTAAACCAAGAAGAACGTGACAAGAAATTTCACCTAGAAATTAATCTAAAATAATCTGAAATCTCTTGCAATTATGTAACAGTATACAGAGATAAACTGGCTAGCAATTACTAATGTATTGCTTTGTATAGCACTCCATTAGTAGCCCTTACAAGTTTTCCCTTGTTGGATCACCTGTTTCTGGGTACAATGTCAATATTTACAATGCTCCTTCTACTAATAAACCATGAAGAAAAGTGTATAGGTACATAGTAATGAATTCTCAAATGCTTCAGCGGAGGCTTTAATCAATTTCTATTTTAAGCACACAGGAAATTAACTAAAAACATCACATATTTGTACTAAAATTTCTTACCTTGCAGAGTTCAACAATAGGCAGCAAGTCAGGTACGCTGTCAGAGTGAATTTCACTTTCATATATTGCTCGGGCAAACAGGTGAGGTACATTTGTACCAAATCCAGCTCTTCAGGGACAACACTACTGCCAGCATTATTAATGTCTTCTCCACCCCCCTGTCTTCCTTTTCCCTCTTCTGCTGATGCACCCAAACATCTATTGAACTCCATTTTTAAAACGTCTGTTGTGTCACACCCCCACGCCCCCCTCCTTCTCCACAATGCCCTGATCCTTCCAGAGACAACTCAGGAAAGTTTTAATTTCATATCAGTAATGGTATTCCCTGATCCTCCAGAAGTATGTAGCCTTGTCTTTAAGCCAACCCAGAAAGTTCAGGCTGTGGTAGAATAAACTTTCTTTAAACTGTATTGGCTCTTTGCCTTTCTCTTTCTCTTATTGAAGAACCTCTTGCAAATGTGTGTACAGCTACAAGACAAATATAGCACCAGCTAGCCTTGTCATACAGCACAAGAATACTCCTGCTGTTGCCAAGAGAGGAGAGACAGATCCCATTTATTTAAAGAGCAAGTCCTCAGCATCAGTACTTCAGTTCATTTGGAGAGGGGGGGGAAAGATTAAAAGTCTGTTATCTTTGAAAACTTTTTTTGGTCAACTATGTTTCCTCAGAACAAATCCCAATTCTGTAAAAAAAAATTTGGTCTTATGGAGGAGGGTTTTTTAATTCCAGAGACTTCCAGCCACAGTAATTCATTGTTTGTGATATTGCAGATGCCAAGCTTGTGAAGACTACAGATTACAAAAGAAAAATGAGGTCTTGCAGATGGACTGGAGCCAAGACATTCTGAAATAATGAACAGCCCTTCCATAGGCCAAAACATGAAGAAAATATGCAAGAGATTAACTAAGTAATTTTTAGTTAAACATTAAGCAGCTCATCTGTGCCTTGTGACAGCTCAAACTTGTACGTTAAGAAAAATTTTAAAGACCTTTAGCCTACTCTCAGTGACAGTTAGAAAAGACTTAAAGATTCAGGTTTAATTGTTTCAATTATCAAAATTCAACAGCATCAGCAACTAAAAGACATTATTTTAATTAATAGGATTAACTTTACTGGTAACTCCATGCAGAAACTTACATTTCTACAAATTATTTCCCCTACTACAGAGAGAAGATATTCAAGTAAAGGAAGACATCATTGTGGTTTGCTGAAGAACTAATCAAGAGCTCCAGTATCTTAAACATTGCTCTTTTTAATATATAAAGGATCTAACACCTAAAGATTTCATCATCTTGGACCACCTTAAAGCATCATGGCAGTTATTCAGTAAACGCTTACCATCCAATTTTACAATCTTTAATCGTATGAAATACCACCTTGACCTAATCTCAGTGACTTTAATAGGGCTTTCTGAATCATACATTTTATTTATAGAATGGGTGTTTCAGAAAACAAAAAAAAAGGTAAAAACAAAATTGCTGCCTACCCATATACAATCCGTCCACAATAAACAGCAAATGAAATGCAGAAAACACACACATTTCTTTTGTCTGATATATTTTGCAAGGTGTCTGGCTCACCTGGTTCCTCTGATGGGTACAGCTGCCACTGTTTCCCTCTCTTTTCATGTTCACACCAATTTCAGAAAGATAAAATAGAACAATTTGCAGAGCCAAACCCTCCTCAGATAGTTTGCTGGAGTAAAGTGGAACATCATTTCTCTTCCTGCAGGCAATCCTGAGTACAGATGTTAAAGGCAAGCTGGCTCTAGCAACTGCAAAGGAGCTGGAGAACATCCCAGTGCTCACTCCTCCCGGCCACATCCCTCTGCTGTCAACAACATGAGCCTGCAATTCCCACACAGTGCTCACTCTGACATAACACAACTTCTGAGTAATCCTCAGCAGCTCTTCCTGCTTTCTCCCCCTGCAGGTGACTGGGTACCACCCATGGACCCAAACGTCAGCAGGCAGGTCCTTGTGTGGCAGCCTTCCCTGCACAGGGGCAAGCCAGCACTCCTCACTGAGCATAAAAGCAAAGGAGTTTGTGGGAAGGAAAGTTCCACGACTCTTGCCTGCTCTCCTGTCCCTAGAGGTGAGAAGAGTACTATCATTGTTTGAAAGCAATTCTGGCCGTGCCAAAAGCCTGCTCACTGCTGCTGCCAATTTTAAGCACAGTTAAAGAACATTTGACATAGAAAATTATGACAGGAAAGGAGAAGCCAAACCAAAGAAATGTCAAGAAGCAGATGACTGAGCCATTTTATAAACTTGTAGAACACTGTCAGCTGAGAAAATTACAGGGGTGGAGGCAGATGAAAACTGCATATATTACTAAGGTATTTTCTCTTAGTCTGTTCCCAGAAGGACATGACATTGCCACACACTGGCAAAGTCATTATTTTCATCTTGCTGTTGCCTCCCAATTCTTTGATTCTGACCACTAAGAAGTTTCTACATGAGATATTTTCAACCCTAGTATTTCTTCTCTAATCCTTGCCATTTGCAACGTGAATAATGACATATGAACCAACAAAGACAAGTCTGCCTAAGCTATTTTCCAGCCCTGGGAAGTGCAAATGAAATGGTAGTTAAAACAAGATCCACTTACACCCTTCAGATAGGCAGCATTCACCTTCATTCCCAGATTTTCTATCCCAAGCAGAAGCCATGATAGCAGATCTCAGCAATTTTAGGAAAATAAGTCATATAGACTTGGACCAAGCCTTGATCTGGAATCCTTAAGGTGAGCTAAAAGCAGTCTGCATGCAGTGTCCAGATGGTGGGTGTGCTTGTCTTCATGATGTTTAGTATCTCAAATGGCTTCAAAATCTTAAGATAAAACAAGTTTCCCAAATAGTAATGTTTTGTTATAACTTGATGAGAAATTGTTGCAATTATGGAGCATTAATTGTAGCTTCCAACTGTGATAAGTAATTTTCCCTTCACAGTCTGTAGTCACAAATCAAATTTTTGTGTTGGACTTGATTCACATTTGGAAACTGCTTTTCTTGCCAGACATGAGCAGCTCCCTCAGCTTCATTAGTACAAAGTGTATACAGAAGAATTGATCCAGCTCTTTTGTTTTGCTATTTTAAATTTAAAATGATTCATAGCAGAAGCATGACCTTACACTCCAGAGCATGTAAGCTGTTGGCAGCCCATACCCAGTTGCCTGCTCAGTTCTGCCCAGCTTGAAGAACAGCTGCTTACAAGAGCTCTACATAGAACAATGCTTCCCCATCTCAAGATTTTAAAACAACAAACATCTGACCCTTAAAAAAAAACCAAGACCACCCTAAAAAAACCCCAACAAACCAACCAACAAAACACACACACAAAAAACAACCTCCAAACACAAAAACACAAAACAAAGCAAAAAAATACCCCACCAACACAAAAGTAATAACAAAACAAACAAAAAACTCCATAATCCACAACCATACCCCAAAAAAACTATAGCAAAAAAACCCTCAATCAATAAAAAAACCTAATAAAACCCCAAAGCATGCCACAGATTTTATTTGTTATCCTCACCACCACCTCACTGTCCTGTGTGTTTCTAAGTGTAATGTAAGAAGACCTTCTGCAAAAAGAGCTCAGAAAGTAACTTTTTAAATCTTCAAGCCAGTGTTTTTGTAGCCATCCTTACCTATCCCTGACCTGTTAATACCTTCAGTATTACTGTAGAATTCAGTAGATACAGTCTGAGGTTTGTATGAGATCACAAATGTTTGACATTGAAATTGTCACAATTCCATATTAATAACTGGAGGCTGTAGAGAGGAAGCTGAGAAATTTCAGAAGAGTGGGATTTTTGAAGGGCAAGCTGCTAAGAGCTAATGAATTGAAATGTAAGGTAACAGGTTTTGCAGACACAAAGGAACATGACAAAGCAGTTAAGAAGCTGTTTCAGTTATGAAGGACAAATTGGTAACAGTACTGAGATGTCAGTTTACCAGGTCATCTAACTTAAGAAGTCACCACACAATGAGTGAATTGAATTGTTTAAATTTTATACTTTACTTGACAGATTCTACAATAGTATATTTTTGAAGTGGGGAAGAGAACACAGCATTGACATTACACTCCCATCTTCCAAGGCTCCAGCAATTTTACTTAATTAAATCTTAGAGCCCTGGGAATGCAGTTAACCTCAAATTTACCCAGCTGACTGCTCAACCCTGCTGTTCCCCCAGCAGGTATAACCAAAATAGAGATCTCAGGCTGTGTATCATAGTAAAGTTCCAGTTCAGAATGGTTTACAGTAAATTTCTAATTGCATATAGAGGACAGTTTGAGTTTATATGTACATATGCTATACATATTTACACTCCTTACCATATGCATGAAGCTGACATAAGCAGGTTTCAGGTGAGTAATTGATGGTCACAGGCTCTACTAATGCTCAGTCTATTGGCTCACTGAAATGGCAATAAACAGCATTTTAAACTCCTATAAACAGTGCAGAATCTATATGAATAAAACCTTCAAACAGGGTATAGTCCATTTCAGTGCTGTCATGACTGATTATTCCTTTTATCAGACTTAGCTCTGGCAACAACCATAGCAATCAGAGACTTTTAAGCTAGCACTAATATAAATGGTGTCTAGAATATTTGCAAAATATAACTCTAAATCATGCCACCTCTCACTAATGCAAGTTATCATTAGCACAATGGAGATTTTTCTATTAGTTTACATTTTTTTTTTACTCGAAGAATCTTTTTCTTCCATTGTTATGATTTAGATACAGGGGAAAGACTGGAATAAATCCTTCCAGGATGAGAGAGCTCAGGACCTGAAACAGTGTGTGAATCTGTCCCTTCCTGATGAGGACTTCACTTCTTTATTAACTGCCTTTATTAATTGCCCTTTCCTGCTCACACTCAGTGACCAGCCCCAGGTACCCAGTGACCAAAAGTCAAGCTTCACAAACGGGAGGTAAATGCTTCCCCTTCCACTGCCAGAAAGGAGTTTCTTGAATCTGTATTTCAAAACATCCTGAGTTTCTATTACAACTGTGATGGTGAGAAATCTGTTTAAAATGAGAGCCCTGGCTCCTCTTAAGTTGCCTGGCTATGCAGAGGGAAGCATTAAGATAGATAAAGTTGTTTAGAGGTACCCATTTTATCATGAGCAGCACTGGCTCCCCATATCCTTTCCAGTATCTCTGCAGCTACCAAACGGCTCTCTTGAGATTCCAGGACCTGGCATCCTCCAGCCTTGCCCTAGGCCCCTCTCTCCTTTCATTACCAAAACTTTACATGCCTTAAGGCAACAGGATGGAGCTAACCTACTGGAAAGCTGTTGTCTTTCCTGCCTTTCTCACTGCCTTTTGCTAAAAGATCACAGTTTTGACTTGTTGCTATTTGTAGGGCTAAAGGCATTGGAGATTTGAGTAAAAAACACATTTTGGCCACCAGAAATCCTAAAAGGAGCTACAGGGGAGCCCTGAGCACAATTTTTTCAACTGAGAAATACCCCAAAATAGCTGAGGACACATGATGCTTCTGATTATTTTGAACCTGCTGGCAATCCTGCAGTAGTGCTTAGATTTATTCAGCATCTGAAAAGGCAGAAAAGCCTCCCTAATCCACACAGTGGAGAGATGCACTGTAAGCAACTGGGCTTCTTGTGGCATTTGATGGACTGTTTCCATCTGGCTGGGCTACTTCCCAGCACACTGCTCTGAGCTTTGTAGCACTTTATACTTATTCTCAAATGCACAGCAGTATTTAGAGCTATTTCTTGCATGAGTTAGTCATTGCTGGATGGCCATCCATGAAAACCTCCACTGGGATGTAAAGAGCAGACATCTGTCTGCATGGAGCTGAAGGTGTGACATGTAAAAGCACCCAAGCTACTGCTAGTTAACCAGTGTGTGTGCCAAGAGCTGTAAAGCTTCAGGCTTAGCTCAGGCTGTGCAAAATCCACGGAGGAGCTTTGGAATTAATGTGGTAGCCAGCATGCTTGCAGATACATCACCAGTATCAGTGGGTGAGGAGCCAGGAGCAGCAGATCTCTACACCCTGTGTTTGGGGAACGGGCAGGTTTTGTGTGCATTGAAGCAACATTTGCCTCATATTAAAGGAAGAAACTGGCTCCCATGAGATAGGTGAGGCTTTCTCTGTGTTAACAAATGTTTACCTAAATACAGATGGCCAAAACCGTAGAGTTCATGTGTACAGCAGAGACCACATAAGCCTCAAAAAAAAGACAAATTGGGAAATCTTTTGAGAGAAAACAACCTTTTTTTAGCATATTCTGACACATGATGCTTAAGACTGGGTCAGCAATGTCCCAGGAATAGGAGTTCACTGTGTGCTTACACTTTTAGTTCTTGTCCCAACAAGTTTGGAGAGGTGTGAAAATGAAAACTGTCTGTGCTGAAAGTTAGCCAGGCTCCTCTGATCATCAAGGAAGTTCAGCTCAGGTTTCTACCAGCAGCCTGTGGTTTGGCATGAAAGAGACTATTCTAGTTCATAGCAGGATGTAAACACCCTGGGCGAGCATTACTCTTCTTTGGGAGACCTCTGGCCACCTGCTAGAGCATTCGTCCTCACTCCCAACTTATTACAAGGGCCCTGGGATTTGGTGAGGAGGAGTAGCAGTAAATACATGTTTTGTTCACTGTTTGAGATACCTTTGAAATCTTTGCTCTATATGCCAGGAGAGCGGAGGAATGTGAGCTACATTTTCACATGTGCTGCTGAGGCTCTGCCTGAGAGACTCATGTCCTTTTACCTCAGGTCTCCCAGCCTCTTCCACCCTGAGCTATCCCACACAGACCCCACAGCCCAGCCAGAGAAGGGCCCTGAAGTTTGCTGGCAGATCCCCAGGATCTCTGAAAACCACATGCTCTCACAGATACTGCTGGCACCCCAAGTGCCCAGCACTGTGCCCTCATGGGGGATTCCAGAGCAAAACCCCACCACCCTCCTGAGGGGTCTCTGCACAGCCTTCCAGAGGGTGCTGTGGGGTGAACTCACTCCCTGATGATGGCCAGGGAATCACAGAATTAATTAGGTTGAAAAAGACCTCTGAGATCATTGAGTCCAATCTATGGTCTAACACCACAATGTTAACTACACCATGGCACTAAGCGCCACATCCAATCCTTCCATAAACACCTTCCGGGACAGTGACTTCTCCACCTCTCTGGGAAGGTCATTCCGATGTCTAATCATCCTTTCTGTGAAGAATAACTTCATTGTGTCCAACCTAAAACTCCCCTAGTGCAGCTTAATACTGTGTCCTCTCATTCTGTCACTGGTTCCTGGGAGCAGGGCCTGAACCACCCCTGCTGCACCCTCCAGTCAGGGAGTTGTGGAGAGCAGAAAGGTCCCCCTGAGCCTCTTTTTCTCCAGGCTGAGCCCCCTCCCAGCCACTCCTCATAGGACTGTGCTCCAGAACCTTCCCCAACTCCATTCTCTTCTCTGGACCCTCCCCAGCACCTCAGTGTCCTTCCTGAATTGAGGGGCCCAGAACTGGACACAGCACTGCAGGTGTGCCCACAGCTCAGCACAGGGGGACACTCACTGCCCTGCTCCTGCTGGCCACACTATCACTGGCACAGGCCCGGTGCCACTGGCCCTCTTGGCTACCTGGGCACACCTGGGCTCACATTCAGCCGCACTCGACCAGCACCCCCAGAGCCTTTTCGTCTGGGCCACTTTCTCGTCACTCTGTCCCCAGCCTGTAGCGCTGCAGGGGGTTGTTGTGATCGACGTGTGGCACTTAGCCTTGTCGAACCCCATGCCACTGATGCCTGCCCATCAATCCAGCCCATCCAGGTCCCTCTACAGAGCCTTCCTACCTTCCAGCAGATGGAAGAGCCGAGTCCTCTACCCGGACAGTGCCGCTACACCGGGCCAGGAGCTGCCTCCCCGGGGCGCGGAGGGAGGCAGCCGATAGCCCCGCTTGGCTGCAGCCGCAGCCGCCCCCACTCTCGAGAGCCGCATGGGAACAGCAGCTGGATACCCTCAACCACCTTCCCAACCCTGCCTTCAAGGAACAGCAATCCCTACTCCCGCTCAGCCCGCCCCGTGTCCCGACCTTTAGGGGCTTCGCGGGGTGAGATGGGCGGGAGCAGCATCGCGCCGGGGAGAGCCGT